>JAKUAH010000233.1:0-494169 GCA_030562945.1 Wickerhamomyces jianshihensis
GGTCACTTTTTGGGAATTTCTTCATTAGATGCTGTTGGTGGTTTATTGGTCTCTGGACTAGTTATCAAAGCTGGTTCTAGAGGTATTGTAGTTTCTGTTAATGAATTAATTGATAAATCGGTCCCAAAAACTGATGAAAGATATATTGAAGTTGAATCTAAGCTACAAGAGTTATTGAGTAAGCTATTATCAAACAACAATGCTAAGAAACCATATGATATCAAGGAACTTTTGTTGCTAACCTCTGGTCCAAATGTACACGCTAAGATTACTTTGATAGCTCCATTACAGAGATGGGATAATGTTTTAACCATTGAGGAGTTCGAACTAGTCAGAGAACATTTGAAGAAACACTTAATTGGTGATATTCCAAATTTGAGACAAGTTGTTATCGAATTTGTTAGCGAAAGAGCCCCAGAACCTGAAGAAGAAGAAAGTCACGCATTAGAAGCCGAAGGAAAAATCAAAGAAGAATCTGAACAAGCTCAATCACATACACACGCAGATGGTACTGTTCATAACCACAAACATTAGAATTAACTATTCTTACTTCCAAAGAAGAAGAAAGTAAAATAAAAGAATGGTGTATAATAATGAATTATGAAGCTATGCTGTTAACTTAAAACCAATAATACAGCAATCAAGGAGTGATTTTTAACGTATAGAATGAAGTGTATTAATTAAATGATAATATACAGAATGAAATAAGAGCAACTCAAATGAAAGAATTTAAAATCTATTAGTTTTGTTTTGAAATCCAGTCATTTTGACCAGATCTGTTTCTAACAATTTCAATAGCGTAGAATTGAATTCTAACAACAAAGATGGTAGTTTCCTGGCCATATTCACTATCACTTTTAATTCTTAATAATGTACCAAAGTTATAATCTTCAATTTGTTTGAATTTTTCACAGAAATTTCTCCATCTTTCTTTACCAACTTTGGATTTCATCTCTTCTTCACTGATATTGAAGGCAAATTGTGGGTCTTTGAATTCTGGGAAATCGACTAGAAGTGTTTCATAGATATCATCATCAAATTTTGTAAGTTTTAACTTTGAACCAGGGATTTTTGATAATAAATTCCAGTAGGTTTCAGCTTGATGGACAGCTTTGACAGCAAATTGTCTTTCAATATCTTCCAAGTTTTCAGCTTTTTCAGCGTCGAATGATGATGACATTTTAGATTAGAAGTAGTTATCCTAAATTAAAATCTGTAGGACAACTTGCGATGGTGTTTATATAAAATTTTCCCAGAAAAACCCAGTGTCAAGTGTCAGGTCACGTGAAAGCGAAAATTTCCATTTTCTGATAACCATTTCTTTTCTAGAATGTTCGCGAAGATACAGGACTCAGCAGAGTCAGAGAGAGAATACGTAGAGAAAAAGAGAAGTCCACTTAATTGTGGCTATTTACAAACGCATTGAAGAGATGACGCTTGTCAGTAAGATATCAGCAATCGGCAGTAAACTTCATCCGATACGGACTGCTGCAATTTTAATTATTGGTGACGAGATCTTGAATGGTAAAATTAGGGATTCGAACTCACACTTCTTTGCCAAAACCTTATTCAAAGAAGGTGTTGAAGTTAAAAAAATCTCTATTGTAGGTGATGATGAGAGTGAAATTGTTGAAAATTTGAACCGATTGCGCCGTTCTTACGACTTCATTATCACTTCTGGTGGTATTGGGCCTACTCATGATGATATCACTTATGAGTCAATAGCCAAAGCATTCCAATTACCTCTAGAATTACACAAGGAAACTGTTTCAAAGATGAAAAAACTTAGAAAAAACAAACAGGTGAACTTATCAGATGAACAACTAAAGGCTCAACATCGAATGGCTATCTTTCCCAAGGGAGATAACGTTGATGTGATCTATTTAAGCGATGATCTATGGGTTCCTGTTGTTGGATTAGATGCTAAAGTATACATCTTACCAGGGATTCCACAGTTATTTGAAAAGCTGTTGACTTTA
The DNA here is from genome assembly GCA_030562945.1 of Wickerhamomyces jianshihensis. NCBI lineage: Eukaryota > Fungi > Ascomycota > Saccharomycetes > Phaffomycetales > Wickerhamomycetaceae > Wickerhamomyces > Wickerhamomyces jianshihensis. The sequence goes on from JAKUAH010000233.1 coordinate 1,980, forward strand.
TTGTTGAAACAGTTTCAGGAAAGAATTCCTGAAGAGAATAAATTTGCAAGATATTATGTGAAGACAGCACTAACAGAGTCGCAGATCGCACCACATTTGTCTAGATTACAACTTCAGAGTGATGGAAACGGCATAAAGATTGGTAGTTATCCACATATGTCACTCGGATTTAACACTATAAGTATACTTGGAAGAGCCAAGCACAATCAACAGTTGCGCGAACTAGTACAATACGCCGTTAAGAGCTTGGAAGGCGTTGAGATTGATAGCAAAGAAGAAGAAAACAATTCGATAAGGGAATAAAGATCTGTGACATGTCTAATATACACTACATATATCGAATATACAAAGATCTAGAATTTAGATTCTCTTATCTATTGAGATACACAAAGTAGTACATGGAGAAAGAAACTTCAACAGTGTCTATTGGCTGGTCGGTAGTCCAATCCGGATTGGCCATGACGTCTTTTGAACACAAAACGAAGAGGCGTTGTTAGACCTCTCAATGATGCTTGTGAGTTGCGCTCTAAGTTACCCTTTTAGGACGACGTATAGGAGATAAAGATTTTGATAAGGCTTTTAATTTTGTTAGTTCACACATTGGTGTAATCTAATAAGCTGTTTCATCTAGTCAACCATTGATAACTATGATTCACCCCTTATCCATATAATAACTGACCCTATGCTCGATTAATCTTTAACCATATACGATGATTTAACATTATTCGAATTATGAGTGGGAAAGATAAACTCCAGTCAGTTTTCTCCAATGGAATTAAAAGTGCAAAATCAAACGATGTCTACCATATCATGTCCCATGGTTTGAAATCAGTCAAATCACATGCTTTCAATACAGATATTGACGATACAAAATCAAAAATAAGAGACGTTCACGAACACGTCCAAATTGACGCAAATATCATTAAAGATGATGATGATCTATTACGTGCTCATGGCTATACTCCAGAGTTATCAAGAAAGTTTGGTAATACATTTAGTATTGCATTTAGTATTATGAGTTTGTTACCTTCAATTGCTAGCGTTTTGGGTCAAAGTTATTCAGCAAATTCAGCTGTCTGGGGTTGGTTCATTAGTTCATCTTTAATATTCTGTATTGGTTTATGTATGTCAGAATTGGCTTCTGCAATCCCAACTTCTGGTGGGTTATACTATTGGACTTATCATTATGCTCCAGATTGGTTGAGAATTCCATTAAGTTTTGTTGTTGGGAATACCAATACAGTTGCTTTGACTGGTGCATTATGTTCAATTGATTATGGTTTTGCTAAAGAGATTCTGTCAATAGTTTATATCGCCAAAGATGGCGATTTTGATATTTCAAATGGAATTGTCTATGGGATCTTTGCTGCATGTGTTATCTCACATGTCATCTCTGCTTGTGCTGCCAGTGGAGCAATTTCCAAATTACAAAATTTTTCAGTCATTTGTAACATTGTTTTAGCTATATTCTTCATTATTGCTTTACCAATTGCCACAAAGCACAAGAACTCTGCAAAATTCATATTTGCAGAAACCATCAACTCTACTACTTGGCCTGATGGTTGGTCTTGGGTCATGAATGGGTTCATGCCAGCTGTTTGGACTATTGGTGCTTTTGATTCTTGTGTCCACTGCTCAGAAGAAGTCAAGAATGCAAGTATACACGTACCTATAGGTATTTTGGGATCTATTAGTGCCTGTTGGTTCTTAGGATTTGTTATCTTGATCGTCTGTTCTCTTTGCATTAATCCAGACTTGAATAGTGTGATTAATACTGATTCTGGTCAACCTATGGCTCAATTGATTTACGACTCCATGGGTAAAAAATGGACTCTCTGTTTTATGGTACTGATTGCTTTTTGTCAATGGCTTATGGGAGCTTCAACAATCATTGCCATCTCAAGACAGATCTGGGCTTTTTCTAGGGACAATGGGTTGATATTTTCTTCAGTAGTGAAAGTTGTCAACAAAAGGCTTAAAGTTCCTCTAAGAGCAACCTATTTTGGTGGTGTTTTGGCTTTGGTCATGGGATTACTTTGCTTAATTGGCCCTACAGCTGCTAATGCCTTATTCACATTATGTATTTGTGGTAATTACTTCGCATGGCAAACTCCAATTATGTTAAGGCTTTACAGAGAGTTCAGTAAAGATCCGACTTTGAGATTCAAACCTGGGCCATTTTATTTAGGTGTTTTCAGTTTACCAGTTAATATCTTGACCGTGTTATTTACAAATTTTGTGATTATCATGGCTATGTTCCCATCCTCAAAATCAGTTAATAGCGAGACTATGAACTATACTGTGGTGATCACTTGTGGTACCTGGATAATTTCTTTGGTATACTTTTACGCATATGCTCATAAAACTTATAAAGGTCCAAGAAGAACAGTCGAAGATCAAGAGTTGGAAGAGAGCTCTATCGAAGGGGAGAATATAGACCGGATAATTGCTTCCGAAAAGGAAAAGTATTAGACGTTTGATCGTGGGCTTGTGTAGTGTGTCATATATGTTTTTGCATCAACTCATTTTTGTGTTTTTGACACAAAAATATCAAGTCACGTGATGATCAGGAAATAATTCATTTAAACTGGATAATTTAAATTTTATATATTCGCTTAGTTTAGAATCAGAAGAGCTGGCAATACCATTGACTCTTTTTGATTGATTTTTTGTATCCACCTCTAGGAGGTCTCTTTGTTTACTGTGATTTCTGTGTGTCTGAAATCGTGTTATATGAAAATGGGTAATGTAACTGGAATTTTGATGGCTGGTCCAACGACGACTTACAAGAGTTGATCAGGGAATATGAAGAACTAGAAGTCATGATTGAAAAAAATTATAACTGGTTCTATTTCTAAATGGGATGAAGTGAAAAACCATTAAAGAAAGAAAAGCAATTGGAGAAACAACATCAACAACAGCAACAACCACGTTCATACCAAAACCAAACTAACTAAGCAAATGCTTACGGTCAACAACAATCACGGCAACAGCAGGGTACTGCTGCTGATATTCTAAAAGGCTTTGACGAATACTATGGTTATCAACATCCAGGTTACAGTTATGGTGCTGAATACGGTTACGAAAGTGGTGCCACTAACCAATATCAAATCCCACAAGATAACAGTGCTGCTTACAACCATATGCTGGAAGTCAATTGGATTGCAGAGTATGCTTGTATAAGAGCCTAAATAAGCGCTTGGATTTTCGACCGTTTGAAATGATGTATCTGCTGAGTGATGTGATTCACCTTCATCTGAAAAATCTTCACTGATTGATGTTAATTGTGATGTTGTTGAGAGTAAAGATTCTCTTGTTGAAGGTCTATCGCTCTCAGAACTTGTCTTGAACAAAAACTTATGGAGTTTCATTCTGAAGATTTCTTCTTGAAATATGTTTTCTACCTGATGATTGTTGTAGTTTATGGAGGACCTTAAGACCTTCCCCAGATCATAATTTTCTAATTCCTGTCATCTTCTCTCCGATGAGTAGCGAAGACCAGCTACCACTTCCTGTAGTGTAGGCTTGACTTTTTTCGAAGGTTCTCTGATCCTTAATTGTACATATTCCGTTGTAGAAAATTAAGTTGAAGTTTATAAATTTGAATTTAGTGATTTTTATCTCGTTTCCTGTCTGTTTTCTTGGGTTTGGAACTTTCACTTCTATGGATTTTTAGGCCAGTTTTCAGAGATGAACCAGCTTCAGCAAATCCCAATTTCCCAAACTTGGCTTTGAGATATTTGCAACATACAAGTTTTGGCTTATCAAATCATAATCATTCTCTTTCAGGATTAGACCAATATTCTCCTCTGAAGGATTTCTTAATATATCTTGAACTGATCTCAGTTGTCAGGTTACTTATTGTTCAACAATTAAAGGTGGTGAAGTGAGATGAATAAGATGAATTCAACTCATTTTTGTAGTTGCCTCGTGTATCAACTGAAGAACAAGAAGGTAATAACAACTTGGTAATGCGGGGGGTTCTCATCAAATTACGTCATCAAAAGACCTTCCCTATTTTCGCGATTCGCAGGCTAAAAATAACAAACCCGGTTAGGACCACATCGGGATATTTCTTTTGTTCGCGTTTTTTTATGAGAAAGTTTTCGTTTTTAAGGTGCTGTTGCATAACAAAAACAAAGGGAAAGGCATCTTTAACAGTTTGACTTCATATTCTTATAAATTTTTAGAAGTTTCTGAGAATGAGAGCGAGTGTAATATCTTTGTTTACCCTTTTATGTCTCTCTGCATCTGTTTTGGCACGAGCGCTGAAGGCTTCTTCGTTGGTGACATGTATGGAGAAATCTCAGGTTACTGCCAACTTTTTTGATGTTAGCTTTGATCCTGACAATCGTGCGCTTCGTTATACCTTCGACTTCGACACAGAGATAAATGGATACATTGAGGCTAATGTGGATGTGTATGCCTATGGCTTCAAGATCATCAGTAAAGAGGTTGATCTCTGTTCCATTGGTTGGAAACAATTTTGTCCTCTATACCCAGGTGCTGTGGAGGTTGATTCTATCCAATACATCTCCTCTGAATATGTCGATATGATCCCAGGTATTGCTTATACTGTCCCTGATATTGATGCTTTTGCTAGAGTGAAAGTTTCCTCAAACGGTACTCAAGTTGCATGTTTACAAGCATATTTCACAAACGGTAAAACAGTCTCACAAACTGGTGCAAAATGGGCCACTGCAGTCATAGCTGGATTGGGTCTACTATCTTCAGCTATTGCTTCAGCTTTTGGTAACTCAAATGCGGCTTCCCATGTCAGTGCCAATGCAGTATCACTTTTCCTTTACTTTCAAAGCGTCGTTATTGTGTCAATGCAACATGTGGATCAAGTCCCTCCAATTGCTGCTGCTTGGGCAGAAAATTTAACTTGGTCAATGGGATTGATTAGAGTTGAATTCATGCAAAAGATCTTCAGATGGTACGTTCAAGCAACAGGAGGTACTCCAACTTTATATCTAACATCTTCAACTATTAATATTCTAGCACAAAGATCTGCTGAATACATTGATGACCTTTATAAAAGAGGATTTGATCTGATTAAGAGAGATAAACCAATCGTGTTATATGGTAACACAAATGTGTTGATTTTCCGTGGTATAAAGAGATTAGCATATCAAGCAGATATTGAAAACACAAGTGTTGTTTGTACTGGGTTTACATTCTTCATATTATGTGCCTATGTCCTAATAGGTTTAGTATTCATCTTCAAGTATGGATCTGAAATCCTTGTTAGAGCTGGTTGGATAAAACCTGAAAGATTTGTTGATTTTAGAAATAACTGGAGAGTCGTTTTGAAAGGTACGCTATCCAGGTACATTTATATCGGTTTCACTCAACTAGTAATTTTATCATTATATGAATTTTACATTCAAGATTCACCTGCTGTCATTGTCGTTGCAGTTTTATTCCTAATATTAGCTGTTGGTACATTAGGTTGGGCTAGTTTCAGAGTTATTACATTTGCCAGAACTTCTATCCAAGAACATAAGAATCCAGCAGCTATTTTATACGGAAATCAAAAATTCTTGGACAAATATGGATTTTTCTACACAATGTTTAGAGCTGATAAATACTGGTGGGGTATTGTACTTGTCGCTCATATTTTATTCAAAGCTTTTTTCATTGCTTTGGGACAAGACTCAGGAAAAACACAAGCTATTGCCTTCTGGATCATTGATATGGCTTATTTGGGTGCTTTGATTCATTATAAGCCATATTTGAATTTCCCAACTAATATTTTAAGTATTTTGATTCAAGTGGTGACAACCGTTAATTCTTTCTTATTCACATTCTTTTCTAATATCTTTGGACAGCCAGCTGCTGTTGGTTCTGTTATGGGTTGGGTCTTCTTTATCTTAAATGCTGCCTTTAGTTTAATCTTGTTGGTTTTAATTCTATTATTCTGTGCATTTATAATCTTCTCAAAAAACCCAGATAGCAGATTTAGACCAGCTAAAGATGACAGAACTTCGTTCCAGAGATTTAGTCAACATGGTGGCCAAAATAAACAAACTGCTGAACTTCTGGAGTTAGGTCTAGTAGCTAAAGATCACGATGCTAATTGGGAATCTGAGATCCATAGATTAAAAGACACACCAGATTCAAAGGAAAACACAACCTCCTCAGTTGACGATGAGGATAAAAAGATTGAATTTACTGAAGAAGAGAACCAATCATTTGCTGGTAAAATAGCTAGAAAACTTACAGGAGGTCGTTCATTCAAGAGAAATAAATCAAAATCAAAAAAGGCAGAAAAAGAAAAAGAAAAAGAAACCAGTCTTCTTACGGACTCATCAGACCTTAAAGATGATTTTGATATAAATCAATTGAACTCTTCTCAAGTTGATGATTCTCTGGAATTTGAGAAAATCATTGGACATCGTAAGGAGGATTCTACAACGTCATTCACCCATCAAGGGGGTAGAATAAATAGTGCTGATGTTACTAGAAGCAATGACTTCATTTCTAATGAAGGAAACAATCGTTATCAGTCGCTAGATGAGGATTATGGTAAAATATGATTTGATGACATCAATGTTTGTGTGTGGTCTCATAGGTTTTTGTTTTTGTGGATTCTTTTTGTATAATAAATTTCTATTGTTCTACTAATTACGTAACTCTTACAAGGTCTTTTTTGATTATTATTCCAGTCAGGGAAGAAGTGTTGTTCATTCAGAAATCTTATGATAATGGAAATTCTCAGAAGAAAGATTCATGTAATCCCATGTGCTTTGTAATGACTTTGTGAAATCCTTGATCTGTGTGGAATTTCTCATGTTTGAAAATATTGCCAACACCTTGTATTCTAAATGAGTAAGGGATTGCTTATTTTGAGCAAAATTATCATCTCCCCATTCCCAAGGCAAATATTTCGGATTAATCCTCAAAAACTCCTTCAAGATATTTACAGTATTTGTGACAGCTTTAGTCACCAGATTGATATCATTTTCAGTATAATTGTAATTTTCATTCACATCGATTTCTCTAAACCATGAATCAAATGGTTTCTGATTAACAGATTGCTCAACGATAATTTCATCATTTGTCACATTGCCTTTAAGACCTAATAACTGAGCAGGTTTGCCATACCTGAAATCTAATGAGCTAGGAGAATACAAGTACGGAACCCTTTGTAATATTGTAACACCTTTGAGTTTTTCGACCCACTGTTGACTAGTATCATCAGAAAGAAGAGGATACAAAGGAACTGCAGTTTTTGAGTCACATTTGAATTCAAAGGGTTTACTTCTTCCTTCTTCACCTTTCAAGCTATGGAGGTAATCTTCTTTGTCCTGACCTGAAACCTTACACTTGAAAATACCCCCCACAAATGTATGAGGAGCATAAATCATCAAGTTTCTTTGTGCATATTTTTTTCTTCTTGCGAGTTTATAACAAGTTAGATGATCCAAAGATTGTGAAATGTTTCTATTAGCCAAAGTTCTAAGGTTTTGAACATCAAGTTTCCAATCATCTGTATTATCGAAAAGACTAACTTTAAACAATATTTTCTTTAGAAATAGCTTGAACTTATCCTTTGAAGTTCTCTTCTGGTTGAGTTTTTTCGGATTAACAGAATGAGGACGTTTTGGAGCATGATCAATTTCTAGAGGCTTCTTTATATTGATTGGGAATGAAAGCTCCTTTTTCACTATTTGAGGATCCATGAAACAAAATGGGGTTTCCCAATTAATGTCAGTTTCTCTATCGGTCGTGACGAGCCTTTCGTAGTCCAAAGTTCCATCACTGCAATGAGACAAGGCCACAAAATGGAGCATTGGAGGCCTCAAATCCTTGAGCATGTATTCTCTGTAGACTTTAAAACCTGAAAAAGTTGAAAGTTGCATGCCAGATGGATCACAGACTTTGTCTTCCTTAAAGAATATCGAGCATCTTCCACCATCAATGCCTAGCCAAAGTATTAGAATAATCTTTAAATTGGAGTAACGCATTTTTCAATCAAAAGATGAAGATAAGAACCATCAATAAGAGAATTGTTGTTAAAGTTCCTCCTAAAAAAATCAATTATGAGAGCTACACCAAAAACTTGAACAGTGACGTTTTTGTAACTCATCAAAATGCTTCACCAGGATCAGAAAATAGAATGCCACAAAAACAAAATGATCAATTCCCCAAGTTAATTCCTCTCAAGTTCTTAATCAACTGTTCAAGGTGACACGAGTCAATATAACAATCAAACTTGACCAAGAACAAGAAAGAGATTTCCAAAAATCTTAAATCATTCAAATGAACTCCAGCGATTTTTGCAATAAACCTCTGTGAATGATTCACATCTTCAAGCATTTTACAACTCACGCGTAAAGCAGCGATTAATAATCGATGTGTGTTTAATCTGTCCAAGCTGATTAGCTTCTTCTCAATCACAAGCTTGTAAATGAAGTAGGCTGCTGATAAGTAGACAGCAGTTGAGAGTTGACAATATTGATTTAAACGCTCCAAATACTGTGTTGGAGTCAACGAAGGCGGAGACCTCAATGAAAAGCCTTTAACTAGCGAGTCATTCTGATGAAACGTACTTTGCTTTCCAACATGGCATGTTGTACTCTTTCTTGGTGATATTGGTGTGTCCTGTTCGCCAAATTCGCCATCGTCATAGTCATCATCATCAGATGAGAACTCTGAATGAGGATGAACTGCAGGCTGTATATCTAAAAGATGTTTCACAAAATAATCCAAGAGCGCCAGTGCTTGAATGGGGCTCAAATCGTTGATTTGCATATCCTTCGTGAGTAGATCATCAATGTTTACCTCTGCTATTTTGAGACAGGTGGATTTTGAAACCAGCGGTTCTCTCGTTGGCGGCAGATTAAAGCCAAAGGTCTGTGCTGACTTGAGCCTTATTGGAATATCGCCCACTTGTTCGATATGATAATTCATTTTTCAATGCCCTTCTTTCTGTTTAGGTTGTTTATTTTTCATTTTTGTCTTCTCCACCAATTTTTATTTATAAACAATTAATAAAACCCTTACTACAATTGGATAAAATACTAGTGCAAAAAAATTTATTGAGGTTACTTAGCTAACTTAGTATAATCTGTGAGATGGACCCATAGAAGATTTGATAACTAAAGAACCAACGTTTTGCCAGTTCTTTTTCAATAAAGAGACTAAGAAGTTAACGGACATCAAGATTTGGTTAACCAAAACGTCTTCTTCCATATCAACGTTACCAACAGCAACGGCCAAACATAAAACTTTTTTCAATTGGAATTTGATGGTGGATCTAACTTCGGTAACTTTAGCGTACAAGTCATCGTTGTGGGAAACTGGAGTTGGGAACTTACCAGCTTTAGATAATTGAGGACCCAATAATCTTGGAACTTGTTTAATCAAGACATCAGAAGCAACGAAAGCGTTGTATTTTTTTGCCAATTTCTTGATCAATTTTTTGTTCTTGTTCAATTTTTTCAAGTCATCAACGGACATAGCATCAATACCTAAGGATTTAGCACGGTCAACATCGAAAGCATCACCGAAGATACAGATGGACAAGTTTGGTCTTGGAACTTGAGGTAATTTCAAAGAACCAGAGAAACGCTTATCTCTTTGAGGATCGTAGTTTTTTAAACCAACTTGTAATTCAACAGTTTCCAAAAAGTTTCTCTTTTTGGTAGTGTTAGAGTACTCTAAGATGTCTTTGACATGTTCTCTAACTTGGGAGTTACTGATTTTAGACATTGCTGCTAATTATCTGTCTTCCAAAATTTGGTGGTCCTGAGAGGTGTTTCGACGGATACTTTTTTTAAATCTTTTAAGAAGCTGAAGCATCTCACAACAAATTTTTCAGAGGATAATCGATGGAAAAAAATAACATCCAAACACCTGGGAATTCGCCCACAGAGTTCAGACAAAAGCAGTCACGGTAATTGATATTCCTCTATCAGTCAAACAGTTTGGAGGACAACAAAAGGTTTGTGTGATATATTATGAACCCTCCTGAGTAGAGTATAAATCACTATATGGATATAGTATTATTGGAAAGGTGGATTTTAATGAGCTTGATCACCTTATTGATGGTGTTTCTACTGTTATTAAAGTGTGCCCTTACCTATACAAATGGCCCTTATGTAGTGATATCTCACGTGCAAATTTAATTAGGGCTTAGTAGTATCAATAAAAATCAGCCGCCGGCTCATAAGACATACCCAATGTAAAAGCTCAATAGTAAAGCTTTCACCTCCAGTTGGAATTTCAGTGCAATCAAAGGAGGATAAATTGACTTAATAATATAATTTTGAGGTTTCCTTTATTAATGGCACCACTTTATGGAGTGATATAAATCAGATGATTAAAACCCCCCAAGAATGATCAGAAAGGTCAGTTTATAGACAATATGGCCTATCTTATTTCATCTCTTTCGAAATCTTTTTACAAACTCAGCTAATAAATGAGACTTCAATTGGGAAAACTTGTTCTTAAAATTCTGATCACAATAGATACAATGAATGTCACTTTTTTTAGTTAAAAGGTGCATGGCCTCATGATTCAATCGATCGTCATTGGAGGCCAGAGGTAAATCATCAAAATCAACAAAGAATCTTGTGGTGAATGAGTTATAGTGCTGCTTTGTTTTCAAGCGATCTGAATTGAAGTCTTGTGAAATGAGATGTATATGGATATTAGTCATTGTTGGAACTGCATGGACCCCAGCTCGAACGAAATCAAGTGATTCCTTTATACCGTATTCTGTCTCTAATTTTTGTAGAATCTCAAGTCTGAAACGGTTTATAAGGACTTCTAGTTTATCCCTAAGTGCTTTATTCTGTTCAAACACAGTTAGAGGGTTTTGTCTGGATATTTGAAGGTTTTTTGGAAGTATAAGCCAGTGATAGAGTGCTTTAGGAAATTGATCTTTTATAACTACAAAATCTTTGTCTTCATAAATGACAATATCTGGGAACTTTGATGGGGTCTTAATATACGGTTCTAAAACAAGTCTAAATGACATTAGAAGAAGATAAATTCTCAATTTTGGGTATTGAGATGTGCTTATTGGTTTAAAACGGAAAAATGAAGAAACTGGAGAACTACTGAATATACAACATGTTCGCGAAGACTTCCCAAATAGTATTAGGAACTCACTTTATATCATCTCTACTGAGCTCCTTTTCCTAAAAGAGACTTTGGATATTGCTCATCAAACATATAATACATATGAATTTAAACAAATTATGGTTTATCCTCTAAAACGACAAGGAATCCACCAACTAAATGAAGAGACCCCGAGACAAATACATCAATTTCCTCACCTAGAGATCTTATTAGTTCAACACTGCTTTGTATATCACTCAACACTTGGATATCAGAGTCAGAATCTAGCTTGTTCCATTCTTCAGCTAAAAGTTTTTGAACTTCCAATTTGTCAACAGCTTCCTTTGAAGTATTTAACGAAACCAAATCTGCCGAGTAGTTACCTGATGACCAGGTGACATTTGTAGTGAAAATCACATGGTCAAACTTCAAAGGACTTACTACCTCATGTAGAATTGTAACAAGTGCAGCTGCATCTCTTGTCTGTTGGTTGAATAGCAGAGCTCGCTTTTTCCTTGGTGAAGTGACTTGTTTAAACCACTCGCTTGAAGCTTTAATACTTTCTTTGGTATGAGCACCATCAATAAACCAAGTTATCTTATCCTCCTTGATTATCTGACATCTTCCTGGCCAGAATGTCTGCTTCAAACCATCAGTAGTCTTCTTCTCATCTTCTTGAATTCCCAGCTTTCTTAAATGCTCTCTAGTTAAAGCAATGGCTAATGCAGCATTTTGACTTTGAAAAGAACCAGGGATACCTAGTTCATATCCATCTGCAAGAGATTTTGGGACAACTTCTAAGGTGTTTCCTTTTTCAGCTGCTCTTTGTTCTAATACCTTCAAACCTGCTTCGTATTCCTGCTCAATAGAAAATGATTTAGAACCGCTCTTAAATATACCACCTTTATTCCAAGCTATCTCTTCAATTGTATTACCCAGCATGAATGTATGATCTATCCCAAGAGCAGAGACACCTGTTACAGTTGGCTTCTCAATCACATTTGTCGAATCAAACTCACCACCAACACCAACTTCATAAATAGCAGTATCCACTCCTTCATTCAAGAACACATGGAATGATAACAGAGTAAGGTACTTGAAATAAGCTGGTTTCATTCCTTTGTCCATGGTTGGAAATATGGAGGGATCTGATTCAGTGGTGGAAATACCATCCCACACTTCGAAAAAGTATTTGGTGAATAGATGTTCTGAAATTGGTTCACCATTAATTCTGATTCGTTCACGAACAGACTTCAAATGAGGAGAAGTATAAAGCCCAATCTTATTGATCTGTCCATTGTATTGTTGCAGAATTGATTGCGTGAATGCACAAGTGGAACCTTTACCTTTAGTTCCTGTGATGTGAATGATATTCAACTTGTTGAAACTTGAGCGTTGATGACCAATTCTTCTAGCCCATTCAACCATTTCTGGAATGGCAAATGCATTTTTGTTGGAACCCAACTTCTTGATTGCTTCAATTGTAGCAAAGTTGGATTGTAATGAATTTAGCGCATTGATGGCATCCTTAAATAAACGTTAGTAAAAATTCTGAAAGCATATCCTTGAACCAGAAAACAGCACATATCACTGGAAAAGAGTCGATATAATACCCACTTTATAAGTTCTAGTCATATTTCCAACAAGTCCCTTAGAGAGTTCCAATCACAGAGCACCGTGATCTCTATCGAATTTGCCCATTTTTTCAGTTTTTTTCAGCTCACACAAAATGGAGTGACAAAAACATCAGCTGCTGAACTAAATACTCTCCAATCCCTCATTCAAAATCCATTGACTTTATTAAAACGGCTGAGCTCAAACAAGATTTCAATATTATCACTGATATACACCTTTTTCCGCACTGAAACTCTATCAAAATTGAAGCAAATAACTTAAATTACTTAAATCAACAACGATGAGTTCGAGGAACGCAACTGCTGAAATTGCCGAGTCTTATAATAGGCTCTACGCGCAATTCTCCAGTAAGAAGCTTACAGAAGTTGGGAATTATACCATTATAAAGCTTATCGGGGAGGGGGCTTTTGGAAAAGTATATCTAGCGACCCACAAGTTGACACATACCAAAGTGGTTCTGAAAACAGGCGCAAAAGATGATCCAAACATTGTGAGAGAAGTTTTCTATCACAGACAGTTCAAACATAATCATATTACTCGCCTTTATGAGGTGGTTCAATCGGAGGGAATGATTTGGATGGTTTTGGAATATTGTGCCAATGGTGAGCTGTATGATTATGTGTTGAAAAAGGGAAGAGTACCCATTGATGAGGTGCGCAAATTGTTTGCTCAGATAACAAGTGCAGTATACTATGCACATTCACTAAATTGCATACATAGAGACTTGAAATTGGAGAACATTCTGCTCGACAAGAAGAATAATGCCAAATTATCTGATTTTGGATTCACAAGAGAGTGTCAGCAAAGATCGCTATTAGAGACTATTTGTGGTACGACCGTATATATGTCACCTGAATTAATTCAAAAGAAAAAGTATGATGGTTTCAAAGCTGATGTTTGGTCCTTGGGTATTATTTTATTCACCATGTTGTATGGCCACATGCCCTTTGATGACGACGATGATTATAAGACACAGTATGAGATTGTTAATCAAGAGCCTGAGTATTGTCTTGATGTGCCCGATGATGCCATCAATCTTATGAAGAAGCTACTTAACAAGTCATCCTCTGATAGACCTTCGACTTTTGACATTTTGAATGACCCGTTCTTGGAGAATGAAGGCTTGATTGAGTTGGAAATTTCAAACACTTTATTAAAGAATCTAAAGAATAACAAGAGTTTTACATCAAAAAATGAGAGATATTTACTTAAAAAGCTAAAGAGTTTAGGAATTGATGTTCATGCTCTACAAAAGTCTGTTGTTCATAAAAACTGTGATTCATTGGCTGGGTTATGGGAATTATTATTAGAGAAACAGAAGAAAAAAGAGGCTAAGAAGCATAGAAAACGAAGCAGTCGTTCTGTTTTAAGGATCACAGAATCTACTTCAAGGAGAGTGAGTCAGTTTATTGACCCTATCACGACACCACAACTATCGAGAATGGTCAGCTCAATTTCAAATACTACAAACTTCAGTTTCTCAGAAAAACCATTTAGAGACTCAACTCCCAAGAACTTTCAACAAATTAATGAATCTCAGCCATCAAGTCCAGAGAAGAAGAAGAATGGATTTATTCAAAAGGTGCAAAAGCTTCTAAAGATTAATAAGAAAGAAAATGGGAACCTATCATCATCTGCCTCATTTCATACAAACCAAAATGGATCTTCATCTCAAAATCTCTCTATTAATAACAAAAGATCCTATTCTGAAAGCCATTCATATCTACCAAACAATACTGCACCCTTTGACAATAAAGCTATCGCCACGACAAATACAGTCCACTTAGCAGTAAGCCCCAACATAAATTTGAAGAGTGAGAAAGTGAATCGCTTACCAATACCACAAAAGGAGTCTAATGACCGCAAACTTACTATTAAAGAGCCTACATCACCACTGAGATCTGGATTTTCTAAAATCAAAGGACGCTCAAGACCAATGTCACTAATCTCACAATACTCCCATAATTCGCAATTAACAGGTATAAGTGATGTTTCATTAGATTCAAATCTCACAGCAGAATCAAGTTTACCAGTTAGACCAGGATTCCCACGAAAAATATCATCAGATGCCTCCCTATACTCAAAAAACACAACACGCCGTTCATTAAGCTTGATATCTAGTAATTCAAGTGCCAGTGAACGAAGCTCAAGACGAAGTTCGTTTTATGATAGCAATTCTGCTAGTGATTTGAAGTTCACAACTATTTCAACCACAAGGGGAAGAAGACAGAATGATATTTCAATATTTCCAAGAAGTCAAGCAGGGTTTAGAAGAAAAAAGTCTCCACTTGGTGGGTTGCCCCCAAACTCAAGGTATAAAAGATCAAAACCACTAGTCATAGAAGAAGAAGGAAGCGAAGAGGATGAAGAAGAGGTGGGTGATGATGAGTTAGTTGCTGAAGATGAGGATGTTGACGATTTAGCAACTGATATAGAAGATATGAAATTGGCAGAATCTACAAGGACTGATGTTGAAGATGAAGATGGTCTATATATGAATGGAAATTCACACAATAATTCAATATAACTCATCTTAGTTAATTATATTTATAGATTTTGGAAAAATGTAGAGATTGGACCTGATGGGTTTTGTTTCAAACTTTTTAATAGTTCAGCCATTGAAGCTAGATCTTCTTCTGTCAGATTGTTTGGAATTTCATCCTGCTCAGTCAGATCATCTGAATGTGAATTATCAGAACTTGAGTCATCAAAATCTGCATTGCTTTTGAAACCATTGGTGTTTTGTTCAAATTTATGATCATCTTCATGTAAATCCATATTTCTGAACGCTTCAAGATCTTTATCGCTCAATTTTAAGGCTTCTTTAGCAAAAAATTCAAAAAAATCGTCTTCATCAATGGAAACGTTTGCTTTCTTCAAAAATTCTCTTGCCTTTTCATCTTCATCTTCATCTTCATCTTCATCTTCAAGTTCATCTTTCCATTGATTTTCAAGCTCATTGTCTAATTCATCTAATTCATTATCAGAATCAATAGTCTGAATTTTCGTCGGTGGTTCTGGTTTTATATGAGAGTTTTTGATATCTCCTTTATCATTCTCAATGCCATCAACACCAGCATTAGAATCATTAAAAAATTGTTGGATTTTTGTCATCAAATCATCCTCATTAACATCAAAATCATCTGGTTTTTCAAATTCAAATTTTGGTTCAACGTGTTTATCAATTCTCATAAGTCGTATTAATTCTTTTTGTAGAACGTCACCTCTTTGATTATATTCGTTGAGTGCTTCATCATTCAGTGTATTATCTAGTATTATTTCTTTCTCTTGAATGTATGAAATCGCTGCTTTAGTTATGAGCTTGCCAGTAGTTATATCAATCTCTTCAGATTTTGAAGATTTTGCATGATTCCGGAGGAATAAAGAGCACAATACTGTTGTTCTAATTTCAAGATCCACAATATCTGTAAATGAGGAATCGATAGGTTTGTGATCAATATCCTGTCCATACTCCAGTACAATTTGATTCAATACGTTTTCCCTTACTAGCAAACCTGCGATAGATCTGGGTATTTTCAAATGAACGGAGCATTGTGTTTCTAACGCACTTTGCGGTTGCTCATTAGCTTTGGTTGCAAGAATTTCATCAATTTCTATGACCCTTTGACATCTATAAGCTGCTCTTTCCAAAAATTTTAATGATTCTGTCAATCTTAAACCACGGTCTTGGTAGTATTCCTCTGGAATGATCAGCACCCTTCCAAAATTTATCCAATCTCTATTTCTAGAGCATTCTGGAGTAAGCCACTCTGGTAAATTTTCAAATGCTTCAATCAACAAAAATTCTCCATCATTATCTCTAAGATGCAAGTAGATGTCTTCATAAGTCTTTGACATATCGAATAATATTGACGTTATAAGCCACTCATCATGGAAAGCATCCCCAAATTGGAGCTCACCATAGATATATTCGTATCCATTGTATTTATTGAGATGAAACTTCACAGGATCTGAGTCCCAGATGTAGTGCTCAATCCATGGTCGAAGCCTTATAGTTAGATCTTTCAACATGCGATCCAACTCATCTTTAGCTTCTTCAGGAGTTGCCACTGGATTTAAATAGAAACATGCAAAAGTAAGAGTTCCCTTTTCATAAAATACATCAGCCTCTTCCCAGATGAACTCCTCAAACTGCATTTTCACACTCAATCAACTCCTTTCTTCTGATGAGCACATGAGGCCTGAATAAATATTTCACTTGAAATTGTGACAATTCGCGAAACTTCGTTAGGGAGCGATGGGATTTTTGGCGTATAAAGTTATTTAAGGCAAAACAAAGAGAACAAACACAATTTATGGAGAGAAAGAGAGACAATCTCTCGAAGCAAATGATGTTGGATCTTCGAGAGCGTTTTTGGAATGGAACAATAAATGTGAAAATTACGCTTTTCTCAAGTGACTCCTCAAAACCAGAGGTTCCCCATAATCTCTACGTATGTCCTTTTGTGATTCTTTCTAGTTAATGAAGACTATGTTCACTAATTCCCTTCTCTTACTTCTAGTTAACAGTGCATAGAAACTCTTATTTCCCATTATATTATCCACAAATCACAAAATTTTTCAAAGATGTGATACTTGTACCCGAATGGGCTAACCGGTCAGACTGGTGGGTAGAGTTTGAAGAAGTCCCTCTCAAGTGGAATTTACCTATTGGATTACTACACGATACTTTAACCACTTTGGATCCATTAAAAAGAGAAAGAAATTACGTATGGGATCTAAAATTACATTATAGAGATTATCCAGACGAATACATTTTACCATTTCCTGATTACAAGATGCTTGAAATGCATTGGGTAAATCAGATGAAGGAATCCTGTTACGTACAACACAATTCAGCGAAACCCATTATGGTATTATCAAAGAAAGACTCATCTGATCTATGGAAAAGTGTACAAACTCATGATTCTGATATTTTCTGGTCCATTCTGTCAAGATTTGCTGCCACAGCTCAAAATATGAGAAATATTCCAATAAGATTTCATTTAACACTTTCAAATAGGACCATCGATTCACCAGTAGCGCCTATTGCAAATTCTGCGAAGATTACTTTAGGTCACGCGTTGAATGAGACTTTACCTGATATTTTCCCCTCTAAAAGAAACATGATTCTTGCTAAACCTTTGCTACATGGTATTATTATACCACTTTCAACTCCATTGATTGATTTATATTATGATGCTTTGTACATTGATGGATTCCTTCATTTCTCAATAATTTTGATTCCATAAAATCATTATATTTTATTATAGTCTATTCAACCTCTATTTTGGGACATCGAAAACTGCTTGTAACCAAATACGATACATTTTCAGCTGTCTTTTTCTATTGACGATTAGTCTTCTATCTGTTCCAATCTTCTCTTCAGTAAATTTCTTTGTAAATATTTCTCTTAACTCTTCTTCTGTAAAGAAATAAACTCTTGTACCATCTCCCCTTATATAGAAATTATCATCCAATAGTCTATTCTTCTTAAAACGAACTTGAGCAAGATCATATCGCCCATAATCTCTGAATAATATTTTACCGCCTGGTTTCAAAATCTTTGCAAGATTGTTGATAGCATAATCCCATTGGTTTGGCGATAAAGCACTAAACACAAAAATCATAACAGCAATATCAACAGAGTTTTCTTCCACACCATCAGGTAGGTCACCATTCTCATTGGATAAATCCCATACGGTAGCATGTGCGAACTCTGGATTGAAATGCTCTGAGGTTTTCACCAATTCAACAGCTCTTGGGCTATAGTCAGCACCAATCAATTTCAGGTCTTTGTTTGCATTTTGGTTCAAAATTGGAAACATGGTATTACCTGCACCACATCCGATTTCAAAAATCGTCACTGGTCCAAAATCAGTCTTTGTAGCTTCGTATAAAGATGGAAACTCAATCTGTAGCCATTTTCTATCTTTGAAGAAGTTTTCTTTATTGTTCTTGTAAAAGATATCCCAATATTTAGCTGGATTACCATTGAAAAGCTTTTTATCAAAATCAGCTACTGGATTCTCGTACTGCTTGGCAATTTTACTTTCAGCTTCTTTCACTTGCTCTTCACCCCATTCAACATTATCCCATGCGTTGTGGTTCCATACATCGTCATCATTCTCTAGCTTACGCTGTCCAAACACAAAAGGGTCATCACGACCAATACGGGTATCAGCTTCAGGCTCAATAGGACTCTCCAGAGACGGTATTTCACTCATTCTAGACAAGTATTATCGGTCAACTCCAATTTTTCACTCTGCGATGCCTTGACTTGATCTTTATCTTTATCAAAGAAAGTTTTTTTTTTCTTTATTTCGCGAAATGATGGTTATGTGGCACTTGTTTTTTCAGTTCCCTTTCAGTTCAAAAAGCACTCGACCAGCCATCTCCTAAAAGAAATGAGAAAGTGCGTGTTCCAGCTGCAATTGGGCCCATTATGCACTTCTACTCCGGGGTATAGCCAGCAAATATATTTTTTCCGTGAATTCGGCATTTGTCCTTTAAATAAGGATGTATTTCAGGAGTTTGCTTCAAAACACATATGATTGACACATTGTTTCAACGATCAAATGAGATACTTGAGAAAGTTTACAGGTGATGATATCACACCAAATGACTTGTCTAGTCCAAAGCTAACTGTTGATTTGGCAAATGTCCCTAATATTATGAATACTGCCGGAAATCGCTCTAGTTTATGTCTTGAAGACATACCTATTAGGGCTAAAACTAGATACTTTGGAAAGAGAAACCCTGGACGAAGAGTAATGAGTGCACCACTTTTTGATCTCGTACCACAATTTGACCATTTAGATTTGTCAAAACCACCAACACTAAATGATTCTGCGACTCTTCCGGCCCCAACTAAGCCATCAACTGCTTCATCTCTAAAAGTTCCTAAGAACAGGAATCCATTGAAGGCCAGATACTCTTTACCAGAGAGACAAGTATCGATTCCTATTCACATGATCCCAGAAGAAGCAAAAGAACTAGAGGACGAAGTGTCTTATACCAACATAATCAAGATCTACCAACAGATCCCTTTTTCAGATGACACGGAGAAAATCCCTCGTTTCCTTCAATCGATAAGCAGAAGGACTTCATTCCCTAACCTTACCAGCTCAGATGAATCCTCTGCTTTTTCAAATTCAGATAATGATATGATATCGGATCAAGCATCAGGTAATTCTTCTGAAACCTCTGTTTACTCATCAGATGAACTCTTGTCAAGTCGTCTAATGAAACCACTACTACAAATACCACAGAATCAACCCACAAAGAATGGAAAAAATGTTAATAATACACTAATCATGTCTCAGAGACGTGACTCACTTGAATCTTTACATACGTACCACTCACTTGATCCACGAAGATCTAATGGGTCTATGAGGATACACTCATCACCCGTTGTACTAGATAGAAATGAGGTTATTGGCAGATAGAGAGTTACAGAAAAATCTTCAGTTTGTTTAAGATTTGTTTTGACCATTATCCTTCTATGGAAAATTAAAATTAAAATATCACGGTCCTCATTCTGCTGCTGACCACAGCTGTGTCTCGACTATTAGAGAATTCTATAGCTGTGATGTCACATAACTTAATAGTTTTGGGTAATGACCTCCCAATATATTATTTTATCTGATAGCCTTCAAGAACGTGATGTCAGCTCAAGTGATACTTTTCCTCTCATGGAGTCGATTCACGATGTTTTTATACCCCAAGACTTTATCATTCATAGTAGTGTGCGAGTAGCTACTCAAAAATGAGTGATACCAGTCAATTAGATAGCTGAAGGGAAATAAGCAATAATAATACTGTAATTAATGCAATAATAATACTGTAATTAATTGTATGTATTCAGCGCTTTTTATAAATATCATAAGATGCTTCTATCAGAACCACCGAAATAAAACATCCTTTCAAAATCAAACAGTTCCATGGTGGAATTGATCATTTCTGACAATCCATCACCCATATCAGTACTATTAAGGAATGAATCTATCAAAACCTCATTCTGATCAAGATCATCAAGAGGACTAGTTATACTATGTAAATTTGCTGGCAGTGTACTCACAAGGGGATCTTCATCAATCGATTGCACATTAGTTTCAAGAAAATCTGTATCTGAAAACTTTGAGTTCATGAGTTTGTCATCATCAACCTCAACAAAATCATTGATAAGTTTCTTCATCCATTTCTTATCAATAAAGCTGATCATTTTACTACCCCAGTGTTGTGAGTTTATGAACCTACCACGTTGCATTCTTAATTTGAATTGAGAAGATATTTGTTCCATTTCTTCCAAATGGGCCAACATTCTAGTATAATCATGAATGGTATATTTCTGAAACATGTTATCAATATGCATTGTTTTCCCTATAGTTTCTTGGAATTTAAGGTCTAGAAACGATTCAACTGGGCCATAATGTGTACCTTTTGGAACTTTTGCAATATTGAAGATGATAAACACTTCAATCTTACTAGAGACCCACGTATGGTAATAAGTATCTGATAAATGAACAAAACTTGTCAAAATGGTCGTTGTCACTCTCGTACAAATTTCAGCAATTCTATCAATAATTTGAGCAAGCTCCATTGATATCCCATTAACAGCAAACATTTTCAGAGCTTTCAGTCTCAAAAGAATACCAAACATTAGATGCAAGACTCTATGTAGTCCAAGTTCAATTTTTGGAAAGAGCAAAATACCGGCACCAAAATGCTTATGGAGATCATATTTTTGATTCAATGGATCTAAAAACAACACTGATTCGAACAAAATTGTAGATACTTTAATCGTTTTGATCAAGTAATGTAATGAGGATTCTTTATCATTATTCACATTGTAGAACAAAAGAATATGATAATATACCATAAAAAGAAGAGAATTTGAATCATGAATCCAATGAGCATCTCTTTGTTTTTGTACTTTCACAAAAGGTGATTGAACAGCTGTTTCTAGTAATTCGGTCATCGATTTCAAACCTCCAGCAAAAGACTCTAATGGTATCAGATACTCTTTCACTGTCTTCAATCTTGGCTTTTTTCTTATATTTAAGACAACGTCTAATAATGGGAAGCAAACATCATAAAATTTGGTTCTATCATGTATCAGCTGATTAATCACAAGCTCATTTTGGTCCTCACTCTCATTTAATCTGGGTAAATCTGTATCATAAAATTTTTCATGTATAATGGTTGGTGTTCCTATTAGGATCAATTGATATGAATCGATCTGGACAAGTTCATACCACATTCTTCTCATCGTGTTCTGATCTATTGTTTGTGAAATAATATGGGCATTCGTAGGATCACGATTCAGTGAACAGTGTGTCGCATATTGTACAATCTTACCTATATTAATATGGGACGAGAACGTGACACAGTCACATTCTTCTGGTGCAACTAGTTCGTAACATATCTTCATTAAAAGGAATTGAAATACCTCTACTCTTGAGTCTTTGAATACAGATATTTCGTTGTAAATGTTGGTTATAATTGGTAAAATATCATCAAGTACTGGATGATCCAATAAATATTGTAAATCAGAATCTTTTGGACCATAAAATGGTTTCCCAAAATTGTAAAGAGATAGTGAAGTCAATCTCATTATCACTAAAAGTATGCCAATGATTGTTAGTTCTGATCTCCTCTTTAAATTAACATTGATGGACCCATCTGTCCTCGAGCCAATTATAGGTATCAATTTCTCTATGAAGTCACCATAGGCAATGAATGGGTAAGTTAAATAGAGTTCGGAGTTCCAAAACCTGTCTAATAAGAGCCAGATCAATCTTCCATCAGCCAAAGCCAAACCAATTTGAGCCATGAAATCTTTATTATCATTTGGATTATTAGGAACTAGTTTCTCTTTCATATGCTTAATATTGTGTAAGAATTGTTGATCAACTTCATCATTATATGTTGATTCTGTTCTAGAATTCTTCGTCACGATCTGGTTGGCTTTCTGGGAAGAGATACCAATTGCATTCAAGTAGAGATCCTTGCGAAGAAGAGAGACCCATGACATTGTTCCTTGTGTTGATGACACATCCGAATGGTAACTGTTCAAATAGAAATCGATACATTTATTGTCAAGTGGCTCATCAGGGGAAGACCGATCCTGTGGATGGGAGGGATTCAGAGGCGGTATGTTTTTTTGTCCATCATCACTATTGAACAATTTTCTATGAAAAGAAGGAGATATTAGGTTCTGGTACTTAGAATGTCTAATATTGAGGTCAAAAATCTTTGGAGAGGGAACAGCTGGTTGAGGTTTGTCATATTGACATAGTTCAGCTTTGCCTCTCGCAATACAACCACCACACGCGGGTTTCTGCTTGTCACACTTGATCTTCTTCTGACGGCATACCAAACAGGTGACCCCAGTTCTGTTTCTCCTTTGCGTAGACATCGGTGCCCTGATTGGAAGGTACGAATTTTTTTTTTTCCATTGTATTGATTCCATTGACTTTGGTTATTACTAATTTTTTCTATTTATGCAAGGTAAACTACTCCGAATCATAACAAATGATTATTTATTTAGAGACTTCATAAATCGACTGACAGTGACTGGATTCCCAGACTCGTCGATTGGCTCCAGTTCTTCACCGTCAAACTTCCAGGCTTTGGCCTTTATGGAGTTTTGTCTCTCTTCAATCTCTTGTTTCTCCTCGGCACTCAAGTACTTCTCCATCATGGCTTTACGAGCATTAAAGTACTCCCGGGCCAATATGTTATCGTCAACAAAGTAATCAGGATCATCAACATCCTCGTTCTCAATAATCTCGTCCACGAGCATTACACCGTCCTCGTCTTGGTATTCTTCATCAATTTCTCCTTCCTCATCACCACGATATACGGAGATGTTGTCTGTTATTAAGTTCAAAAGAGCCTCATCCTCATCGTCTTCATCCTCAACATAATTCTTTATTTGTTCAAATTTGGTGTCTTCAGTTACTGGGAAGGGTTCATTCTTTGGGATTTGGATCACAGTAGAACTGGAGCTGGAGCTGTTGTTTGATCTGGCCTGTTTTTGTAAGCTTTTGAACTTAGATTGTCTCATACTGTACTTCGTGTGATCAATAAAAGTCTTGGTAGGTTCCTCTCGATCGGTA
The DNA here is from genome assembly GCA_030562945.1 of Wickerhamomyces jianshihensis. Taxonomy (NCBI): domain Eukaryota; kingdom Fungi; phylum Ascomycota; class Saccharomycetes; order Phaffomycetales; family Wickerhamomycetaceae; genus Wickerhamomyces; species Wickerhamomyces jianshihensis. The sequence goes on from JAKUAH010000233.1 coordinate 25,811, forward strand.
TCTTTCTCAAAGATATCACTGACAGCAGATTCTGTCTCTTTTATATCGCTGATAGCAGATTCTGTCTCTTTTATATCGCTGACAACTGTTTCATTTTTAATAACCACTTGATCTTCAGTTTTATGCACGGGTGGTTCTGCACCAGAAATACCAGAATCAGCAATAACGTGCTTCTCAATTACATTAGAAACAGTATCATCTAAGGTAATAATACTTTGTGAGGAAGAGATGGTTGGATATTTGATACCACCAATACTCCCATTCAACCTATCTTGTTTGAATCTCGACACTTTTCCAGTTTCGATGTTTTTCAACTGCTCACTTACATTTTCAATCTCTTTGACCTGTAGCTCATCGTTGAATTGGACTGATTTCTTCTTCTTTAGCTGCGCCGACTTCTTATCGACCGAAAGAATTGAATTCAACTCAATTGCTGCTCCCTGAGGAGTAATTTCAGGTACTTTTTGTTCTTCTATAATTCTCTGTTTTCTAATCTTTTCCAACTCTTTAGCAAATAAGTCTTTATAACTAGATGGGACGATTCCTTCTTGTTTAAAGGCATTCATTTCTTCAGATTCAGCTCCATCTTCCTCAACTTCATCATCATATTCATCCCAATCTTTATAACGATCTTCTTCATCATCAAAATCATGATTTAATGATGCCTGAAAATCAGCCTCCTCATAATAGAATTCATCTTCTCCAAGTTCCCCTAAATCATTTTGGACAATCTCTTCTAAGTCATCTGAAATCAACTGAAGTTGTAAGAGATCATCTTCATCTAATGCAGGCTTATTTGAAGGATATTTTTTTGTCAGATCTTCCACTGATACTGTTTCTTGTTGTTGTATGCCATTCTGATTCTGATTGTCATTATATGATTGAAACTTGCTCAATGCTTTGTGATCAAAGTCTGTTTGTGATTTTTCCTCTACAACATCTTTCTTTCTGTATTCTGGTTCTAAATGGAGATTTTTAATACCTAATTCATAAAGTAACTGGAAGTATTCGCCTGTTGAGATTGACTCGGTTTCTTTTTTTGATTGAGGCTCAACTATTTCGTTCTCTGTTAAATCGGGTATAAGTGGTTCCCTTTCAACAATATCTAGTACTGCACGCTCAGTAACCTCAGATACTGATAAATCTCTTTCAACGATATCAGAAACAACAGGAATGCTTTGAGGTTTAACTGGAAGACTCTTTTCAGCGGTATCTGAGGCATTAGATTCGCTTAAAGGCTCTATTTCTATGATCTGATCTAATATTGCACTATTTTTATTCTTATTATGAGTATTTATTCCACCTTCTGCTTGTTTTGAGCTTCTATCCTCCTCTTTTGACCGCAATGGTTCGATAGGTTCTGTGATCTCTTCGATTTTTGATTTGGGGGTTATTTCCATATCCTTCAATAATTGCTGTATTTCATCATCATCTTCTTGGATTAGATTAACACCATATTGGTCACTAATCTCTTTTAATTTGTTTTCATTATGAGGCTCAAGCTTCCCGTCAATTACATTACCATCCTCATCCAAGTCTTCTCTGATGTCCATGAACGGCAACCCTTCTTCATTATGAGAGCCATTCTCAGATGATGAGCCTTTTTCTAAATTTTTCTTCTTCTCGTCCATAGTTTCTAGTGTCTTAATGTTTTCTATGGTTCTTTCAGCTTCTTTTATCTTGGTGTCAAACTCACTTATAGTTTTATTCAAGAAATCTAACTTATGTTCAACCTGCTTGATAGCTCTAGTTGGGTCACGTTCAACAAAGTATTCAGTTCCTAAAAATACTAAGATCTTCTTTGGATTCAAGACATGAGCATTCACCTTGGCTTTGGAGGTCAGATTAACTTCAATTTCTGGCGTATCGCTCTCGTTATACTGCTCATAATCGTAGAGTTTGAACTTGAGATCGACGTATTGGGCTTTATGATTCTCCAGAATCCGCTTCTTCTCCAAAAGATTGGCAATTGTATTTTGTATTTTTTCCCTGATCTGGTCCATCAAAAGCGTATTCTTTTCCCTTTCAATCTATTGAAGTCTTTGTGAATCTAAATTTTTCCAGTAAAAAATTATTTCGCGGACTCAATTAAAGCGATGAGCTGAGAACTTGATTAGAATTGCCCCCAAACTAACTAAAACAATGGACGAGGAGACACTGGTTATTGAGACAGAATTTGAAGATGAGGTACAGGACTGGAGTGACTTGTCAAAACTCTCAGCAAATGCTCTTCCTAAAAGAGGAGAGAAAGATTATGAGCCAGATGGGACATCGGTCCAGTTGACACAGCTGGAACAGTCGCAGAATACCATGTTCGAAGCTCTTGACTGTACGAGAGGGCATATAATCAAACAGAACATCAAATGTATTTGGATTCCGGACTTACGCAAAGGGCTGATACATAAACCAAAGGGGTCTTTCTTGAAGACTTCTGGTAAAGTTGATTCACAGAATAACTGTTGGTTGAGTGTGAATGAGTTTGTCTACTTCAGTGAAAGAGGAACCGTGGAACCATGGTATCATAATAAGGATGTTTCTCTAGATATTAATAGTGTTTATGCTTTTGCATTCGAGAAGGACGATGAGATCGATGAGTATCATGTTTATTCTCACTTGAAAAGGCATGGCTATATAGTGATGCCCCATGAAGAGTCTGAAAAGGCCAAAGAACATGGAACTACTTCTCTATTAAAGTTTATCTGGAAAGGCATATTAAACTCTTCCTTTCTCCAAACGCTTATCAACACTTATAAAAAACTTTGGTATCCCATTTATCATCCACTTCATTTTGTTACATCTAAATACATGAACTATTCACAGATATTCCAATCAATCAAACTAATACCATTTAGAAAGACTGAAGAACGGGAACAAATAGATGGTGAAGAAATCATTTCAGATATTAACATTTCGTTTGATGTCTGGAAACCAAACCCTCAGTTCTCAAAGAAGAACCCGCCAACACCAAACTTTCAAGTTATTGTGTTGAATATAAACAAGTACAATTTCCCGACTCTAAAAAGGTTGAAACAACTATTTGCACAAAGCAATATCACTCCATACCAAAGCAGAAGGGAGCCTTCTCAGATGAGTAAACTGAAAAATGGAGACGGTGAGGTTATTCTTGCGATCGTGGATTACGGTTTGATCAACTTCATCAGAATATCACAGGGTACTTTCATTGACCATAACATGTGGTACATTGACAAGAAGAAGAAGAAGACAGCACATCCAAGAGCAAAGAAAGAGTCTCCCAAGAAAAATCAAGAAGAGTCTCCCAAGTAATATACGCTACTTGAAGTACTCCATTCGTAATCCTGATGGAAAATAAATTCATCGTTTACGTAATGAAGGTTATGTGCGATGTGTAAATGTCGCGATTTTCATTTCTTTTTCCGGCAATAAGGTCTAGAACAAAGACATCAATTTAACCAGCCTTTCACACTGAACCACCAACGATTCACACGACATCTATCGTTTGATGATCTTGTCCTGAGAAAGCATATTATTTGATCTAAAATTTGAACTCAGCCAATCAAAGATTTGTGTTTTACAGTACGTCTTTATTAGGTAAATTATAGGTGCATACTCTGAAACATTAGTTCTGATGAGTTCTAGTAATCCGCCTTATCCCCAGGAAAGGTTCCCTATGGAACCTCTTGGTTATAGAAAAACATCTTCCAGTACACCAGCTCCCTATCCAACGGTCCCATATCCCGGTTTTATGCCATATAGTCAGAATATTAATCAAAGTAACGATTCCTTTGGTTTAAAAATTGAAAAGAGGGCACTGCCAGTAAGAATGGATTCTGGAAATAGCGTTGAAACTCTTCCTAGGGTACGAAATAACTCTTTGAATAGCATGTCGACTTTTAACTCACAATTTTCTGGACAGAATAAGCTTCAAAGAAGCCCTGATAATAATGAAGGCCCAAGTACCGTGGATAACCTGTCAGATAGATTCACAAAAGTTGAGATATCCATTCCTGAAAATGTTATTCGTTTCAAAAAAGCCAAAAATAATGCTATTAATGATCTAAATAGTGGTTTGTTCACAGCAGAGATACAATTAGTCTGGGCTAAGACAATATTTGAATACACTTCCGATATTAAATTCATCTCATCTTATAACCTCAATGGTGAAAACTTACAGAGGGAATTATCATCGTCTGATTTAAAGAAGAATGAACTTCTTTTCATTAAAGAAGGCGTAAGATTATTGAAGAAGCTTGCATCAGATAGCAAATATGCTGAAGCTCAATTTATTCTTGGTTCATTTTATTCACAATCCCCTGTAATCAAAGTGGTTAGAAACAATATACTGGAGAAGAACTTTGAAAAGTCATTTTCAAATTATCAAAAGGCTGCATTACAATCACATCCATTGGCAGTCTATAGACTAGGTGTTTGTTACGAGCTAGGTATTGGTACTTCTGTGAACCAACCCAAAGCTTTAGAGTGTTTTAATCAATCAGCCCATCTGGGAAATATTCAATCCATGTTCAAGTTAGGTATTATATATTACAAAGGTTCTTTAAACGTTCCTAAATCAGCACATGATTCAGTTCAATGGTTATTAAAAGCCTCAAAATTAGCAGATGGTGAGAACCCTCATTCTCTTTTTCAACTTGCCAAATACTATGAACGTGATACTCAAACCATTACTCATGATTTTTTAAGATCTCTTGATTCTATAGGTTTCCCGCATAGTGATGATATCGCTCTTTCCTACTATCAGGCAGCTGCCAAATTCCAATACCCTCCTGCACAATATAAATTGGGTAACTGTTATGAATATGGGAAACTTGGGGTCACAATAGATGCCAAAAAGTCTATTGGATGGTACTCAAGAAGTGCGAAAAACGGCGATGCTATTGCTGAGATGGCGTTGAGTGGATGGTATTTGACTGGTGCTACAGGTATTCTTCAACAAAATGATAAAGAGGCATTTCTATGGGCTAGTAAGAGTGCTCAAAGTGGATACGTTAAAGCTGAATATGCTTTAGGGTATTACTATGAAGTTGGTCTAGGTTGTGATGTTAACTTGGAGTTGAGCCGAAAATTCTTTATTAGAGCTGCTAACCAAGGTCATCAGAAGGCTGTTGAGATGTTAAAGAGATGATATTCAAAAAAAAGGAGTCACAGATGGTTATGGACAAAATATTTTATTCTGTGTTTTATTATCGTACCCTCTGGTTAGAGGTGAAGCTCCCATTTGGAGCATGTTATGAAATCTTGTTATTGCTGTTTTTTATTGTTTTTGGACACTCAAATGTACTCTTAACATTCAAATATACTGCCTATAAAGCTTGTAGTGCACTATCCAAGCTCAAAGATATCGTTCTCACCATCTCACTCTTATTGTGCTGCAAACAGTCCCAGGCCTCTTAAGGCCTTTTGCCGCGAATGTGTTCTGGCCGCGAAATTTTCCTGACATAAAAAATTTTAGAGCTCATCGATCAAATCACTACATTGAGCAGATAGTAGGTTTTGACAAGATGTGTGATCGTATTTTGGGTGGTTTGTACATAAGTGGTTATGATGCTTTTATCCGGGAAGGTGATATTAGAGAAAAGTACAATATTAGTAGAATTATAAGTGTTTTTAAGGGAACTTTACCTTCAGATTACTATGAAAGATTTGATGTCAAATCAATTGAAATTGATGATGATTTATCTACCAACATTCTTCAATACTTTGATGAGACTAATGAGTATATAAATAAAGCTTTATTCCCTGATGAAGTTGAGACTTTTTTGAGAAACATCAAGAAACCACATAAATCAAGTCTGATAATAATCTGTCAAGCTGGTGAATCAAGGTCAGCTACAATTCTAGCAAGTTTTTTAATGAAGAAATATGGCTTGAATGTCGAACAAGCTATACATGCTATTTCCAGAAAGAGAGAAAGAGTAAGAATAAATGAATATTTCTTGGAACAGCTCGAACTTTATTACGATATGGGATGTGAATTGGATGAAAGTCATCAAGGTTACAGACAATGGAAATTGCAACATTCTTTAAAATATGATCCAACAGGTCATGAAATCATTGCTAATGACTCAAATTTCGTTGATGCATCTAATGAAGAGGCTAAGAAAGATGAAGAATCTATAAAGTTGAGATGTAAGAGATGCAGACAGCATTTAGCTACTTCGGAATCATTTTTATTTCATGAACCACCTTCACAAGACTCTAAACAATCAGCTTTCATTCGTCGTGTTCCAAATAAAAGAAAAGTTATTAGTTTTGAGTTGGCTTCATCAACTTGCTCTCATTATTTCTTTGAACCTTTGAACTGGATGAAAGATGAGTTACAAAAAAGTGAACTTGAAGGAAAATTGAATTGTCCAAAATGTGAGACCAAAATTGGTGGTTATAATTGGAAAGGAAGTCGTTGTAGTTGTGGTAAATGGATGGTTCCTGCTATATATTTACAAAAAGCCAAAACTGATGCTTTAAAGATCAAATAAACAGCTACACAATGTGTATTCATTAGCTATTGTAACTTGTAGGTTTAGTCCAGAGTCATATCAAGGTCTGAGCCATTGAAGGAAACATCACCTGCATTATTGAAAGAACTTTCGCTAATAACATTACCCGAAGCATTGAACCCTGAAAGGTGTCCTGATTGATTAACAAAACTGGAACCAGGATCTGTCTCATGCAGATTAAGATGTTGACTTTGGTGTCGTACACCCTCATTTATTGGAGTGTCTGACTGCTGGATATGAGTATCACCAGTTTCTGGTAGCTCGTATTGTTCACTGACCATAAATCCCCTATCATATTGTCTTTCAAAAGTTACTGCGTCAGCTTCTAGATCACTATCATCATAATCGCCATACGAAGCTTCTTCAGCATCTGGAATTTCATCATCAAGATCGACCGGTGCATTATCTACTGTATCAGATTCACCAGTTAATCTCGGACCCGGTGTTTCAAGATGTCCAGTTCTCAGGCCATCATAATTGTTATTCGGTAGATGCGGTGATGAAGGTTGAGGCAATTGTTGCTGTTGCTGCTCTTGTTGCTGTTGTTGCTGTTGTTGTTCTAAGTCAGCTTCTCCCAGAAGGTTCTCAGCAGTCACTGTATCACTTTGATACTGCTCTTCCATTTGTCTCTTCATTTCAGCTTCCTTTTCCAATGTTTCCATTGTCTTGCCTAAGCCTAATGGAGCTAAATATGTATATCCCAGCGCCCTGATGGACCTCAATTGTCGTAGCTTCTCCTCAATATCGTTTTGTAGTAAGTCATTTCCTACTGATTCTGATGTCATGTGAGAAGAGGGAGGACGAGTATAGGTCATAGCACCCGGTCTAGCAGAAGAGTATGAAGATAGCGGAGGAGCATATCGATTGTTTGAAAATTGGTAAGAGTCCTCTTCTGTCTGTTTGTTTAGGGTTGGTGGTCTTGGTTGGCTGTTGCTGCCGTTATTGTACATCCATAACTGATGAACATTGGTTGGCATAAGGTTTGGTGCATACATCCTTTTTTGCTTTATTTTACTTAAATTTCCTTTCGTAGATTCCACAGAAAGCTGTTTGTCACATTTTTGATGAGAGCTGTTTCTTTGTTTACACCTCGGTTTTCCATGTAATATACGGTGAGTGTGTGAACAGGCCGGAATAAAAAGAATAATCCATATTAAAAACTCTACATTATAGCAGTGGAATTCCAGTGGATCCCACACAAACTGAAACAAGTACAAGACTTATCATTCTGGCTTTCTTAAAGATACCACTATTTACATATTTCGCCTTAATAACAATAAAACGGTTTCATGGCTTGAAATAGCCTTCGTCACCAACTAACCAATCCCAACGACCTTTCTTGTGCAACATTGCCAGTACTAGGATACCAGGCAAATGCCAAACACTTCCCCAAAATGCCTTTTTGGCGTATATGTTGGCTAACTTCATCCCTTGGGGATCTGGTGTTCTCCCGTTTTTATAGTTAATTCTTTGTTGCATCCAGAATTTATATGACCAATAACTCAACCAACCATTCAATAAAGCAGAATCAACAGGGAATACAGAATCAGTCACACCAAAGTATGTTAGTCCAAAACAAAGAGGAAACATTAATAAGGCATATCTGAACCCTACACGAGCGTTCAAACGGGGATTGGTCCAAGCAGCCATCACATAACCAGCATTTCTGTATTCATTTCTGATTCCATGACTTAAGGCATTGAAATGAGGGAATTGCCATGCGTACAATAATCCTGCAAGACACCATGCTGCTGGATGCGTCAAAGAACTCGAAGCTGCCCAACCCATCAATGGAGGAATGGCACCAACAATAGCACCAACCCATGTATTCAAAATAGATTTTCTTTTCAGTGAAGTGTAAATCCAAGCATAGAGTATAATATTCATACCACCTAGAACAGCAACAGTTGAATTCACACCTAGTTGTAGGATTGTCACACCAAGTGTACCCATAATAGCAGCACATTTATAGGCTTGGTTTGAGGTCAATAAACCACGTACGATAGGTCTTCCACCAGTTCTAACCATAAGTTTATCAAATTCAGGTTCACGTCCTTGGTTGATGGCATTTGCTGAAGCTGAACATAAACCAGTACCTATCGTTAAAAATATGAGTTGTGGTACCGTAGCTGTGTATGGAGTTAGTGCATATGAGCAAATAGCAGAGAGAACAACCAAAGCGGTTAGTCTAGGCTTTGATAGTTGTATATAAGGATCTATTAATTTCTTCAAGGATTTATCTGTAGATTGAGATCCTAACTTCGAAGCAGTTTTGGATTTGACCTCGAATGGGATATGGCTTGTTTGTAATTTGACATCTGTAACATCGTCAGTACAGCTTAAAGCTTTGGCAAGTTTATTTTTAGACTCAACAAACTTAGGAGAAGTTAGATTTGATAGAAATTCGATCGGTGTAGAATCTAATGAAGAATGTGTTGGTGCTATTGTTGATGTTGATTGTGTCTGGGTCGAAGCAAATCTCTGGAGTAGGGGAAAAGTTGAAACTCTAACTACCCGTAACGATTGGATACCAACAGGACGCAGTACAATCATATTCACTCCGCTGCCTGGCTTTCAGTGGAACTTTTCTTGTTGATTAATTATTGAACCCGTTTATTTTTTTTTCCCTTCGATCTTTTTTTTTTCCTCTGAGATTTATCGGTCTTGTCAGAGATAGTTTCCCCAGTACGAAGAACGTTGAATTTATTACATGGATTCAAATCTGTTATTTTACGGAATGTATTAAAAAATGGATTATTTAGATTCTTTTTCCTCTGTCTTCTCACCTTCAGTGTTCTCTTTCTCTTTGTTATCCTCGATTTCAGCATCCTTCTTTGTTTCTCTTTCCTCATTTAACTTCTTATTTTGAATCTTGTTTTCGATCAAGTCATGAAAAGCAATAATGGATCTAACCAAACTACTGATATATGTAATCATCAACTCATCATTAGTTTTAACAGTTAAAGCTGCTGCTAATGGGTTCTTGGATTCAGAAATATCGTCAATTTCCTCTTGCAGTTCATCAACTCCAGTAAGATTAGGCAAAAGATTAAAAACATCTTGTAGTCTACCCAAAATGTTGTTATTTACTGGTAGTTCACCATTAGTAACTTTGGTTAGGTAGTTGATTATATCTTTCAATTTTAACTGTAACCCTTTTAAGGATTTTAGCTGGTTTGTGATTTTGATAGACAAATTTCCGGCAGCTTGATCTCTAATATCTCTAAGTAAATGTTCGACACCGATCTCTTCAGCCTCTTCAGCTTCAATAATTGATGGAATATGATTGAACGTTTTCTCTGTGCTTCTACCATCTTCTTTGACTTCTTCAGTGGCCACATAAGCATCAGTTGGGATACCAACTCCACTTTGCTTCACATCAACAACAAGTAGTGTTGGGTTTGGAGTATATTTTTTGAAAACATCATTGATTTTTAAATCAGATGCTCTTAATTTAGGACCTGAGTGATACCAACCGATCAATTTCTCACTTGCATTGATCTTTTTAAACATTTCGTTCATACTCTCAATGTAGTTATGATCCAAAAACCAAATATCAGAATTCTTTTCATCTTCTTCGAATGGAATAGCAAAACTGTTTGCAATTCTAATTGTATTTGAGGAATTATCACCTAATATCACACCAACAACTCTTTTTTTGGTATCTTTTGCAATTCTATTATAATGATCTACAACAGATAATAGAACAAGTGGAGCAACAGACACTTGCTTTTCTAGTAAAGATTGGTCGACTGGCATTGTTATTGGATGTTTGAAGTTGGATGTTGGATGTTGGGAGTGGCAATTTCAGATATTGAGTTAAATATGGCTTCTTTTGGCTAATTTTTCTGATTACTTGTACAATTGATATAGCACAAGTTCAAAATATTCAATTATGGCCAAATTTTACTCAAAAGATAATTCAGTTCGACCAAATTTTCCAGATTTTCCGAAATATGTTTGTTCTGTTTACAAGAATTGGCTTGTTCATTTGTTTTTTAAGATTTCGAGCTGTCGCGATTATTTCCCAATTTAATGACACGATTTAAATTGGCAGGATTCAAGTTTTTTAAAGAAAATTAATTAAACAATAACTCATCTCAATAGAAAGTCATAAGATTCAAAAGAGGAGTCCGCTTAGTTTATCTACTTTAGTCCTATTGAACATGCCATTTGGTCAAGTGGTTATTGGTCCTCCTGGATCAGGAAAATCAACGTACTGTAATGGTGTTCAGCAATTTTTTAATGCCATAGGTCGTCATTCTGCAATCATCAACCTAGACCCAGCAAACGATCAGTTGACATATGATTGTGCTTTAGATATAAGAGATTTCATTACATTAGAAGATATCATGGAAGAACAGAATCTAGGACCGAATGGTGGACTGATGTATGCTTTAGAGAGTTTAGAAGAATCAGTGGAATTACTAATTGAAAAGATTGAAAAGATAGCCAAAAATACATACGTTGTCTTTGATTGTCCAGGACAAGTGGAACTGTTCACACATCACTCATCACTCCACACGATTATTAAGACCTTGCAGAAACGAATCGATCTGAGACTATGTGTTGTCAGTCTAATTGATAGCTTCTATTGCACAAGTCCCTCTCAATATATTTCAATCCTACTTTTGGCACTGCGAACAATGCTTCAATTAGATTTACCCCATGTCAATGTTCTCTCAAAGATTGATCTAATATCGAATTATGGAGAATTGCCATTTAGTTTAGATTACTACACTGAAGTTCAAGATTTGCATTACTTGTCACCACACGTTGAAAAAGAATCAAACTCAATATTGGGTAAAAGATATTCCAAATTGACCGAAAGAATCGCAGAATTAGTTGAAGATTTTAATCTTGTTTCATTTGAAGTTTTATCTGTTGAAGATAAACAGTCAATGATAAATTTATTAACAGTGATTGATAAGGCTAATGGTTACATGTTTGGTGCTACTGAGATTGGGGGAGATACAGTTTGGGCAGAGGCTACAAGACAGGGTGGCTACACAGATATTGATATCCAAGACCGTTGGATTGATAATAAACAAAAATATGATGAGGAGGAGGATAAACGTCAAAAGGCATTGGCTGAAGAAGCTGAAAAGTTGAAAAAGGAATTTAATGAAGGTGATGAATGGGAAGCTGCCCTGAAAACCTGGGAGGACGATCATGCCACTATCAGGAGATAAAGTTCTGTGTGCTTTAATGGGTAATATATATGTAATGTAATATGTCATGTTCTCAAGCAAACACAGCTTTAGCAGATTCAATGTTTTCTTTAGCAGCAGTAGTATCCTCTGTACCAGCGTAGCTTTCAAGATACTGTTCTAGAGAAGATTGTGAAACTTTGATCTTGGTTCGGATTTCTGGAATAACCCTCTTGGTGTCCTCCAAAACCTCAATCTGTTTCTTGATTTCGTATGAATCAGCATTTGATGAACGTAAATCTTGAATCACTTTCTCTTGTTCTGCCAATTCTTGCAGGTAAAGTTTTTCCTCTTTGACAAGTCTCCCAAGAGCTTTAGTTTTGATTTCTAATTGAGATGGAGCCATTTTGTCGGTGATGAGGTGGCAAGATGTTTTGTAATAACACACAAACGAGGAAAAATAACACGAAAAGTTGCATAATTTCGTGAATCAAAATAAAAAGCACGTGACTATAGCGAAATGCAGTAATAAGGTTAGTTCATATAGTAGGCCATTTGTTGTATACGAGGAGAACATTAGACCTTGAATAGTATTCAAGAGCTATAAAATTTATGAACTTGTCTTTCTTTGTGAGTTATAGAACTGCCTGGCTTTCTTATTCAGTCTAATTAGATCAGCTGATACCTTTCCAGTTGCACCAGATACGGAACTTGTAATTATGATTTGTCTTGTACCTCATTCTTGATCGAATCTCGCCATCGAGTTTTGACATAACACTGTCCAGGTATTGGATTTTAAGCAAACAGTCATAAAACTCGTTGAAAATTACAGGAATTTTTTCCAGAATCTGCCTTTTGATAGAAGGAATGTCATTATATGGATCAGTATATTCATCAACAATTCTAACAATGCTAGGATAATAATAGTCATGTAATTGGATAAGAAGATTGATTTTGGTGATATTCATTTGAATATGTTGTAACCTCATGAATATATATTCCCCATTGATCGGGTTATCTTTTTTGGTTCTAAGTCTTTTTGAAAGAAGCCAAAGTTTATCATAAGATTTAACCGATTTCTTAAGCTCCTCATCCAATTGATGTCTGTAAGCTTTGAAATCCAATTGTTCCTTCATGCCAAAAGCTCTAAGCAATTCAATATTTGCATGGTACTTTCCATCACAATAGACGGCCCATTCTTTCATTGATTCGAGGATCGGTATTGTTGGTATCTCTGGCGAAAAAGTCAAGAGATATTCCTTATATGACCCATCTTCCAAACGGCTGAATACATCAGTGGTGTATGGAGAAACAGAAATCGCCGGGGTATTGCACCCTTCGGTTGGGGAGACAGTTGATATATGCAAACGAGCACACATCAATAAGGTTTGGGAGTTGGGATTTAGAATGAGATGAATTTGATTGATTCAAAAGGATGGAAGAATCTGACACTCGAAAAAACCAAAAAAACGCTATTTAAAGAAGATAATGAATCTTCCATGTCCGTTACGCATATTTTCTGTTTCTGTTCCTGTTTCTTCTCACACAACAGAAAATATTTATGAGTATTTTGGTTTTGTGTCAAAAAAAAAAAGCACTGTGCAATAACCAGGGAAAGGTTCTAACTAGCTAGATGGTACAAATTGCTGTCCCTTCATTTCTACTTTCATTTACCAGCTTGCCAGAAGTAACTCAACTTCATTCACCAAACCATGTTTGATAACACTAAATCAAATATTATTAGGTCTTGCTGGTCGATAAACATGAGATACATTAGCATGAATCTTTCTTTCTAAATGAGATATATCATGCCCATTCCAAGGAGTTTATGAATTATCAATTGTTGATACCTTTGCTGAAAATTTGGTGACAAGATGAGCTAATGTTACTTATAACCATCTGCTAGTCTTTTTCGTTTCTGTTTCTTTTCCATAGCAGCATGTGGAGGTCGTTCATTTTTGTTACGCTGTGATTTAAGGTTCTATTCATTCATCTTCAAATCCTGCTATCATTGAATTGATGTACCAACAGTAAATTTTTTGCTCCAACTACTCAAGTGAGTATATATAGCCATCAAAGTTCTTCAGAAATTGGTAGATTCAGATAAGAAATTTATAAGGATTCAGAGAGGGCAAAAGAACCGAAGATCTTAAACAATTTTTTATAAGTTATGGTTTCTATCACCTCAAAAAATGGGTACTTTTACTGGGTTTTGACCTTGAGAACTACTCAGAATTTTAGTGAGATATATGGAAAATAGTGAATAACACTACATAATCTAAGCCTATTCCTCGGATTGTAAAAGTTGAAAATATCTCAACATAAGATAAACAATTTGGAGAGATTTGTCAAGGGATGTTTCAATTGTACTGTAAACACGCTTAAAACGTGTATTGGACTTGACATACTTTTGGTATTGCTAGCCAAAGAACCACATAGGTCGCAACACCTAATGAAATGTAGAGTGGGAAAAATGAAAAGCTTGTCCATTTGATCAACAAGCCAATAACAAATGGCAAAACAGCACCACCTGACCCACCAATACTAGAATAAATACCAATTGAAGATACATGCAAATACTTCGGTAGCACTTTTGTTAGTGTAACATTTGAAGTTGGATACAATGGACCCACGAAAACTCCAAATATTAGAATAAGCAATTTGTTTAGAAGTTTAAACCTTGTCTGTCCCATTACACCACTAGCATCAGTGTTAGGGAAAGATAGCAGAAAAAATAAACCATAAAGGATGGACAAAACCAGTGATGCTACCGCATACCACTTGTTTGCACGGTATTCGTTCTTAAAATATCTGGTTGTGAAGCCCAAAGCTATTCTTCCAATACTGAGACCAGCCCAAAAACAGCTCACACTGAAGCTGGAGCTTATTCTATCCATTGATTTAACTTTAATTAGATAGCTCAATAACCAAGCACCAAAGCCAACTTCAATACCAACATAGAAGAATAAGTATGCGGAAAATAATTGAATGAATCTGTTCTTAAGTAAATGGATGAAACTAGCATCATATTGTTGGTTATTATCTTCAATATCGTGACCTGAACTCTCATTTTTGGTTTCAATGGTCGTACTATATTCGTATTTCAAGGAAGTTTCATTTCTAAAGATGAATGCAGAAAGTAAAAAAGAAAGGGATGCTATAGATCCCAATATGAAGAACTGATTGCCAAATCCACCTTTGGAATCATCATCACCATTGTAGATCTTCAAAACAAAGGAAGCTAAAGGAGGACTGATCATCGAACCAATACCATAAAATCCATGAAGAACCCCCATTAGTTCATTATGGTCATCCAAGGCACTAATGTGAACGTTCAATGCTCCTCCCAGGAGCCCACTTCCCAAACCAAGAAAGCCATAGGTCAGGTTAAATATCAGCAATGGAGGTCTTGTGGATTCAATAAACAGTCCTAGCATGTATAATCCTGTTCCTATTACAAGCACTCCTCTTCTGCCGTATTTCACGTGAACATATTGATTAGATAGAGCACTAATGATGTACCCAGCAAAGGAGACGAGGAAAACAGAAGAAACTTTAGACTGAGTAGTGTTATAATAATTTACCAGAGAAGGCAGCAGTGCACCCATGGTTTGGTCAACCATTCCAATATTAATTAAAATATAAAGAGATAGAAGGATCTGGAGCTTAAGCCTTAAGGACTCTCGCCAATTCTTTGAAAGGATGGTGAGCTCCTCACCTTTGAACTCCACTTTATATGACCCATTCGAGTATTTCTGTATTGGGTGAGAACCAGCTGTTTCTTCAGCTAAAAGAGGGTTCCGATGCCTCAGTTCGATTTCTTCTACTGCCATTGTTAAGGGAATGAACTACCAATTGAAGTTCGGTTCATTAACTTCTTTTTACACATTTCACAAACGACACTTCAAAACTCTGGCGCCTCACAAATGACACTAACTTCCGGGGCTGCGTAACGATTTTTTTGACTTTTGGTAGTTAAACAAAGCAAACACACCAACAAAACCGAAGAAGGAACACACAGAAAGACGAGAATGAGCTCTCCGAGTTTGGGTAAGTTGGCACTTGAGAGATAGGCTAAGAGATTACAGACTAACCTTAGTTATTTTTGGACAGGGTGGGAACGGCTAAATGACGTTTATTATAGAAACAGAGAACTATACCAGATACCCAAAGACTTCACCGAGGCCAAACACAAATTGGCCATTTCCCCCTTCACAAAAGCCATAGCATCATATATAGAACCCGAAATATCCATTCATTCAGGTGATGGGGAATTGATCAATTCTATAAACTGGAACCATCACATCAATGGAAAGATTGTTGGAATAGAATGGTCACTTAATGAAGATCTTATCGTAATCATTGCAAACGGACTTCTGAGGGTGTATTTTAATTTTGAAGGTGACTTTTCTGAATACAATGTTGGATACGAAGCAGCGCTGGTTGGTATAAGATCTTTTAAGGTGCTTGAAGATGTAATATTCGTGCTATTGAATGATTATAAAGTCATTTATATTGACTTAAAAACTGAGAATGTAACATCCAAACTATACAGAGATTTAACAAAAGACCTTGGAGAAGTATTTGATTTCCATGATTGGGACATTCTAAAAATCTCGGGTTATGAGAGGTTTAATATCCTCATTAGTGTGAATAGTTTGGTTTATCAAGTGCCAAAATATGGAAAATTGCAGCAAAAATCAATCGGTGGTCCTTTCCAGGACCTGATGGTGTCTCCAAACAATCAATTTATCCTATTTCACAAGGAATCTGCAACAAAGGTCTTAATATTGACAGCAAATTTTGATAAAGTCCTGTTGGAATCCGAGATACCTTTAAAACCACAACAGATAAGCTGGTGTGGGTCAGATGCAGTTGTTTTCAATTATCAGGAATCATTAAGGCTTGTTGCACCTGGTGGCTTCATTGAATTTTTCTTCACTAATGAAGTAATCAAACTCCAAACTGAGATTGATGGATTAACAGTTTTAACTGATTCAACATTGGAATTTTTGAATAAAATTGATAATCCTACTATCGAATGTTTTAAGATTGGTTCAACTTCAAATGCCTCTATTTTGATAGACTCAATTGATAAATTAAATAAGCATTCTCCAAAAGCTAATGAAAATTTGAAGATAATTGGATCATTAGATAATCTATCCAATGCGGTAAAGACTTGTTTAAAGAGTTCATTGGAGGAATTTGATCCATATTGGCAGAAGAAATTATTGAAAGCTTCGTCTTTTGGTAAAAGCGATGTTGAGCTTAAATCGAGAGATTCAAGTCTTGCAAAATTATTCCTTGAGGTTTGTAATATATTAAGAATATTGAACAACGTTAGATCTATTGGAATTTTTCTTACATTTACACAATACCAATTTTTAGGTATTGAAAATGTTATCAAGTTCTTGATTAAAAGGCAAAAGTTCCAAGAAAGCTTCCAAATTGCACAATTTTTGAAATTGCCAATAGATTTAATTTTCATCGCATGGTCTTGTTGCAAAATCAAACTGAATCCAAATCTGGATGATGAACAGTTATCACAGCAGATAATTTTGAAATTCCAAGCATTACAAAATAATTCATATATATCATTTGAAAATATTGCAAATGTTGCTTTTGAAGAAGGAAGGCTTACTTTAGCAAAGATTTTAATCAATTTTGAAAGCTTATTCTCAAAGCAGATTCCAATTTTGTTGAGAATGGAAGAACATCAATTAGCTTTGACAAAGGCTATTGAATCTCAAGATATTGATTTGGCTTTAATCACACTTTTAAAGCTAAAAGGAACATTATCATTGCCTGCTTTCTTCAAAATATTAAACAATTCTAAAATTGCATCAAGCCTATTTGAGTATTTTTACAAAGATGATAAGATAATATTTGATTATTATAATCAGTCTGATAGACTGTTGGACTCTGCAAATTTGCAAATTTATCAAACTTTCAATAACGAATTAGACTTCAGTGATATAGATGACACCGCCACCAAACAAGCAAAAACTTTAAGAGAATCAATCGAAAATTATTCTCTAATTATGAAATCATCCAATGAGCTCAAGCAATTAGAAAAACACTTGAGATTAATACAATACCAAAATGAACTCACTACAGAATTCAATGTCGATTTTACTAGATTATCACTAATTGAAACACTTGAAAAACTCATATTGTTGAATCAACAATCCAAAATTACAAAATTTTTAAAAGATTTCAAGATATCGGAAAAGAAATTCCAGTACACTCAACTTCATTATTGGATTAACAATTCCAAGTTTGATGAACTTTACGAATGGATAAACAATCACAAACCAGTAATTGGATATGAGCCTTTCATTAAAAAACTAATTAAAGTGAATCAACCCCGTCTCGCTTTGAAAATCCTATCGAAGGCTCAACTATCATATAATCTAAATTTAAAATATCTGATAAAGTTAAAAGATTGGAAGAATGTTATTGATCAATGTGTTTATAAGAGAGACATTGAGACCTTGAAGGAAATTGAGCCCTTTGTAATAGAACCAAGATTGAAAGAGTCAATCAAGGAAAATGTTGTAAAGCTGGAAAGTTCACAAGGTTCAGGGTTAAGCGTGTTCGGAAGGCTATAAGATCAACTATATCGCTTGGAAAGAAGGATGGACAAATCTGAACTTTGATTTCGCCCCACATTTCTGTGTCCAGTCTTGGTGCACAATTTAAGCTCTTCAAGGTCCCTGAACTACTTTTGCAAAAGTAAAATATTTGGCTGACAGGGATACAAATTAGTCTTTCTAGATAAGTATGGTATGTAGTTATTACGGAAATTAAAACGGTATCTCTTTATAAACCACGCTATGACTTCAATAAATATGCTATATTATGGTTACATTCAAGAAGAATTTGTATCTGACATTCACTATCTTTTTGTCAACTTTAAAGCCAAACAGTCATTTTTCCGATTTTAAAATATCAATTATAAGTCTGAGGATTCTTTTAAATTTTAATTCATTCAAATACTCAAAAAAAAACTTTATTACCAGCTTAATTTACAAATAACAGCACTAGTCAGTGAAATTAGATAAAATGATATTTGTACAAACGTGAATTTCCAGGTGAATAGAGAAACTAAGATTTTTTTTTTTGCATTTGAATTGCAACAGGGCTTCGTAACCAAAGCTTTCTTTTAACTGATAACAGCACTTTCTGGTTCAAGTTCAGCTTGTATGGCGCAGTGGTAGCGCAGCAGATTGCAAATCTGTTGGTCCTTAGTTCGATCCTGAGTGCAAGCTGTATTTTTTTTCAAAAAGTTTTTCAAGTTGTTTGATCTTGTTTTATAGATTTATTATACTACTCTACCCATATAGCCTTGGGACTTGCTTCGAAATGAAGCGTTTGAACAGCTCACACTTTTGTTTTGGTGTCCATTTTTTATTTTTTTTTTCTAAAGTTTTTCATGAACCGAAAATTTTAATCAAAAGCAAATCAAAGAATTTTAGGATTACAAGAAAGTTGAGCACGTACCCCATCAATAAAATGGTTTGGCCTTTCAGCTCTTCAAAATCTAAATCAAATGATGAAATGAATTATCAATCTCGAGTTAGGTCATCAGAAAGAATAACCCACGAGTCAAGCGAACCACAGGAAACTCATAAAACAGAGAGACCCGAAAAAGCACAACGTTTACTTCTTGAAGACACAGAACCTCGTTTCAACAATGGTCCAACACCAAGTCCGAGCCCTCCTTTAAAAGAAGCAGTGTCTTCTATCTCAACGGACTCTTTCAGATTATCAAGCCTTGTTAAGATGCCTTGTTTTAGGGAAGCTGGTCTTACAGGCTTATCCGCTTTAGGTGTCTTGAGTACAATTATTTTTATAACTCAAAAATCACCTAAGAAAGCTGTAAACTGGGGTATTGGTGGTTTGCTACTGGGAAGTACGGTTAGTTGGGAACAATGTAGAAGTAAGAGAAGAAAAGAACTAGAATTTGCTCTTAAAGCCAGAGAGACTGTTGCATCCAAGCAAAAGCCAATGATGAATAAACAGGAAGAAAATTTGACCAATGAGAGCCTGGAGAATAGAAAAGAGGTGAAAAGCTGGTGGTCCAGAGGTTAGACCCATTTTAATGGGCCGCTTCTTTGTAATGAAATGAAATGTAAATAGAAAACGCAGCTGCACACTAATACAGATAGTTTAATGACTGGAAAATTGAAAGTGTAGAAGCACGCGACATTATTTTGAACTTTCAGACTGTGTGTATAATGCCCAAAAGGATTCACCCGTTTAGAAGTCGCTCTTAATTTCGCCCACAAGTCACAAGTTGACACATTTCTAATCCGGCTCAAGATCTTACTAAGTGGCCCGCCAATACCAGCCGACTTTTGTAAGCAGCTTACCAATCTTATGACTAAGCCGCAACCCACAAGTTTATTTAACCGGGACTGCCTGCCTGTTTTAACATTTGAATACAAAAGAACGTCAGATGTTCACAAAGTCAATTATCTTAGCCATCATCGTCATTGTTCTCAGCACATTATACCCCTTAAACTCAAATAGCAAATCATCTCAAGACTCTCAAATAATGTCTGCTTCTATAGAAACCATAGCAGTTAAGAACATCGTCAATAGCCTTTCTATTTTTAACAAGAACACCCCAAAGACACCAGTCTTCTTCTTCAGTCATGGTGGTCCGGATTTCATGTATCCTTCCAATCAATTCCCTGCTGACCCTAAAGCCTATAATACTGTAAAGGCCTTGGGTAAGAAAATCGTGACCCAAATCAAACCAAACTTTATTTTAGTTGTGAGTGCTCATTGGGAATCCCAATATGAGAACACTGTTGAAATCGCTGTTCCAAAACAATTCCCACAAAAAGGTGCACTTGATTTTTTGGAAAATGAATTAATTTATGATTTCTATGGATTCCCACAACATATGTATGAGGAGCAATTCCATACAAAGAATAATTTAGAATTGGCCAACCATGTTAAAGATTCACTCATTGAAAACGGAATCAAATCAAAACTCACAACCAGGGGTATTGATCATGGGGTTTGGGTTCCTTTCAAAGTTGCTTTTTCAACAAACAAGAAACCAGAAGATGAATGGGATTTAAACGTTCCTTTAATCCAAATCTCTCTAAATGGTGCTAATGATTTCAAATTCCATAAAAAACTAGGTGAAATATTAAGTCAATATAGATCTTTGGGTGGTCTAGTGATTTGCTCTGGTATGAGCGTTCATAATTTACGTGATTTAGGTTACGCCTTTCAAACAGGTAAAACCTTGCCATATGTTTCCAAGTTTAATGAACTCTTAACTAGCATCGTTCAAACCAAACAACAAGAAAGATTTGATAAATTGGAAGGTTTGAAGGAAGATCATAGACAGTTATTATACAGTGCACACCCATCTCTGGAACACTTCTTGCCAATTGTTGTTGCAAGTGGTTTAGCTTGGGATGAGCCGGCTAAAGAAGTCCATAACAGTAACAAAGGTTCTTTAGGTTGGGGGATTTATCAATTCGGTGATGTCACTAAAGAAGTTGAATAGGCCTATCATGATTCAAATTATTTATAAATTATAATAAAAACCATATACTACATCAATCTTGAATGTTTTAATATATAGTCCATATATTCAATCTTGTAACCATTCATTATGTTGATCTGAATGTACATTCACATCTGATATCTCGTCCTCGTGATCTTGATGATTCTGCTGGTCATCCTTCTCACGTATCTCATGCTTATCATCGCCAGTCTCATCATTTTTAAGTTCAGTCAATACATCTCTAGGTTCCGTCTCATCAAGATTCTTACTAGTAATCTTGCTTGAGCTTCCTGGTAACGGTAATGAAAAAGAGTTATCATCTTCGAGTTGCAACGAAGCTATAATGTTTGAAACATCTCTGCCATGAAAAACAGCACTGTTTTCTCTATATTTATCACCAATGTCAGTCTTATCACCAATCTTAAAGCTTTTAATTGATCCAATAGGTGTACTTTGATCATCAAGATGATCTTTAGTCAGACTTCTTACAGATTGTTGATGTTTCAATCCCTGCGAACTTCTTGGTGTCTTAGGAAGTTTTAATGTGCTATCACAGCTAGTTCTCTGATTGTCCAAATTCAAGTTTTCGTCGGTTGATGAATCACCAAGTTCATTAGTACCACCATTCTTTAATGTTGAAAAAGGAGATGGTGAATTAGGTTTGTGTGACGAGCTATCATTACCAAGGGGAGGTTCATTCTCATCCTCTAAAATTACATCATTCTCTTCAAGTTCTTCGTCTTCATCCGGATTGAATGGATCTGGACATTTTGCTATTAAATCGTCTAGTCCACCACCAGACCAACCTTTTCTTGCAATATTTTCATCAATTTCAATTTCTGCTCTTATCACGGTCCCCAAATGGGTTAGAATTTTTTTATTTGAAGACTCAACTAGTTCATATGAATCCTGATAATATTGATGTTTGAGTTGCTCAATAGACTCCAAATGGGAAGTCAGCTGGATTAATTTTGACTTGTAAAGATTTAAGCTCTTGAACTTGGATTTGGATAGTTTCAAGTTCTCTTTCTCTTTTTGTTTCAATTCTTTCAGTAATTGCTTATAATCCGATTTGAAAATTTCATCATTCTTTGATATTTTTAGGTTAAAGTTATTAACCTCTTTGGTAATTGGTATCTCAAATTGCTGTTTAATACTTTGATTGAGAATCTCCTCATGATTGGATATTAAGAAAAAGAAACCAGAAAAATTAAGGAGCTCACCATTTATATCACCTGATCCTTTAAGCTTAGAAAGCTTTTCCAAGGCATTTCCCAAGTTTGCTGAAGTTTCAGAAACTTTCCGCAAGCTGTTTCTATATTCTTCTGAAGCTGTTAATATTTCATCATAAATGGCAGAGGTTTTCTGAATATCACTTTTCGTTATAATAGATTGCAATGTCGTAGTTGTATTAATAGTCCCTATGGTATTTGCTATTGAATTTGTTCTTGTGTGTGAGATAGTCGGACTGGCCTTTGCTAAGGAAAGATCATTTGCGTTGTTGATTAAATATGGATAGAACTCTGTCAAGTGGGAGGCCTTAGAAAAGCGGGAATTCTCCTCCAAGTTGTGTGTCATTAAGCAAATTTCAAATTAGAGGTTGAAGGGAAAGCAGTAGAAGATATATAAAGCTTGGGCTCCTTATCAAGTTTGTCTTTTGTTTACTTTTTAGTTAAACTTCTTTCATGATTATGTAATCGTGAAAAATGCTTATGTAATATTCGCGTTTTATCATTTTTCCCAAACGTTCAAAAAAAAGAGCGAAAAAAAGGTTGAAATTCAACTAGAGAGGCTAAAAAGCGGAGGCTTGTCTTTTTGAGCTATTTCTGTCACGTTACAATCATGTTAGGTTTAAGAAATATACTACCTACACGCTTCTCACAAAAAGTTTGTGCGAATTTCAAACAATATTCTACCCAAGTGAATTACTTGAAGCCAGCAGACTCAAGAAAGACATATCTAATAAATAGATACAAACACATCACCTCTAACTCTGAGATTCTTCTATTTGCACACCACAATAATCTTTTGAAAAGTGAACTCAACACTATCAGAGGTGAAATCAAAAAAATTGGTGGTGAACTAACCATTTTAAGAAACAGTCTGTTTGAGGTGTTTTTGAGAAATGAACATGAAGCAGAACCAGCTAGTGTTGAAGCCTATCAGAGAAACAAATACAAAAAAGTTCCTTTTGCCAAGCTATTGACTGGTCCGACATGTCTCATTAGTTTCCAGCAAACTCAACCTGAACAGATCAAAAAATTAATCAAGTTCTTGAAAGTACATGATAAGATGTTTTTAGTTGGTGGTAGAATCGAAAACAAACTATATGATCTATTAAAGATTAATGACTTTAAGGAGTTACCATCTAAGGAACAGCTGCAGAGCGAACTTGTTGGTTTGTTGACATTGTCTTCTGGTTTGTCATTAGTCCAAACTTTGGAAGCCTCTTCCAAAGTCTTATACCTAACTTTGGACACCCACAGAAAGAACGTTGCTGGTGAACTTGAACCAGAAGCGAATCCAGAAGCAGTGCCTCTCGAAAAGACTGAATGATTATATCGAACACTCCAATCTGTATATACAAAACTAAATAGCATAGAGCTGAACTAATCATTCTACACTACACATTTTAGCCACAAGAAGTAATATTCGCGAACATCTCTTAGTATTGCCAACGGGCAAAATAAACAAAAAGCCAGAAATCCACCACATTTTCCGACAGCTTAAACAGACTTTGAAAGCAAATACTGACTTTGACTTCCGGTTGAAAGGGCACCAATTGAAACAGAGTTGGTTTTTGGAAATAGAAAGATTGATCTTAGCCAGTTCCTAAATAACCTAAAATTTATACACACACTCCACAGGGATTAAGAGAGATTATTAATAGGCATGGGTAATATATTCAGTGGAATTTTTGGTAGGCTATGGGGATTGAATAAAGAGATCAGAATATTGATCTTAGGTTTAGATGGTGCGGGTAAAACCACCATACTTTACAGGCTACAAGTATGTTTAATCTTTTCACGCCAGGTTGCTCGCACTTTCTTGAATGTTTCGAATCATTTACTAACATCACACCTAGATTGGTGAAGTTATCAACACGAAACCAACTATTGGTTTCAACGTTGAGACGTTGACTTATAAAAATTTAAAGCTGAATGTATGGGATCTTGGTGGACAAACATCTATCAGACCCTATTGGAGATGTTATTACTCAAATACTAGCGCTATCATATTCGTTGTTGATTCAACTGATAAAGAAAGAATTGAAATTGCTAAAAATGAACTACATGCAATGCTTAATGAAGAAGAACTCAGCGACTCTGCCCTTTTGGTTTTTGCCAATAAGCAAGATCAAGCAGGTGCATTGAGTGCAAGTGAGGTATCCAAAGCTTTGAATTTGGTTGAATTGAAAGACAGAAGCTGGAGTATTGTCGCAAGTAGTGCTATAAAAGGTGAAGGTTTGACCGAAGGGTTGGATTGGCTGATCGATGTGATAAAGGAGGAGCAACTGTAGATTATTAATATATATATAAGCTTCCAAACTTCAGGCTTTAGTCTTTTCCTTCTATAAAGTATACAATGTCACGTGATGAACATTACGTAATATTCCAATAGCAAATCTATGAATTTCATACTTAATACCAAATTGCTTAAAAGTAAGTATTAGATTGATCAATTCACTTTTGGTTTCTCCGCAGATGTTTCTTAGAGCGTTAAGAATACCAACTACAAGATCCTTTCAGAAATCTTTTCTGGGATTTAGAGCTCCAATAATCATCGCAACCACAGGATTAGCTTCAATCTTTACGTATCACCATATAACAAACCCCACGATATTGAATGAATTGAAACCTGATCCAAAAGGTGACACCTATGAGAATGGGCTATACATATCTTCTCAGAATGAATTGAACAACCAGCATCGACTCCAAAGAGAAAATAAACTGAAAACGTCACATTTCAAAATAATTCATAAACTATCATTTCTTATACAGGACTATATTATTGAACCTATTATAACCGTTACGAGGTTCTTTGAGCTTGCCATCATATTTCTACCTGTTCTAATTACTCTTCCACTGTCTTATCCACGTTCCACATCTTTTCTTTGGTATAAGATTTTGAGGATAAGTTTAGAAAATGCGGGTGCTAGTTTTATCAAACTAGGCCAATGGGCTGCATCTAGAACAGATATTTTCAGTCAGCAGATGATTCAAGAGTTAGGGAACTTACACTCCAATGCTAAAGTGCATGGCATGAGATATACCAGAAGAGTTCTTGAAGAAAGTTTTGGTTTAAAATTGGAAGAAGTGTTCGAATGGTTTAATGAGAAACCTGTTGGTGTGGGTGCTATTGCTCAAGTTTACTTAGCTAAATTGAAGAATAACGCATTGACCAATGAGAAATTTAAAGAGTTCGATAATGATGAAAAAATAAGGAAGAGAAGAATTTGGGATGTATTACGAAATGATGATGAAACACCTTCAGCAACTGATGAATTAAATGGACAAGTTGTGGCTATAAAAGTTATGCATCCAGGTGTGGAGAAGAATATCTCAAGAGATTTAAAAATAATGGGGTTCTTCGCTGGAGCAATTGATCTCATACCAACTATGGAGTGGTTGAGTTTCCCTGATGAAGTTCGAAATTTTAAAACACTTATGAATCTTCAATTGGATTTAAGAATTGAAGGTTTAAATTTGAAAAAATTTAGAGAAATTTACAAAGATGACTTTTTCATCAATTTCCCTAAACCTTTTTTGAGTAATAGACATGTTTTGATTGAAGAATATATTAATGGTTTATCAATGGAAACATTTTTAGAATTAAAAAATAAGAAAATTGATAAAGATGTTTCAAAAAGATTGAGTGATAAACTAATTGATTCATTTTTAAAAATGTTGATTTTGAATAATTTTATCCATTCTGATTTACATCCAGGTAATATTATTATTAGATTCATAAAAACAGATGATTTTGAAACAGAGATACTATCATCGAATGCACAAAGAGATTCGGTGTCTAAAGTACTGAATGAAAATGCTAAAGATTTAGATAAGCTAAATTCTTTGATTACAAAGATTCATGATGAAGGGTTTAGACCAGAGATTTGTTACATTGATGCTGGATTAGTGACTGAATTGAATCAATCGAACAGAGTTAATTTCATAGCATTGTTTAATAGTTTAGCAGAATTTGATGGTTATAAAGCTGGTGAATTAATGATTGAAAGATCTAAAACTCCAGAGACGGCTATTAACCCAGAGATATTTGCTTTAAAAACCGAGAAGCTAGTTGATAAAATCAAGCAGAGAACTTTCACTTTAGGAACCGTCTCAATCGGGGACTTGTTAGAAAAAATGCTGACCATGGTTAGATCACATCATGTTAGAATGGAGGGTGATTTTATCAGTGTTATAGTGGCCATATTATTATTGGAAGGATTGGGAAGACAATTGGATCCAGATATGGATCTCTTTGCTAGGTTTGTATCTTTTGCCATTCTTGAAGGAATTCCTACTAATTAATAACTATTAGCTCACTTCCTATATTGAGAAGAGTTGGATTGAAGGATGGAATCTTGATGGAGTTGGACAAAGTACAAATGTTCAAAGTCTGGTTGACTTTGGAACTCAGACAGTTCATCTCTTTGAGTGTCAATGAGGTGAGTACTCTATGCCAAATTAATCAAAATCTCTTACTAACCATCAGCAGATATACCATTTGGTTAAAAGTGACGAACTATGCCCTAATTATTGAATTAATAACCGCTATTTTTCCAATGTAGCTTCAACCGTTGCCAACTGCCAACCGTCATCAACGGTATGCACGTGACATGTTTATCTCTTTTCTTTGCACGTGTATGTAAAAATCCATTGGAATATTGATATGTATATAAAGTACAAAAACCGCCCACCGCTGGAAACTCTTGCCAGAGAGAGCCTTCAGGCCAATATGAAGTTTGGAAAGGCGATTATTGCGCACCAGGTCCCTGAATGGTCCTCCAATTACATGAATTACAAAGATCTCAAGAAGCAGATCAAACAGATTGTGGGCCTACAGAAAGAAGAGGATTTAGCTAAGGTTAAAACTGCGCTGGCTACCTTTTTCTTCTCAATTGACAGAAACGTTGAGAAAGTGGAAGACTTCTACAACAAACAGTACGTGGAGTATGACAGAAGACTGAAAAAACTGTCTGGAATTATCAACTCTGCTGATTTAAAGTCCTTCGATGGGGATGAACTGGGCGAAATCATCAGCGTTTTAGTTGAATTGAGATCATCTTTAAGGAATTTGAAATGGTTTGGTGAGCTAAACAAACGTGGTTTCGTCAAGATCTTGAAGAAGTTGGACAAGAAGGTGGGTACCACTCAACAACAAGCTTATCTAATCTCTAGAATCTATCTCCTGAGCTTTGCCAACGAGTCAGAGATTTTGAAGAATTTGAGCATTATTAATGATTACTTGAACAAGCTCTCTCCTCATATCAAGGAAATCGAACTAGGAAAGAATTCAAGAGCCCAATCAGTGTCTCCTGATAAATTCATTAAGGTTATCTCGAACGATGACGACGAGGGCCTTATCACGCAACTAGATGATCAATATACTTCGGAATACCTATTCCCTATTAAATTATTAATCCAGTTATTGAACAAAGCTGCAATTTTACAATCAACCAAATGTATTGGTGCACTTTTGCAGATATTGCCTTCTCTATCAGATCCATCAGATATTTCTGCTAGAAACTTCTTCCATCACCATGTCATCACTTTGGGTAAACAGGTCCAGAAATTTGAGCAGTCGTTATCTTCCTTGCAACTTTCATCATTGCATGTTCAAGCTGCGTCTCCTCCAGATAACAATCAAAGACTATTTAATTCATTTGGCCCTGATGGTATCAACTCCAACGATTCACCAGCTTCATTATTATTTATCTTACAAAACTTGCCGCCTCACCTAAGACCAGCATTGCTGCAAAAAGACCATTATAAGAGGACTGCTCTACATTACGCTGCCCAATATGGATTGAGGGAGATTACTACTATTATCATTGATACCTTAAAATCTTGGGGTGAGTGGAGTTCAGAAACGAGTATTGATGACTTATCTATTTGGGGTGATTCTGATGACTTGACTCCTTTACACTTAGCTGTGCTAGGTAAACATCCAAGGACTGTTGATGTGCTTTTATCAAGCTCGAACTGTGCTTTAGAAAGTTCCAAAGTTCTGCTTTTGGCTGCTAGACTAAACTCACCTATTATCTTGAAGTCATTACTGAATTGTAAAGGTATCGATATCAATTTCTTTGATGAAGAACATCATGAAACAGCTCTTTTTATTTCTTCTAAATTACGCTTTGTTGAGAGTGTCAAATTTTTGTTAGAAAGTGGTGCTGATACTGAAATTAGGGAAAGCTCATTTGGTTGGACTCCAATTTTCATTGCAGCTGTGGAAGGGTTTGGTGATATTATTGAAATATTGAAAGATAATGATGCTGATTACTCAATAATTGATGAATCAGGCTGGACTCCAATGGAACATGCTTGTTTAAGAGGTCATTTATCTATCACTGACTCTTTGAGACCACCAAATTACAACGAATTTAAGTTATTCAAATCCGCAAACTCCTCAAGTTCATCTATTAATGAAACTGGATCAATTGATAAAGTTAACAAGAAGTCTACCAATGATTTGATCAAGCATATTCGACCAAAATTGAAGGCAGTTCAACAAGAACAGCATTCACAGCCTATCAAATCATTTGGTCATAGGTTTCTACAAGATGAATCTATGATCATAATCTCATTGGGCTCCAATGATACAAGAACAACCACTCCAATCCTTAAACTTGATCGTGTTCCAATTTCAAAAATACACTCTACTGAATTGGATACAGCACTTTCATTAGTTATATCTACCAAAAATAAAAATGAAATTGATGGAATTGAAGATGGTCCTGTTGTTATTGACCTCCCATTGGATGATGTTGACCCAATCACCATCAGAACCAAGAATTCCAACCCTGGAAATGAAATTATCTTTTTTGATATTGTTCCTACATATGGTGTTCAAAGTAAACAGGTGGTTGGTCGTGCTGTCGCATTATTAGATACGATTTACACTAAAGTTGGAAAAAATAGAACAAACTTGAACAAACTAGTTACACTTCCAATTATTGAATCAGAGACTCTTGATATTTTGGGAACCATTTCTTTTGAAGTTTTAATCGTCACTCCATTCAGTCATCCAAACATGAGCTTAAGTAGAACCGAAACCTACTGGAAGTCATTGGTTACTACTAGAGTTATTGGTCATAGAGGTTTAGGTAAAAATATTAGCACATCTAAATCATTGCAATTGGGAGAAAACACTGTGGAATCTTTTATTGCTGCTGCTTCTCTGGGTGCATCATACGTTGAATTTGATGTTCAATTAACAAAAGATTCTGAACCTGTTGTTTATCATGACTTCCTGGTTGCTGAAACAGGGATTGATATTCCAATGCATGAACTTACTTTGGAACAGTTCATGTCTTTGAACAATCAAGATGATTTTAAGACTTTAGATGGGAAATCAAAAGATGATGGAGTTTTGTTGAAACCAAGAAGCTCTTCATTTTATGGTAGAGATGAATTATCAATGGCAAAATCAAAATTGGACAAGATGAAGCTAACTCGAACTTATAAATCAAAAGGATTTAAAGGAAACTCTAGAGGTTCATCCATTGCATCATCTTTTGTCACATTACGTGAACTTTTTAAGAAAATTCCAAAATCTGTTGGTTTTAACATTGAATGCAAATATCCAATTCTATATGAATCTGAAGCTGATTCGTTAGGTGATATTGCTATTGAGATCAATCACTGGGTCGATACTGTTTTAAAAGTGGTTTATGAAAATGCTGATGGTCGTGATGTGATATTTTCCTCATTCAATCCTGAGATATGTCTTTTATTATCACTAAAACAACCATCAATTCCAATTTTGTTCTTGACCGAATCAGGTACTTCGTATATGCCTGATATTCGTTGTGGTTCACTACAAAGTGCTGTTAGATTTTCCAAGAAATGGAATCTAATGGGTATCGTTTCTGCATCTGAACCGATTGTGAAATGTCCTCGTTTGGCTCAAGTTGTGAAATCAAGTGGATTAGTTTGTGTTACTTATGGTGTATTGAATAATGACCCAGCTAATAGTAAGTTACAAATGTCCAGTGGTGTTGATGCTGTCATTGTGGATAACGTCCTGGCTGTCAGAAAAGGCTTAACCAAAGAAGCAGAACCTGATAATAATGAGGATGTTTTGGTTTATTAGTTTTATCAGTTTCGATTCATGATCAATGCTAATATAGATGCACATATATCTCATTGTGATTTAAGTGCTTGCCTCGCTATACTTGAACAAATTTTGTAAACCGTTTTCATTTTACGTATATCTGTATTTGATCGTTTGATTACAATAAATTTAGAACATCAATGTCAATTAGTTCAACTAAATTTTTAAACCAGGGTTTGATGCACAAACCCTACATAAATTTTGAATTGAACAATGTTTTATCAGTGATTTTTAAAGTTTTGTGGTCTTCCATGATGTTGTCCGCCATGTTGATTGAAACCAGGAATGAATCCACCTGCTCCATTGTTATGACTTACAAATCTGCCACTACTGGCTCTAGGTTGATGGTAAAATTCCTGTCCAGGAATAGCACCAACAGGCACGAATCCAGGTTGTGCTTGTATTGGGATTCCACCTTGTTGTTGTTGTTGTTGCTGCTGCTGTTGTTGTTGTTGAAGTATTGGCAGTGGAGGGCCTTGAAATTGGCCTGGAATACCTTGTGGATACATGATCTGTTGTGGATGTTGAATTGGTGGGATGAACCTTTGTTGGAGAGGATATATTTGTGGTTGAGATTGTGGATATGGTGGTTGGGGGAGGTGAGGGGCAAGGGATGGTTGTTGTTGTGGTGTTAGAGGAAGTTTGGTTTCTGGGAAAAGAGATTTGAATGGTTTAATAGTATCATCGTTTTGCACAGACCAGGTTGGTGGGGTTGTAAATGGTTTTTCTAAGGTGAATTTTGTTTCTATCTTTTTCTTCTCATATTCGATGAGACATCCTTTGAAGAAGTTGAAATTTTCTTCAAAAGATCTAGGTTTGTCCAAAGATGGTAACTTAGATGGAGAAAAAAATGGTTGTGTTCCATAATTTCTTTTATGTGCAAGTCTTGGTGAATTTCTTTGGAATGATGGACTTGAAACATTGGAAATGACTGGCGATGAAATTGCTGATGGGGTGAAACTTGCAGCTTTAGGATTGAATTTTATTGATTTTGTTGCTGTTTTTGATTCAGGTTTCGATTCTTTAGGTTCGGGTTTACCTTTAGGTTCAGGTTTAGCGTCCTTTGATTCAGGTTTACCTTTTGGTTTTACTCCAGAAACAATTGGAGTTGAAGGCTTTGGTGTAACAGGCTTTTCTGTAACTGTAGAATTTTTCTTGATGATTTCTTCTTGCTTTTGTTTATCTTTAGTAACGATTGGTAATAAATCAGCAGGAAAATTTGATGGGATTTTAAAGTTTTCAGAAAATTGCTTCAGTGAATTCAATTCTGTAGTTAAATATTTTCCATTTTCAGATGCTTGCTTAACTGTGGCCTTTTGTTGTACTGGAGTAGGTGGAGTGACTTCATTTTTATGATTGTCAGCTGGAGCATTAGCATTAGCATTAGCAGCAGGAGCTTTCTTTGAGGCAGCAATGATTGCATTGTCAATATTTTCAACTCTTGATCTTTGGCTTGGAGGGATATATTTACTAGGATCTTCATCCTTAGCATTAAAATTGAATGCTTTCTTGTCACCCTTATTAATCAAAGAGTTGAATAGAGCATCACCTTTTGAAATAGCTTTCTGTTGTTCTTTAGGACCTGCCGTTCTATCAACACCAGAATATTTATCCTCTTCATCAACTCCACTGTCATCAAATTTTAAACCTCTCTCTTCGGCCAAATGTGCATTACCATTGGCACTTTGGTTTTCAATTTCATGAGCCAAATGAGTAGCAATAGCTAGTTTTTTGGTATATTCAGGATCATTTTTGTTAATACGCGTGGTATAAAGATTCTCATCAAACTCCGACTTGATACCAAATTTCTCCTCATTGACTTGGAACTGATCCCAATTAGAATTATCATCAGCTAAAGAAAGATTACCCAAAGGAATTTGAGAAGAAGGCTCAGGAACCCATTTTTCTATTTCAGAACGACGACCTGCAGACTTGTTGGAGATATCGATATCTGTTTTGAACTTTGAGGAGGTATTATTATTTGCTTTAGTGAACAAATCAACGTCATAAACCTCGAAATCAACAATGTCATCAAATTTCAAAGAGCTCAGAGCACCATCAACTTTTAAGATGATATCAAAAGTTTCTGGGTTAATGCTTTCCAATGAACCTTCCAGGTTGTCACCAGAATTCAATAAGATCTTGATCTTTGAGCCAATTGACTTGAATATTAAGAACAAGACACGATCATTTGCAACAGATTGAAATTGAGGGGCAGTGACAAAGTCAGTGGTAGGTTTTTTCGAGCGTTGTTGCTTCTTTTTAAGAGTTGGGGTATTACTCATCTTCCGAACTTTGCTTGGACAACGGCAGGAGAAATTGGAGCGGTGATTGAGTTTAAGAAAGTGGGTTGAAACTTGTGTATGAGCACAATTTTTATTGTCTTTCATGAGTTCATGGTGGAGTGCCGGGTAACTACAGTATTGAATAGTAGTGAATGAGAGACTATAATATGTCATTCAGTTCGTCCAGTTTATCACAGGCGCTGGAAAACACACTTGTATACTCTAGTAATCTGTCAATCTGATCTGTATCTTCCTTTTCCGAGTTATCTGGAGTGAGATCTGATGTATTTACTTCTTCTTCAAGAAATTCACCAACAACAACGCGATGATTCAAATGAAGTGTGTTGTCCTTGAACTCAGAGTCAATACCCTCAATAGTTCCACTTTCAAATTGACTTATTAAAACTTGCACCTCTTTTTTGAAAAGATCAACGCTTTTTTTAACCTTTTTGTACTCAGCTCTCTCTATACTGATCTCCTTCTTTAGATTTTTAATTATATTAAGTTGATTTGAGTACAGGTTATTTAGATAGGCAGCTTTATCTTTCTGAAAGACGTCATCAAAGTCACCAACATCCAAATGTCTTGGAAGAAGTTGCTTTCTTGAAAGTTTCTCCACTATTTTATTGACGTGTTTATTGTTTGTTTTGTTATTCCTCCTTAAAGACTTTCGAATCATTCTAGAAACTTCAGGATCAGGCAGCTCCCACTGTTTGACACTTCCTTTCGCATTGTGCTTCCTTGCGATTCTCACTAGTTTATTGTTGTCCATTTTCTTTAAATATTTCGTGTTTTATCTACAAAAGGTTGTTTATTTGTGAGTGAGAAATTCAACCCAATATCAATTCGTACACAATAACCACCAGATTGACGACAATTAGCGGAATCCTTAACAATGTTTGGACTGCACTGATAAGTCCAACAACCCTTCCTTTAATACTGCCACTGTTTGCTTCCCCAAAGGCCGGTTGTGTCTGTCCCAGGCCTATTCTCTTCAGGAATCTCTCTTCGTTGAGAATGGCAATGCTGTTTATGAGCAGGAGAATTGCTAAACTGTTAGTCTCAAAACGGAAAAGAACCAGCAAAAGAACCAGCAAAAAGAAACATGTGACAATTACTCACCATAAAAGAGCTTTCCGAGACCAAACATTGACTTTGATATGAGTTTTTTGATGTATAATTTAGACTCAAAGAGTAGACCCAATTTATATATAACCCAAACATTCGCGATTTTACAAATATGAAACCTCAGTTATATCGTTAACAAAGTTATAAAATCACTTAAAGTGTCAAACTACACTCCAAAGTAACATTATTAATCATTATATTACACTACAACCCAAAACACCAATAATTTGTGTGAAAGAAAAAAGCAAAAACCCGCTATATATTAAACTTAATCAGAGTTACGTTTAGCAGCGTGCTTAGCAGCTCTTTTACCAGTACCAAAGACTTTCTTGTCTCTGTTTTTCTTTTGTTTTCTTTGTTGTCTGGAAGCTTTTTCAACTTTAGTAGCTAAACCGTATCTGACCAATCTGTAAGTTGGTTCGAATTTTTTAGCATCAGCAACAGAGTTGTAAACTAAACCGAAACCAGTTGATTTACCACCACCGAATTGGGTTCTGAAACCAAAGACAGAGACAGCGTCTTTGTCAGCTTTGTAGATAGAAGCTAATTTTTCACGTAATTCATCTTTGGAGACGTTAGCTCTGTTTGGGTGCAAGACGTCAATGACGAATTGTAATCTTGATAACAAAGAGTTGTTAATGACCTTTCTGGTTCTGATAGTGATAGCGTCAGACTGTAAGAAAAGTTAGTATTGAGACTTATTTGAAAGAATAAAAGTATTAGAGAATAAAGATTGTAGGTTTAATATTGAGGAGGATTATTATATCAACTTCCTTCATCTTCTCTGAACTTCGAACTAAAAAGTTATCATCTGAACCATCGAAAGAAGATTTCCAAGAGATAATTCCATAACTAAAGCGATTCCAATCGAAATTGAAACTTTAAAAAAATTATTAAGCTTTCCGTTATTGGGTATCTCTGACCATCTCCTTGTTATGTAAGAAGCTTCCTTAACTCAAACTCAAATCAAAAAAAAGTTTCTATAAAACCCATCTTTTTATATAACTCCATTCCCACAAATGAACTTAAACCCCAATATCTTATGATTTATACTCTAAAATCTTTGACTTTCAACGCTTCAGGTTTCTCTTTGTGCTTCCATTCATCATATATCCTCAGAGAGGTATATAATGGTTGCCACTTACCATTTTGTGATCTATTGGATGAGGGGGAGATAGAATGAACTTCTATGAAAAATTGATTTTTTTTTTCAAATAGTTTGTCGCAACAGAAATTTTTTTGATTAGATAAGCATTATATATTATATAATCTTCTCAATATGGTGTGAGGATGTTTAGTCAAATTTCTTTTCCAGAAAAGTAGTCCCCTTATTGAAATCACGTGGACAATAAAGAGAGAGGGCTCACATCTCATTCTAATTAAAGGGACTTGAACGAAACCCAACCACTTCACAAGTATTATGACATTGTATATCTCTGGAAGCCTTTCAAAGTTTTGGAATATCATATATGCTCAGTTCTCATCATCTTTTAGTTATGTACGATATCTCATATATGTTCTGCGATAATTAGATCTGAACTCCGTGTATAAATATGTTGGTGATCTAGTGCTCCTGCACAAAACATTAAACTACCCGCACCAATGTTGATAACAGATATATTAATTAGGGAAACAAGTACAAGTTTTTCATTATTTAGAAATTTGATCATAACAATTTCTCAAAAAAGGTCATAAACAAGTAATATACAGTCTTATATGAATGATGTGTAAACAGGAAAGGCAAAATAGGAATATTTAGGTAGATCATTGAAGAAATTATTCTTGCTTTTGAGTAAGGGCAACTCTGACAGCTTTGATTTGAGTATAGTTATCCAATGCATCAGCACCCATTTCTCTACCAATACCAGATTCACCGTAACCACCGAATGGAACTTGTTGGTGGAAATCATTGTAAGTGTTAACCCAGATAGTACCAGCTTTGATTCTGTTGGAAACATGAATGGCTTTGTTAATGTCTGTAGTGTGAATACCAGCAGCTAAACCATAATTAGAGTCATTGGCGTATTTAACAACTTCATCAACAGTTTTGAATTTAGATACAGTAACAACTGGACCAAAGATTTCTTCTTTAACAATTCTATCAGTTTCTTTAACATCAGCGAAAATAGTTGGTTTAACAAAGTAACCTTTGTCACCATGTCTTTCACCACCAGAAACAATTCTAGCACCATCTTTTTTACCAATGTCAACGTAGCTTAAGATTTTATCCAATTGAGCTTGAGAAGTTTGAGCACCTTGAAAAGTGTCTTCTTCGAATGGGTTACCAAGTTTAACACTTTCAGCAGCATGTTTGAATTCAGCAAGAACTTCTTCATAAATATCTTCTTGGATGTAAACTCTGGAACCAGCACAACAAACTTCACCAGAGTTGTAGAAAATACCAGTGACTAAGTTTTGAACAGTTTTTTTGATATCAGCATCTTTGAAAACAATGTTTGGAGATTTACCACCTAATTCTAAAGTGACTTTCTTCAAGTTAGATTCAGCAGCAGCTTTCATAATATGACGACCAGTAGCAGTAGAACCAGTGAAGGCAACCTTCTTAATCTTTGGATGATGGGAGATCTTTTCACCGACAATCTTACCAAAACCTGGAACAATGTTAATAACACCAGCTGGGATACCAGCTTCTTGAACCAACTTAGAGACATATAAGGCAGACAATGGAGTGGATTCAGCAGGTTTCAAAACAACAGTGTTACCAGTAGCTAAAGCTGGACCAATTTTCCAAGACCACATTAATAGCGGGAAGTTCCATGGAATAATTTGGCCACAAACACCAATTGGTTCTCTTCTAGTGTAGTTGAAATGGGTATTACCTGTTTCAATGAGTTTACCATAGACTTTATCGGACCAACCTGCACACGATCTCAAATATTTGGCAACTAAAGCAACATCACCTCTTGAACATAGCAAAGATTTACCGTTATCTAAGGATTCAATACCAGCTAAAACTTCAGCATGTTGATCAACCAAGTCAGCCAATTTGTTCAAGACTTGACCTCTGAAATGGGGATCAGCAGTTGACCAAGAAGATTCAAAGGCTCTTTCAGCAGCTTCAACAGCTAAATCAACATCATCTTCACGAGCTTCATAAATGTGAGTAATTTCTTCTTCAGTTGATGGGTTGATAACCTCAAAAGTTTTATGTTGTCTAGAAGGAACAAATTGACCATCAATGAACAAACCAGTTGGTTGATCGTACTTGATACCATTTGGTAAGGTAATAGGCACACTTAATGGGATTTGAGAGTAGTATCTCGAAGCCTTTAAGGCCAGAGATAGTGTTCTAATAGCGCTAGTTCTAGTTGGAGTAAACATCTTATTGTTTTAAAAAACAGAGGAAATGAAAGAGTGAATGGCAAGAGGGTCAGTTTATATACCACTCAGAAATCACCTTAACTCCAGTGGAGTCTTTTAAACTGATTAAACTGTTGCCATGTTTGTTCGCGATGAGAAGTGGGGTTGATCTCGTAAGCAGTTTTATTAGAAATTCTGGAATGAGGTAAAAACCGAGCTGACAGATTGATCTTGTTTGCTGGACTGGTCCCTCCCACAAGCACTCAAATTTCTAGGCTGACAATACGACAATTATTCCTATTACCATAGTCGGTACATCATTTGGGCATCAAGAGGAAGATTTCACCGAAGATTGGGCTTTGATTGGGTCGAGCTTGTAAAAGCAGCTCAGAAGAGATCTACTGTGAGCTTAATGATATCCTTACGGTATGGTGCCCTCTTCACCGTGTGAGAATTCTTGTCCTTGAGAAATGGTGCTCTTGAACTTGAGAGAAAAAATGAACGGTCATTGTGCAGGTTCACGAGGAGACACGGGCTCTCAGGAAGAATCGTTCTCCGTATCTCTGTTTCCACCGTCAATTTCAGGACATATACCTTAACACAAATCATGTTTCCCCTCTGTTTATCAATCTACCTTAAAACTTCGGCTCTGAATCGCACACCGTAAAGCTTTCACTGTCTTGGAGATCTTGCTGTGCCAAATTGCTGACACAAACAGAGGTCAATAGAACCAAAAGTTTTTCCGTGATCTCTGGCAGGCTGAAAATGCTCGGGCTCCATTTAAAGCGCCTTAGTCAGCCCGTAGAATCATTCTCCAATCCGTTTCGGCCTTCGATAAAAAGAAAAGTCCCATTACAGGCGGGAAGCTGTTCAATAGCTATTTTTCTATTGACTATAGGTGGTGGTGTGTATTCTCAGCTTTAATGCTTCAGGATACTATGGTGATCAGCCGAAAATCAACATTTCTCTTCGGTAAAATGATCATATTGATGATGCCATTTTGGAAAAAGAGCCCTGAGATCCTAGCTCCGAGCAGACCCCAAGTCGCTCTTCCAATTACATGGCACTCACTGGCCCCGCACACAAATTGTTTGCCTTGGGAACTATCATTTTTTTTTTAGTTTTTCATTGGCGGAGACTGATTCATAAGCTGTTCTAAAGTCCGGAATAACTACAAGTTCAAAACCATCTACCTCAGAGAGTCAGATCCCATATGGTTGTTCATGAAAGGTATTGAGCCCAAGGTTCCAAATGTCAAAGTTGTCAAATTTTGCGTCAAATTTCCTTTTGGCAAGTGCTAATTCAGCCGCTCTACCAATATACTTTGTTTCTTTGTTGGAATCCGTACTTCTTTTGGCCTATTTTGGACCTTTTTGTCGCTCAGAAAAACCTCTCGGGAAGTTCTTCCAGGTTTCGCGATAGTACGGTTTTTTACTGTTGCCAAACAAAAAAAAAGAGAACAAACCTAAAACTAACAGAAAAAATATAAAGATAACTATGAAAACAAGTCACAGGATGTTCAGTTCTATTGAAAGTTTTCAGCTGAGGGT
Source organism: Wickerhamomyces jianshihensis (assembly GCA_030562945.1). Lineage (NCBI taxonomy): Eukaryota > Fungi > Ascomycota > Saccharomycetes > Phaffomycetales > Wickerhamomycetaceae > Wickerhamomyces > Wickerhamomyces jianshihensis. The sequence goes on from JAKUAH010000233.1 coordinate 64,613, forward strand.
AACAAAATTTATATTATACAAAAAAAAGGTGAATCTCAATGGAGAAGATTGATAAGGAAGACCCTGGAAAGCCAAAAAAATAACGACATCTGCAGGACTCGAACCTGCGCGGGAAAATCCCAAAAGATTACTTTCACTTAATGAAATGTTCAAGTCTTTCGCCTTAACCACTCGGCCAAGATGCCTAATACGAAAATTGAAAAATTTCCAGATACTTTGAGGATGCATCGACATCACGTGACAATAATATAAATTAATCAAATGCAAAAAAAAAAAAAAAAAAATAACTCACACGAGCTGAAAGAATTTGAGTTTGCTATTCATACACTGAAACAAACGAATCAATTCATTTATTACTACAACTGAAAACATAAAAGAGAAATAATTGTAATACTACTCAGATAATACTATAGGCTTTAATAAATATTAACTAATTGCAAAAAACTAATTGCAAAAAAATTGGTTACGACACCACCAATTGAATAGAAATGCTTGATTGAGATTATGTTAGTAAGGTGTAAGCTCTGAAAGGAATGGAAGTTGCTTTCAGAAGTGTTTAAGAAATTGTGAATGACTATCCTAGTCTTGTCAATAAACTAAACCAGATCAAACATGATCCAGTCAATATATTCTGTTTATTTTGAAGTTTACCCAGGGAGTGGCCGAAACAGACTTTTAGTAGAATAGCGAAAATGTAAACAAACCTAATAAAGTAAATGGAAGCCAATTAGTGGTTAGAATCAAATGGAAAAAGAAGTGGTGGACTTCGATATAATTGAACAACAGAAGGAGAATATAGAGCCTTTAAAAGAGGGTCGCTCTGCCCGAAGTTTAAAAGGACTATTTACCTTACCGTCCGATCAGTTGAAAGCACAGCGAGAACAAGAAAGATCCAACATAGAAGAAGACCTTCTAAACATAGATGAACTAGATGATCCTTTGCAACCATTCTTAGACTATATAATTTGGATAAATAAGAATTATCCTTCTGGTATTACAGTGGAAAGTGGATTGATTCAAGTTCTAGAGAGATGCACTTCACACTTTAGAGACGTTGTATACTATAAGAATGACCCACGATATTTACGCGTGTGGTTGAGCTATGCTAAGTATTCTGAGAACCCTAGAGATATATTTGTTTATTTAATAAGGAAAGAGATAGGAAAATCCCTAGCTACGTTTTACGAGGAGTATGCTAATTATCTTGAATCCAACAGCAGGTTCAAACAAGCAGCTCAAGTTTATGAAGAAGGTATAAGACAGGAAGCTAGACCTCTATCAAGACTAATGAAAAGATTCCAAGAATTTAAAAAAAGGGCTGAGAGTGTGATCAATGAACAAGAAGAACCTCACTCACCTGCATTTCCTACAAGATCTGTTTTATCACTGAAGAGTGGATCTCTATTCTCAACACACGAAGAACCTAAAAACTCTAAAAGAAAGCTGGCTGTTTATAATGACACCGAAGAAGATGATGAACCTGCAGTTTCTAACGGTGGTTGGAATACTTTGGGATCCACTAGAACAAGAAACAAGGAAAATAGATTGGAAGCTGGTCAGTGGGCGGGCCAAGTAATCAAACAAAACACAACTTCAAAGAGTAAACTTCAAAAGGTATCGGTATTCAATGACAAATCTTCCATTTCAGGTCCTGTGTACAAGATCATTGAGAACCCTGGAAAGAAACCAGAGAAAGTCGATCTTAACTTTGAATTATTATATCAGGAAAATGATGAGCTTTGCATTCAAGAGGTCTTTGCTATAATGCGAAATTTATATCAACCATATTCTAAACCACTCCCAGAACCATCTCCACCGCTGCAAGTGAACCATACCATCGTCCCAAGTATTAAGGAAAGGGTAGATACTAATGAAACTATTCATCTTGATAGAGCTTCTTTGAAGAAAAGATCATCTCCAACAGCAACATTCTTTACAAAGGAAGCCAAAGATGAGGTTTACTCGATGTTCAATCAAAAACTACTAATTTCAAAAGATAATGAAAATCAAGACGATGATGAACTAATATTTGACGATAATTTCACTGAATATAGCACGCACTCAAACGTCAAAGGGTTAACTGCTCAAGTTCAGGATATAGATCTCAAGATTAAGATCGAGGAACAAAGACTGAAAAATGAGCTGATAGATAGAGTGTGCATCGTGAATCCAGCAGATGAGGCCCTTAAGGAGGTGCTTTTGAGTGAACTAAATCCACCTATATCAACGCTTGATGGATTTTACCAATATGATAATAATTTTGAAATGTGTTCAGCTTTGAAAAAATCATTGAATATAAAACAAACAAGGCATGTATTCCTAGAATTCAAAGCTAATGGAAACACATTTAATCTGAAGTCACTGCTGGGTGAAGGAGGGTTTGCATCTGTATATCTTTCTGAAGGTATGACTGGTAATTTCAAAGCAATTAAAGTACAAAAACCTGCAAGCGCTTGGGAGTTTTACATATTGAAACAAATAGAAAAAAGATTGGCTGGATCAAATGTTTTAAACTCTATCATCAAAGGCGATGAGATTCATTTGTTTAGAGATGAGAGTTATCTAATCATTAATTATCTTAGACAGGGCACTATATTAGATATTGTTAATCTGTATAGGGCATTGGGAAGAAATGTGGATGAATCATTGGTGGTTTTTGTTGCTATTGAGTTACTGAAAGTTATTGAAGGTCTCCACAGCGTGGGTATTATGCATAGTGATTTGAAAGCTGATAATTGCATGTTGAGATTGAATGACGATATATATGAATCAGGACTACAAGATTGGAAAACAAGAGGTATAACATTGATTGACTTTGGAAGATCCATCGATATGACATTATTTCCACAAAATGTTAAATTCAAATCCAATTGGAAAACAGATAATCAAGACTGCCCAGAAATGAGAAATGATGAAACATGGACTTATCAAATTGATTACTTTGGTGTTGCTGGCATAATCCATACCATGCTTTTTGGTAACTTTATTGAAACAACTTATAATGACGAGAAATATAAATTAACGAATCCCATCAAGAGATATTGGAAACAAGAATTATGGAATCCATTGTTTGATCTCTTGATGAACTCTAGTCAATTTGGTGAACTACCAATAAGCAACAAATTGAAGGAACATAGATTACTAATGGAGGAATGGTTAAACAAAAATACTGGTGATTTACTAAGCGTCTTCAGGGATATCGAGACTGGCTTAAAATAATGAAAATAAATGTATTATTAAACACTTTCAGTTTTAAATTGTAATTTCTGATTAATAGAACTAGGTGTTTTTTTTCTCTTGACCTACATTATCGTTTTTGAGGAATATTTTGGAAGTTAAACGAGCTTTCAAAGAGACGATTCGATCTTTTAACTTTTGTCTAGCTTTCAGTATAGCACCCAAAAGGCCAACAGCACCAACAAGTTCAGCTTCTTCTTCTGTGACAATTCGTTTCGCTAGAAGGTTGTAAATAGTACCGAATGACAAAGACATGATTGTGGAAGTGAGGATGATAACATTATATGGCATACTGAAATCTGGCGTAGGTAGAGTTAATAGTGAAGCTGATGTTCTGAATTGATAATTAAATGGTTCAAGAACATTTACAACAGCTGGTTCAACTGAGAAACCATGGTTTGCATCAGGCGGGTATTCCGCATAGAGTAATAATGATTTATCAAATTTGTATGACAATGAAATTTCAGAATTTGGAGGTATTATAAGTTCAAATTCAATATGTGATGGTCTTTGACGATCAGACTCTGGCGAGTAGTAAATTGATTGAACCACATCTTCTTTGGATGCACCTGTGATCTCTAATGAATATAAATAAACTCTCATGAACCAAGGCAATGATTCTAAGTAGAGTAATTTAACATGATCATATGTTGGGTTTCTGAAGACTGTTCTTGAATAACCTTTATCTTGCGCATAGCCAGTTAAAGATCTAGAGGCATATACTGGAACTTGGTTTAAACCTGGAACGTTTGAACTGTTAAAAGTTGAAAAGTATACATCATGCTCGTTTTGATCATTAATTTCGAAACAGTTATCATCAGTTCCATAATGATCTTCTCCAATTCTTAAAAAGACATCCCAATCTGATGTAGCATTAACACATAGCCTTGATGGTTTGTCAGAGATCAAATTTGGCCCAGAAATTGTTCTCCCAAATATATCACTTAGAGTAAACCGTAATTGATCAATTTGTTCCAATGGAAAACATTGAAAGCTATCATGTGGCTTGGAATCATCACATTTTAATTGATCACCAGATAAGGGTTTTGGAATTGGGTTTATCTTTTTCAAAAGAGATCTATTGATATTTGAGACAGAATCAATCTTTTGTTTCATGTTATATTTACATAATGTACCATCACACTCAGTTTCAATATCAATAGCCATCATATGCCATAAAGAATCATAAATTCTATGACCATCAAGCAATGAAGATAGACCTGTTTTTCCTCTAGTTGGAAGAAATTTCAGGAACGGTGTCAAATTTTCTGTACAAACAGGTTCAGAAGCAAGTGCAGAACGCAAGAGAAAGAGTTTATTCTCTTCGTTAAACAGTGTAAAATTTTGGTTTGAGTTGAAAGAATTTACTGGATAAATGGTTTTAGAATTATCAATGAAATTCAACGAGGCACAGAATAAACCGGATAATGAGTTAACTAAAGTGTTCCACTGTTCTAAAACAGCTTCTTTATCGCTTGCTTCAATAACAGCCCAAATTTCAACACCAACACCACCAGAGTTTTCGCCAAAGTCAGGCAGCTGGCCCCACTGTTCTGCATCCCACCATCCTTGCCCAAACCTTAGATGTAATTCTCTTGTGTTTGTCTTCTCCAGTATTGGTGCCAAAGATCTGGGAAATGATTTATAATTTGTATATCTGTGTTCCCTCGATCTGTCGATTGGTTCTGATGATAAGCTGAAATCAAAGGAAGAGAGCAGGTGGTTCTTCGGTAGGAGAGTAATTTCCAGGGACTCTGAGAAAGGATATTTCACCTCTGTGTGTTTAAATAGCACTTCGGCTTGATTATAGCCTGTTATTTCCACCTGTTCTTCAGGTTGACTGGCAGTTTCGTTGTGATTGAGATTGCGGTTCAGGTCTTCATTGAGATCCCCATTGGGGTCAGGTACTTCTTGCGATACAACAATTTGAGCCAAAAGAGTTGCCAACAGTGCTTTCCTTAGAAGTCCTCCCCAAACCATCATGTTAGAAGTCCCAGGAATAGGCTAAAAAGAGTTTAAAACGGCGTGTATTTTTCTGGCCAAATCGTCTAATGAACTTCCGCGAAGTAAAAGAAAACAAACAAAAAGTTTCAACTGCAAAAACTTGGAGTGTTTCAAAACTGTTCAAATTGAGAACGTCGAAGGATGTCAGGTAAGTACAATCAGGATTCCTACCATGCTATTTACAGTACTAATCTGAACTTAGGCCGCAAAGTTTCGTTTAGAAAGGCTACAGATGAGAAGACGCAGTACAGTTTAACAGCTCAATACTCAATTTCACAAGATGTTAAAGATTCTCTAACGCAAGCAGATGACTTTGATCCATTGGCGGACAGAAATAGGGGAAGGTCTAAGTTTGATAGAGAGTCAGACTATCATAGAAGAAGATTTAACAGAGAATTCTCACCTGAAAGAGACCCAAACATAACAGATGAAGAGCTTTTAAAGCTAAGAGAGGAGGAACAACGAAGACGCCTAGATGAACAGGAGAAACAGCAGGAGTTGGAGAGAAATTCTATCAAAGCAGAAGAAGAAGAAGAAGAAGAAGAAGAAGAAGAAGATGGAAGTAAGACGCCACCTAGAAGAAACGGCAATGAGAACTCGGGTGATAAAACCCCTCCTAGAAGAACCAGGAAAAGAAGATGGGACGTCGTTGAGCCTGGAGATGCTACTGCAAAGCTAAAGCAAGTCCGCTTAAACCAAGTAGACGATAATATTATCGCACAAAAGGATCAGGAACCTGAATCATATAGTATACCAACCGAAACGAGGCTGGAGTCAAGTGTCATTCGTGAATCTTTAATCACTGAGATACCAGGTGTGAAAGATTTACAATTTTTTAAGGAGCAAGATGCAAAGTATTTTGGTAAGCTTCTGGATAACAAATCGCCAGATGATCTCAGTTTGGAAGAATTGAAAGAAAGAAAGATAATGAGACTTTTACTAAAAGTTAAGAATGGTACTCCTTCTGTTAGAAAAGCTGCGTTAAGATCAATAACCGATAATGCTCGCTCGTTCGGTGCGAAGGCACTTTTCAATCAGATATTACCTTTATTATTGGAAAAAAGTTTGGATGATCAAGAGAGACATTTGTTAGTCAAGGTTATAGATAGAATTCTTTATAAACTTGATGATATGATTCGTCCTTACACTCACAAGATTCTTGTCGTGATTTCCCCACTATTGATAGATGAGGATTATATAACGAGGGCTGAAGGTCGTGAAATCATTTCCAATTTATCTAAAGCGGCTGGTTTATCACATATGATATCTACTATGAGACCAGACATTGATCACAGCGATGAATTCATTCGAAATACCACTTCAAGGGCCCTTGCTGTTGTTGCGAGTGCTTTGGGTATTCAATCAATGTTACCCTTTTTGATAGCAGTCTGTGCCTCTAAAAAATCATGGCAAGCCCGTCATACTGGTATTAAAGTCATTCAACAGATTGCTATTTCGATGGGTTGTGGTGTCTTGCCTCATCTCACTGATCTAGTACTTTGTATAAGTAAAGGATTGAGCGATGAGCAACTATCGGTACGAGTGATAACTGCAAATTCTCTGTCTGCTCTTGCTGAAGCGTCTGCTCCTTATGGTATCGAGTCTTTCGAATCAATCTTGGAACCACTGTGGAATGGTATTAGAAGACACAGAGGGAAGAGTTTGGCAGCTTTTTTGAAATGTATCGGTTTCTTAATTCCTTTGATGGACGCTGAGTATGCCAGTTACTATACAAGGGAAGTTATGCATATTTTGTTAAGGGAGTTCAGCTCACCTGATGAAGATATGAAAAAGACTGTGTTGAAAGTTGTTCAGCAATGTTCATCAACTGACGGCGTTGAGCCAAGATACCTAAGAGATAAAGTTCTACCACCTTTCTTCAAACACTTCTGGGTTAGAAGATTGGCTTTAGATAAAAGATCCTCAAGACTTGTGATTGACACTTCAGTTGTATTGTCTGAGAAAGTGGGTGTTGCTGAGATCATAGAACGTTTATTGCTCACTTTGAAAGATGAATCCGAACCATTCCGTAGAATGGCAGTGGATACCGTCCACAGAGTTGTTTCTGTCTTAGGTACTACTGGTCTTAATGAAAGAACTGAAGAGAGATTAGTAGATGGTCTATTGGTCGCTTTCCAAGAGCAAACGACTCCTGACTTTGTCATATTAAGGGGAGTTGCGACTGTGATCAAATCTCTGAATGTTAGAGTAAAACCTTATATTGGTGCCATAGTCACCACTATATTGCATAGGCTCAAAAATAAGGTTGCTGAAGTCCGTCAACAAGCTGCAGATCTGATTGGATCAATCGCTGTAGTGATCAAAGCATGTGAGGAAGAAGAAACATTGAATAAATTGTCAGTTATCTTATATGAGTCTTTAGGAGAGGTTTATCCTGAAGTCTTAGGATCTCTCCTTGGTGGCTTGAAAAGTATCGTCACAGTGGTTGGAATTGACTCAATGCAACCACCAATCAATCAACTATTACCAACTTTGACACCAATTTTGAAAAATAGACACGAGAAAGTTCAAGAAAATGCCATTGATCTGGTTGGTCGTATTGCTGACAGAGGGGCTGAATATGTATCTCCTAAGGAATGGATGCGTATTTGCTTTGAACTGTTGGATATGTTGAAAAGTACAAAAAAGAGTATTAGAAGAGCAGCAAATAACACATTTGGTTATATTGCAAAAGCAGTCGGTCCCCAGGAAGTTCTTGTTACTTTGCTAAATAATTTGAGGGTTCAAGAACGTCAGTTGAGAGTCTGTACTGCTGTTGCAATCGGCATTGTTGCAGAAACATGTGCACCATTCACTGTTTTACCAGCATTGATGAATGAATACAGAACACCAGAAGTTAATGTCCAAAATGGTGTGTTAAAAGCCATGACTTTCATGTTTGAGTATATCGGCGATATGTCTGCTGACTACATGTATGCAGTGACCCCCCTACTGGAAGACGCTTTGACTGATCGTGACCAAGTCCATAGGCAAACGGCAGCTACAGTTGTTAGACATATAACATTAGGTTGCGTAGGTCTAGGTTGTGAAGAAGTTTTTATCCATTTGTTGAACCTATTGCTACCCAATATCTTTGAGACATCTCCTCATGTGATCAATAGAATTTTGGAAGGTATTGAAGGTGTTAGAAATGCAGTGGGATCAGGTCTCGTTTTGAATTATGTATGGAATGGATTGTTTCATCCCGCTAGAAAGGTTAGAAAACCCTACTGGAGAATTTATAATAGTGCATATGTTCAACAAGTTGATTCTCTCGTGCCATACTACCCTACTTTACAAGACGAGCCTTACAAATTTGATCTATTTGATGTTGTATTATGATTCATAATCAATTACCGTTTAATGACTTAAAAGGCTTTGTTTTTGACTGTAGTTTTCTTGTTCATCTTCTATATCTTGCTCTTCATCGTCGTTATCTTCCTCCTCCTCATCGTCATCACCATTATCATTGTCATCATCGCCATCCCCCTCCTCCTCTTCACTAGAACTTTCCTCTTCACTAGAGCTCTCTTCCTCACTGGAGCTTTCTTCATATACGATCTTCTTTCTTGTAACAAGTTTAGAAGGTTTATTTCCATCAGCTAAGAAATCATCCAAGCTCTGCAATTTGTACTTTTTGTCTAGTGGAGGATTAGGTCTGAAAGGTGATTCAGGGCGAGTACTTGAGCTTGCAGAGCTAATAGCTTGTCTTGAAATACTTTTCGCAGCTTCTGGTACCAAGATTGCATCTCTAATGGAAGAAGGTGGCAAATCATCCTCTTTAGACCATTTCGGTAGGATGTTATAGTGTTTCACAAGTTCATCAACAGGTATGGTTGAAGCAAAATCTTCTTCGTTTTCTGATGGATCTGACCTTTTGAGGGAAACAAATGGTACCGGCTTAGGTGCTTGTAAGATTAAGGTTGCTAGTTGGGTGTATTTTGAATTCAATAATGAGTTGAACATTCTGGTTCTATCCCTAATATCATAAACGTCATCATATTTTCCAAGAGTTATGACATGGTTAAACATTTTTGCGACAATATCATCATATTTATATTCATCCAAGTTAATATCCCCTGAATTCCTTTTATATTCTTCAATGTGATATGAAAATATTTTTGCTGAGAGTAGGATCGTCTGATATCTGACACCTGAAGATTCAAATGCAAAGTTCTTCAGCAATTTTCTCACTATATCAGGCCCAATTCTTGGTTCAATACCAGCAAACTCACCAACCAACCAAATAATTCTGTCTTTGGCGCCTTCAGCAAATGAATCCTGTTCTAGTAATTTTGCCAATCTGATTACGGTCTTTACATTAGCATCAGGATTTTGTTGTACGATATGACCGATGACATCCAAAGATTCAGCGACTGCTTCAACTGTAGTGATGGAGGTAGAAACCTGTCTCAATAGCCAAGATAGGATCTTGGAGCTCCAATATTGGCTTATTTGAGAACAATTACCTATTGCTTTGATAGCTTCTGCAGCTAGCACTGCGTCCTCTGCATACACCGCATGATATTTCAGCTCTTCAAGTATTGATTTTATATTAGTCTCATTGCAGATCGTTGAAAGAATCATAAGCTTAAATTTGGCATTAGTAATGCTATCGCTCGGAAGAACATAGAATCTCTTCTCATATTGAACAAATAAGGTCGGGTCATGAACAACAATGAACAATATTGACTGTAAAATAAAATTCTTAGATTCAGATTTACTAGTTGTCAATACCCTAACCAATGCTGCAGCAACCTGGACCTCTTTGAACGTCTTTGGAGACGTAAGATGGAAATAAGCACGGGCCACAGCTAAAATAACAGCTTCATTTTGTGAGTAAACTAGAATCTTGATTGAATCCAAGAATAGTTTCAAATCTGAATCAAAGTCAACGTCATAAACTGGGAAGGGTATCTCATTGTATCTCTCAGGTAAATCGATAAACTCTTGATCAGTTGAAGCTTGATTAAATAACTTTGGCTTTGGTAGGTACAATCTAGAATACTCAGTCAAGATCTCAATAAGATAAGTCTGAGCCCATTCATCTAAATCATTGATTTTTGAGCATAATCGACGGAAGTGGCCATGAATCAATTCAAAATTTGTTGGAAATATGATTTTCAGACCCAGTATGGTTGAATTCAGCACATTAGAATCATTATCCTTTAGTAAACTTTTGAGGGACACCAATAACTCTTCTCTAGATGATTCACCATAATTATTAAATATTTTTACGAGGGAAATAGCAGCAGCTTGTCTCACACTGGAAGAAGAGTCGGAGACACACTTCTTTATACCCAAGAGAACAATTGGATAAATTGACGGGATATTTATCTCAGACATGACTCTAATAGCTAAAGCTCTAACATGTTCGTTTTTATCACCAAGTGATTTCTGGATAGAATTGACTGATAGTAAAGCAGCATCATTCTCTCTGTCTGAATATCTTAGCAAATAAGTGTAGACCAATTTTCTGATCTTTAAATTAGATGAGGTGACGTTTTTTACAACATCGGTGAAGTATCTTGAGGCATCCTTTCCAGTTGAAATTTGTGAGATGACATATTTCAAACCTTTTAGTATATCACGCTCAGCTCTTGAGTTCAAGAGGTTTGACACTTCCTGTGGACGAACGTTAGTTGGTGTTTCAGCCAATTTAGCAGACGCAGCAGTAGCAGCTTCAAGAGTAAAATCTCGAGCACTTTCGAGCATTGCTGTAATCCGCGTGATCGATTCCGCCATTTTCCTGCAGTAAGAGAGTCTTCTCGCTTTCTCACGTTTCGGTTGTTGAAACTGTTTTGTTTTGTTTTTAAGGTGGTCTTTTTCGCGAAATTGAATGCGCTCGTAACCATATATACACCGAGAATGAGAATAGTTTAGTAAACATTAAAGAACATGGATTAGAGAGTTGGCTATACTTATTTATAGTTACTTGGGTACTTTATGTCGGAGATCTCGTAGAAGTTCTCTTTAATGTTTCTGACAGAGACAAATCTGCTCAAAATGTTACCAGAACCCGCTTTATCGTTTGTTCCTGAAGCTCTAGCACCACCGAACCACTGTTGGCCCACAACAGCACCAGTAGACTTATCGTTAATGTAAAAGTTACCAGCACTGTAACGTAATTTTTCTTCTGCTTGTCTTATAGCATCCCGGTCTTTAGCGAATATTGATCCCGTTAGACCATACCCGTTAGTTTTGTCGACAGTTTCCAAAATGCTTTCGAATTGAGCATCTTCATAAACATAGGTGGTTAATAATGGACCAAAGAACTCTGTTTTCAAATATGGATGGTCTGGGTTGGTGGTTTGGATGATGGTTGGTTCAATAAAGTAACCAAGTGATTTATCATATCTTCCACCGGCAATGATCTCTAGTTCTGGGTCTGATTTAGCAGCTTCAATGGCTTTACTAATCTTATCAAAGCTCTGTTCATGGATTACCGGCCCATTAAAACCTCTTAAACCTTCAGCACTGGAAGTATTGGTTGGTTCTAAAGGAGCCAATGTCTTAATGAGAACAGTCTTGAAATCATCCCAAATAGATTTTGCAACATATGCTCTTGAAGTTGCTGAACATTTCTGTCCTTGGTATTCAAAAGCACCACGAATAGTTGATAATGCAGAATGTAAGACAGAAGCTGAGGGATGAACAACGTGGAAGTTCTTACCACCTGTTTCACCAACAATTCTAGGGAAGTCTCTGTATTTATCTAAAGCAACATTGTCAGAAATTTTTTTGTACAAATTCTTGAATACACTTGTAGATCCAGTGAAGTGTAAAGCAGAAAATTCAGAGTCATTCAAAATAGTATCAGTAACCATATTTGGTTCACCCGGCACAAAATTTATGACACCAGCAGGTAGACCAGCTTCTTCCAAGATTGTATATAGCAGATAGTTTGACAAAGCAGCAGTCTTTGAAGGTTTCCAAACAACAGTATTACCTAATAAGGCAGGAGCACCAACCAAATTAGCAGCAATGGCAGTGAAATTGAAAGGAGTGACAGCATAGACAAAACCTTCCAAAGGTCTGTATTCAGCTCTGTTCCAGACACCTGGGGATGTTTCAGCTGGTTGGACATTGTATAATTCTTGTGCATATTTGACATTGAATCTGAAAAAATCACTTAATTCAGTGACAGCATCAATCTCAGCTTGGTAAACGTTTTTACCTTGACCCAAAATGGTAGCAGCTAAAATATCATGACGATATTTGGTAGAAATCAAATCAGCAGCTTTGAGGAACACAGCAGCCCTATCCACAAATGGGGTATTTGCCCATTTTTGTTTAGCATCTTTAGAAGCTTGGATTGCAGATTTGATATCTTCTTCTGTAGCTTGGGTGATTGTAGCAAGTTCTTGAGTGATTTTGGCTGGATTTATTTGTACTTGTAGTTGTCTGTTGGTGTCTTTACCATAGATTCTTTTACCGTTGATGACCAGAGGGATGTCTAGAGATCCGTTATCGGTGAAGCGTAAGATAGAAGCTCTCAATAGATCCCAATCTTTAACATCTGTTTTAGAAAAGTTCTTAACTGGTTCATTGCTAATCTTTGGGAATGATGGGAATGACAGTTGAGCAACTGTTCTTAATTGTTGAGATGCCCTTGACGTAACAAAACTTCTGACAATAGCTCTTTTGGAAATTGGAGCTAAAATTCTGGACCCTCTAAGCATTTTTTCGTGATATGGAGTATTAATTGGGCTTCCTGATGATAATTCGGGAGACTCACACTTTAAATACTTTTTTTTGGCATATGGCTCCATATAATATTGCTCGCTTAATTTATACAGTTAAATCTTCCGATAGGGGACCCCCGCGACTTCTACAATTTTTCGGGAAATTTCAAGCGAGATGTGATTATTGGTTCTCTAAGCAGATATAAACAAATCATCCTCTTCTTTGTTAAGTTCTTCATTTGTTCGCACTTCCAGGCTCAGTATTAGTGCCCCAATTGTAGCTACACCGCCAAATCTAAAAACCCATCCCAGACTGCTATCATATTTTGACCCATCATTGGAACTATCAGACAGTAAGCTAAATATGAGACTACTAAACAATGAACTGATAACCTGAGGAGTTGCAACAAAGAAGTTATGTAGTCCCAATATTATACCAGCTTCGTGTTCGTAGTTCTCATATTTTCCAGCTGCTGTTGAATCAGTTATCAATTGATTAATGGCATCGCCTCCTAATCCAACTCTTTCTTTTTGAATACGTGCTTTGATCTCTTTTATTCTAGAGATCTCCTCTGAGATTAAAACGAATGGAGCCCAAAGTGCAGTTCCCCAAGTTATACCTAACACTGCAAATAGTGCAATAGCACCACTTGAAGAACTAATAAAAAAAGTAGAAACCATACAAAGAATGAATAATATGTGTGACAAGTACCATGAATTTCTCACCGTTAGCCATGGAATCCATCTTATTCTTAACTTCTCAGCATATTCACCAATTATAGATCTTGAAATAACTTTAGGTTCTGATGTTGTCTCTGAGTTGAATGGCTGAACCAGCAGTGGTAATAATAAATCAACGACAAAGGAACTAATAGAATGTAGAAGTAATGCTAAAGAACCCTTTCTAGTAGCTTCTGTATTTAACCAGTAAATCTCATTTCCTGTCAAAGGCGGTAATGAAGGGTCCCTATTTTTAAAAAATTCATATTTGAAAAGCTCCCCAACATAAGTTGTGGTATAGAACAACATCGGAAAGTAACCTATCCAGGCAAAGAATTGAGCATAGCAAATAATTGTAACTTGTGGCGAAAGTCTTGATATACTATGTGTTGTTTGTTTATATAAAGATTGTAAAATACCAAGTACATTACTTGGTTCGTCAATACCCAAGTGTTTCAATCTTTTTCTATTCTTCTTTCTTTCACTTCTTATCACTATATCCGTTGTTGGATCTCTTTCCTCGCAGTGCCATAGTGATAAACCTGAAGTAATTAATAAAGTGAGACTTGCAAATGCAGATAAGATCTTGAACTGATCGGCTCCTAAGAACCAAAAGTAATTGACCAAATTGATTGATCCCAAAAAATATCCAAGTATATTGAATCCACCAATCAAGATAGCAGCCATTGCATTGGCAATCTGTTGTTGGTGAGTAGGAACATTGTCAACAATGTAGGCTCTTGAAGCAGCTTGTATTGCACTAATTGAAAAATCAAGCAAGTAAACACCCAACGCTGCAAAAGGGATGGTGAAGCGTTTAATTGTTTCAATATCACTACCCTTTGGGAAAAATAATGAAACTAGATCCACTGAATAACTTAAATAGAATAAAGATAAAGAAGTAGCAATTGCACCACCAATAATAAAAGGTTTTCTTCTTCCTGATTTGTTCACCGAATTATCACTGAATATTCCAATTATTGGCTGTCCTAATGAGCCACTCAGTGGACCAGCTATCCAAACCAATGCAAGAACTTCTTTTGAAATTCCTAAAGATAGTAAAAATGGTGTACCCTCTGAAAACTCTGTACACCATGAAAGTTGTAACCCACCAACAATGATAGCTAATAAGAAAATAAACAATATTGACCTATGAGGATTAATTGAATCTGATAGTTCTGATAGACTAATTGTTGATTCCATACTTGATAATGAGGTATTGCTATTATTTCTTTCCAAGGGACTTGTAGTGGCAGTTATCTCCCTTCCCGTTCTGGTGCTTTCAGGAGTAGAATTTGTGGCAGTGCTGTTTAACAGACCTCTCTCACTTTCACTCATTCCCAGTAAAACAAAGGAACTTTTGGTGCTTTGGTAAGCTCAGTGCTCTCAGTCAGCTTCTGTTGATAAGGCAATTTTGGTTCTTCACTTCCCCATTTCCCCATACAATCTATCTTTTTCGCGAATTATTATGTAATTATGATGTCAGCACTTCAAGAGTTCTGGTGACGCGTCACAGACAAAAATGAGATGCCCTCAACGCGTTATAACAGTGAGAAGAAGCAATTGGAGCGATTTGCTGGAAAAAGGACCAATATTGAAGACTATGGGCGGCAAAAGAAAGTTTGATGAGGAAGAAAATTTACCAAAGAGGCATCAAGAACAGAGAATTAATACAGTTGTTCATCGTATGTTAGCTATAGAAAAACTCTGATCAAAGACTCTGTTTATAACTAACTAGTCCTAATAGAAAATACGATCAGCATGATGCTGAATGCTTCAAGAGATTTGTCGAGGTTTGAGAAGACATCAAATATGAAAGTATTATCCTCCTCTGATTCACTATCTGATTTGATAGATATGAACGAGGAAAGACCATATCAGGCACCTTATTGGCCACAGTTAATCACTCGATCCAATTAAAATCGATAACACAAACTAATAGTAAGCACCAACTTCAATCTAGAGTCCCGCTTTGAAAGTATAAAGAAAGGAATGTTTATACTCGTTTTGTGTTCTGAAAATCTTGAGATATTTGATATAATGGCAAAAAAAAGATATTTGAAAAAAAACATCTTAAAACGCAAAATAATAACATATCAGAACTCCATTTGGAATGGTTGAATTCGCAAACACCCTTGAAGTGCTTGGACATTTCTCCACGTTCGTCTTCCGATCTGTCGGCTTTGAAATTGTGAGAAAGGGGATTGATAAGCAATCACATATTGCTCAGGTTTATGATTCCAGGTCCAAATCAACGATCTTTGTAACTATAATTTATTTGCCTAATGACGAATATATTTATACGACGTCGATTGAAAATAAGCAGGAATCTAATTTCTCATGGACATTTAAATATGATGATTATTTCAAAGGCCTCAAATTGCCAACTACTGATACTGAATTAGATTCATACTATGATAACTATAAGGGTGATTGGGCCAATACATTTCCAGGGGCTATAACTATTAGAGCTGCAAAATTGTTACAACTGAATGAGGATAGTACTGCCTTGAAACGACACGCTCAGACACCAACCCAAAGATTCTATTCAAGCGTCCTCGTGCCAACTTTCAAGAACTATAAATCAGACACTCAATATCAAGAACTCACTGAACAGGATCAGATTAGTCTATCTAACAAAATTAAATACAAACTATTTGGTATCTCTACCAGTTTGAGAAATATTGATGATGAATTCTATCCCTCAAAGCCTACTCAAACCATCATGACGAACAACACAAACACCAGTTCCTCTCTTGATTTACCAAAATTTGATGATGAATATGAAATCTTGAAAAACAAACAAACTAATTACCAACCAAATGTTATACCATCAATTGGGGATAACGATTTGAACCCACTTGGAACCAAGTATCCCTCAATGAAGCCGTATTTGGACCCGTTATCGGACTATAACCCATCAAATTCAAGTGGGTTTAATGGGATGATCCCTGATAAATCACATCCATTGTTTACTGGTAATTCTGGTCGTTTACCTGCTCAGAGAAATATTGGTGATCATCCTCAAGGTTCGAGATATGATGTTCCGTTTGTGAATGATCAAAGTGCTGAATTGGGCTTACCCACCGGAAGTTTAAGGGACTCTAGATTTAATCAAGGAGGTTTCAGACAAGGTGGATTTAATCAAGGGGGTCCTGGTTTGGGTGGATTCAATCAAGGTGGGTATAATCAAGGTGGGTTCTTTTAGTTTTATTGTTAATTGATGATTTTTTGTGAATCACTCCATATTGTATCTACTTTATAAGTTATTCTTTTATAATTTGAGGTTTTTGGTTTTTGGACTTATATGTAAGCTATAAATATGTCATAGTTATGTCATTATCATCATTTTTGATTTTAGCTGACTAAATTAAGATTTTGTTCAAATATTTGAACAACGATTTGTTATGTCTTTTATTAGCATGAGATTTAAATTTTTCAATGATTTCTCTTAATTTTCCCAAATTTTCGTCATGTATAACTTTATCGACTTTTTCTAGTATTTGTAAAGTTTTAAACGATTGTTTCAATAAATTATCAATTGTTTGATAATCTTTCAGTATAAGACCATTATTCAAGTATTGGATATTCCGTAAGTATTCTCTATCATTATTTGGATCTAGATCATAAAGATTTAATTCTTTCTCTTCTTCTTTTCCGTTTTCAAGGTCTATCGTAACAATCAGGTCTGTTAAAAATTGAATTCTTGAGATGATCTCATTTCTGTAAATCTCAAGAATATTTGGTTTGAATTTTTGGAAATTCTGCAATATTTTGGATACATTTTCAATGCTAGCCAGGTTCAATAGTCTTTTTGATAAGATTTCTTCAAATTGATCTAAATCAAATCCATATATTTGATGATTTTCAATAAAGAAATGATAAATTTCAAGAAGCTCCTCTAGATTCTTTATATTTTTGACCTTATTTATTAAAATCATCTCCAATTCTTTAAATTTCTCATTGGTGATTTTCTTTCTTGATCTGAACCATTCTTCATCTAAGGGAATTCTTTTAACAGTTTGTAAAATATCTCTCCAGTCATCGTCATTATTCAAGTTTAACAATTTAGAGAATTCCAAGAAAAATCTACTATTCGTGATGACTTTAGTTCTTCTTCTCTGTAAGTCTGAGGCTAACTCCACTTTTCCATCATTTAATCCATTAATCCAAAGATCAAGATTTTTTTCGATCTTTGTGTTCTTACTCAACCTTGAACTTTTAAAAAAGCTTAGTTCATAAAGTTTCTTATCTTGTTCTTTAGAGCTATTATTCATATCAATGATTTCGTCAGCAGTTGATAATAGATCTCTATATTTCGAAGCGACCAGTTGTCGTAGTTGTTCATGTGTCTCGTTTGCTTTCACTTCCAGCTCTTGTGAAATCTGTTGAACTTGAGGAAGAGAATATGCCTTGAAAATATCATCGCTTGTTTGGCGTATGACTGTTTCTAGATCAATTGACATCTTTGAAATGTTTAAAGTAATCTGAAGAAACCGAAGTGTCACCACTTTTTGTTGTTTATCTTATTTTTCCAAACTTTTCGCGAACTGGCCAAATGTTACCGGATATAAAAAATTACACTAAAGGTTAAATCCGAACATGTCACAAAAATAACTCTAAAACGTTTAAAAGATTGTTTAGATCCTGCTATTTCTGTTTGTTATTTTGAAAAGAGGAGAAGGTATCCGTGGTATGTCTAAAACTTGAAACTTGGGAATTATAAAAACAAATCAAATCTTTTGTGAATTATTTTTGGTTGTTCCTAAATGTCTGAATAAATACGATTAGTTGATTCAAATCAATTATTTATAAAACATTTTTTTTTTGGTAAATATCATAATGTGTATCGCATAAACACTTTCCCTTGGTTTTAACTGATGGTTAAAATGTTCCCTGAAATTGCCAGATCCTTTTTCTAGAGTGCTTCGTGACATTATTCAAGAACTCCACCTATATCTTTGATGTTCGGTAGATCTCATAATTTTCCCAAAGAGGTTAAAAGCGCTATAACCGAAGTGAGACTGCTCAAACTCACCGCAGTCGTTCTAATCGGTGCAGTTTACCACTTGTTCTGATAACAATCAGCAGAACAATGAATTACTATAAAACAAATGATCAGTCTCACTGTATCACCACCACTCGTTGAGGGCATCCGATTCTTTAAAGACTAAGAAAGCAAAAATGGTTAAACAAAACGTTCTATTAATTGGTACAGGTGGTATTGGTGGTATTGTCGCTTATGGGATTGACTTGGCTGGTAAATCCAACTTATCTGTCGTTGTCCGTAGTGACTATGAGAAAGTGAAAGAAGTTGGCTGGGAGTTTGATTCAGTCGATTATGGTTCTTTCAAGGGATGGAAACCAAATTACATTTACCCAAACATTGAAACAGCTGCTTTTGCTCAACAATATGATTTCGTTGTGGTTACTACTAAAAATTTACCAGATATTGCGAAAGTTGAAGACTTAATAGAACCTGCTGTCACAATAGGTAAAACTACCATAGTTTTAATCCAAAATGGGTTTGATATTGGTCGTCCAATTGTTGCCAAATACCCTGAAAATGTGTGCGTTTCCTGTATAACTTATAGTGGCTCTCACAACCATGGTGGCCGGATAGTGCAATCACAGACTGATAAAACCACTGTTAGTTTCTATCCAAACAAAAACTTATCACTGGAAATCCAACAAGAAAAAGCTCAAGAGTTTGTATCAATCTACTCCAATGGTCAAAACAAGATTATTTACTCTACAGATGAGAAATTTGCTAGGTACACAAAATTGGTTTATAACGCAACATTAAACACGATTTGTGCTTTGACAAGAGTTGATGCTGGTAGATTGGATTTATCAGGCGGTATAGATGCTACCACAGTACCAGCAATGAGAGAAGTAGTTTCTGTAGCTAAAGCTGATGGTGTTTATCTGGACAAAGATACTATCAACAATAACATTCATTCTGATGACGGTGATTGGTTTAAACCATCAATGCTTGTGGATGTTGAAGCTGGTAATCCTTTTGAATTAGAAGTGATTTTAGGTAATTTGTTAGTTGTTGCCAATGAATTGAATGTTGAAACTCCAGTTTTAAGTCTGATTTACAACTTACTAAAAGGTTTACAATTTAAATTCAAAGAAGAAAGAGGGATCATTAAAATTGGCCCTGAAAGAGAAGTCTCCACTAAGTACTACAGCTAGAACTAGAGGGGTCTGTTTATTTTTATTATCTTATAGCCTCCTTTGATGAAGTAAAACTCTATTAATATATTCCAAGAACAGAACAAAGGAGACACACCCGACTCCATGCTATGTAGTTAGATATACACTTGGTATCCTAATAAACGCCCATAAATTAATCTTAGCTTTCACACGCGGTAAAAGTGTTGTCGAAGTGTCAAAGGCGAATCTATTTAAAAAAAAGTCATTGACTTAACTGCCGGCATGTATAGCCATCCGCGAATTTAACCCGCAACTGCGTTGCTTACGAGGCGCTTGGCTGGAATTCGCTATTGATTTCCACTTACAGCTCCAATCCGCCTTGATTTGTTTACAGCGGCTGGTAAACTTGCTGTTAACAAAATTGTTAGCGATTTTTCCACCAACTGGTTAATCCTGAACTTTTCCAGATCCGCCATTTTCCTAATCTGGGCAACCGCGATAAGAAACTGACAGTTGGTGAAAATTGGAAAAGCGATGAGCCTTTAGATAAAACAAAAAAACACACAACAAATTTGGGAATACTCAGCGCTCTGCTTATCTGAATAATTTGAAAGAAAATGCTATTTAAGTAATGTCTTCGCCCTCAGAATACGACCTTCTCAAAATGTCTTTGAATCATCAACTTGATTGAATTTAAAACAATGACCGTCTCTTCCGACGCCTCTGCTATCTATCAAACATCTGTTAAAGAACTTCCAACCGTCTTGAAAGGTGACGGTATCTATGTTGACATCAAAGAACCAGGTACTGGTAATATCAGAAGAATGATTGATGCCAACTCTGGTGCTGCTGTCTGTTCAGTTGGTCATGGTGATACTGAAATCCAAGAAAAAATGAGAGAAGCTGTCAGCTTACATACTTACAACTTCCCATTGTATATGACCAACAAACCATCCGAAGAATTAGCTAGATTCTTAGTTGATAACTCTCCAAAGGGCACCTTTGAATCAGCAAACTTCACGGGATCTGGTTCTGAAGCTAATGAAAATGCTTTGAAATACATCAGAAAATACTATTTGTTGAAAGGTGAAACTAAAAGAATCAAATTCATTTCAAGAAAACAATCATACCACGGTTATACTTTAGGTGCGTTCTCTATTGCTGATAATGGACGTAAATCAGATTACGAAGGAATGTTCTTAGATGAAAAAATTACCCCAAAAGTTTCTCATGTTGCTCCATACCGTAACAGATTTGAAGGTGAAACTTTAGAACAATATAAGGATCGTCTACTTGCTGAAATTGATGAAACTTTCCAGGCTCAAGGCTCAGACACAGTTGCTGCTTTTATTGCTGAAACAATTACTGGATCCACTTTTGGTTGTCAAATTCCTATTCCAGGTTACTTGGATGGTGTTCGTGATATTTGTCACAAATATGGTGCCTTGTTCTTCTTGGATGAAGTTATGTGTGGTTTTGGTCGTTCTGGTTCTTTTAATGCTTGGGAACAATTCATGGATGGCCCAGGTCCAGATATTCAAACCAATGGTAAAACTTTAGGTGCTGGTTATGTTACTATTGCTTCAATCTTACTTTCTCCAAAAATCATGAAAGTTTTCAAAGATACCAAAACTTTAACTGCTGGTGCCCAAACTTATCACGCTCATGGGTTTAACTGTCAAGTTGCTTTAGAAGTCCAAAAGAAAGTTTTCAGAGATGGTTTGATTGGAAACATCTTGGAAGTTGGTAATTATATGGGTGCTGAACTAACTGAAAAATTGAAAAACAACAAGTATGTTGGTGATGTAAGAGGACGTGGTGGGTTCTGGGGTATTGAATTTGTTAAAGACAAAGTCACCAAAGAACCATTTGATGCTGAAGTTGCCTTTTACGCAAAAGTTAACCAAAAATGTTATGACAAGGGTGTCTTTGTCCAAGGTGCTGGTGGTACTATTGATGGTGTTAAAGGTGACCATGTTTTATTAGGTCCAGCCTTTTCTATCACCAAAGAACAAGTTGACACCATAGTTGCTGTTATTGTTCAAACTCTGAAAGAATTGGAAGCTGAATTTTCTTCTTAAATTCGTTGATTTATTATCTTTTATAGCTGTGCTTTTTTAGGTTAATCTATTTTTTAATATATTATCTGTGGTTTTGAATTTATGGAATGTATTGAGTTTGAAGTAATTCTACTGTTATGCGTTAGGTTATTAATGTTAAATAGTTCGCAATACACATCTTTATCAGGTATTATGCTCATCGACAGATATAATGAGTGCTATGGTACTGCTCAAATGGTAAATGACTGATATGTAATCATTTTCTATTGTATATAGGCGGAACTCAGCATTATGAGGTTCTAATAACTTGGGTAATGGCTAAAGCATATCAAAAAGATATGGTAAAAAACCAAATATACACTTGTATATTCAATTAATTTTCCTATCAATCAATTATAGACATCCAGATTGATAATCGGTCTCGAAGTCTTTCTTTAGGCAAAAGACTTCGAGCTGGCCAAAACACAAATCCCATCCAAAATTTTTCAGAATTCCATACCAATCAATGAACTGTATTCCATAAGGATTCATCTCCCATATTTTTAGCAATAGAGTTCTTGTTCTCTCAACGTTTTTGAAACAGTAACGCTCAAGTAGATCAGCGAACATACCCATAATCTCATTTCTATCCTTCACTGAGACACAGTCAATTCCTATGATCAACAAAGGAAAACAAAGACAAGGTTCAACTGGTGTATCGGTGACAAGTTTAAAATAACAAGCAATTTAAACACCAAAACTTGAAATTCTAAAGATGATGGATTTAATCTCAATATTGATTGGTTCAAGTGTAATTTGGCTGTACGCTGAAACAATTCGAAGAGTTTCATTTGTAATCCCAACTCATTTTCAGAAAATGAATCAAGATCATCAGGGTTAGGCGTGGAAAAATTGATCTTTCTGTCCAAGAAAGATACTTTTTTTATTACCATTAGCATGTATCCCCTTCTTTCTTCTGTTGTTAATAACTCATTTCTGCTCATTGCTTTTATTTCAACAGATAAAGTAGAAATCTCTCCAATGATGGTAAATATTGGTCTTGAAATTCCTTGTAATGGATCCAAGACCAATCCTTATTGACGAACCATAAAACTATTATATTGTTCAATAAGATAGTATATCCCACCCACATTCAGCCACACAGCTCCTCAAGATATTATGATAAATAAAATTCGAGACCAGCCAGTGCTGGTTCTTATTTTTACTGAATTCCAAAAGTCCACCATGATGCTCGATAGCCTGTGCCCCAATTTTCATATATTCCCTCCATTTAAAAATATCTCCTCTGTATATACTAGTTGCCATAAGAATCAAGCAAATAGCTAATCTTTCAATGCACTCTTCAGGATCTGGGGAGAAAAAAGGTATTCTTAGGTATTGGAGTGCCTCAGACATATAATTCTCTGACGAAGCATCATCATCTTCATTCATATGAGCTGCAGACCAAGATAGTAAGCCATTTAGAACACCAGGATTCCTAAAAGCTAAAGGAAAGAATAAACACATGTAAAAGTTTGATTCTGTAGGTACAATACAAGCGATTCTAGAGAGATGTGATTGATAATAATCAAGCAATGTGAATCCTTTAGCTTTAAGATCTAGATTGTGAAAAGATATATGAATTCTAGAGCTGAAACTTTGCATTTCTGGCGGTGTTGGTATCAATGAGAGTGATTTGGACTCAAAGATTGACAGTTCTTCTAGAAAGTTTGCATCTCTTTCTTCTTCATCAAGTAGCTCGATCTTCTTAGATTGTCAGTTGAACTTTTGGTGTCATTTGAGTGAGCTGACCGTATCATTTGGCCAAAGCTGGTGGACTGAGAGCTTTGGGGATTCTACAATCTTTTTATTTTTTGGAGGCTCGCCCCGTTTCTTTTGACATTTACTTTGTGGTTTGACTGTTATTCTTTTAGGAAGTTCAATGTCACTGAAACCGGAATCATTCACCATAGTTAACTCTCCTTGCTTCAACTTATTGGTTAGGATTCTGACCTTTTTCCTTATCCGATACTCCTTCTCTTCGAGTCGGACTTTCAGTTTTAACTCTCTGATTTGATCGAGTGTCATAGAATCATCAGCCCAGATACAGTTCTTCTTCAGTTTAGCACAATTAGCACACTCCGGATGCTCTTTTGGACATTTCTTCTTTCTAATCGTGCATGTGATACAATTGGAATTTTGCCATTAAATCAAATTGCTCATTAAACTATGGAGTAGTTAGCCATTTTTTATACATCTCAACCTAAATTGTAAATGCGCTGTTGGCCTAAAATGGACATTTTAGTACTTCCTATATCATGACCGAATATAAGTATACAAACTTATCACATTTTATCTTTCAATACCTTTCAACTACAAAATTTTAGTGAGGTTTGATTATAAATTTCATGTTGTATGTGGTTCTATGCAAAGTTTAGATCCCAATCCAAATCCTTCATTATATCATACCAATCAATGCATTTAACACCATCTGGGTTTAGTTTCCAGCCTTTTAGAACAACATCTTTGGCTCGAGTCCAATTCTTGTAGTGTATTCTATCCGCACCTTCATCAAACATTTTTAGAACCAATTCTCTATCAGTTTGGTTGATAGCATTTATACCAGCAATAAATACCGGGAAGCATAATGAGCCTTCAACTTTGGATTTCATAACAATACTGAGCGATTTTAGTAGTTCAAACAGCACCAGTCGTGTTCCCAATGAGGATGGATTTAGTTTGAGAACTGAAAGTCTCAGATGAAGCTTTGCTGCATATTGAAATAGCTCAAATAATGTTAGTTGTAGTTCTAGTTCTTTTGCGGTGAATGTATCCAAGTAATTGACATTTGGTTGTAAATGATCAATATAATCACCCAATTCTGAAGCTTTGGCCATCATATCCATTAATGCTCCATGTTTTGAAGGTATTTCATCTTCACTTTTGAAAGTGGTATTCGTTGGATGATAGTTATTTGATATGACATACTCTAATGAAGGGTCTATTGATTCACTCAACAATCTTCTGGACTCAGCAGCAAGGTTAGAGATCCGACCAATTGCATTGAATACTGGTCTTGAGACACCTTGTAAGGGATCTGGACCTTGATTCTTCTCATTGAGGAAGAATTCCTGATAATCCTGAAGCGGAAAACAAGTTCCTCTTTCACAAGTTGCAGTAGAGAGAACATCATGATATGAAAAGCTTGAAACTAGGAAAAATTGCTGTTTATTCTTGTTGAAACTAGAAATCCCACCATTATCTTTAATAATTTCTGCACCCATCTTCAAAAATTTAAACCAGTTTGAAACATCACCTTTGCAAATCTGACTTGTCATTAAAATCATAGAATTCACAAGTTTTTGTAATCTATCGTTTTCATCTTTGGCAATACTTGAATCCATAAAGCCCAATGACTTGTTAAGATAGGTTTTCCCCAGTTCATCATGTCCACCTTTATAATGTGCAGCCCAAGAAAGTAATGCATAAAACACGCCTTGGTTAACGGAAGCAAGTGGTAGATAAAGCTTCTTATAATGGCTTGATTCATTATCAGAAACAATGCCAATGTCTTTCAAAAGATGGTTTACAGCATAATCATAAAATTGAATGTCCATATCATTTAATTCAGGAAAGCTTCCATAACAAAAAGGTTTAGGAATGCTCGGTGATTGAATAATGTTGATATATGGGAAGGTATCTGATATGTCACCAGAAGAGTTGAGCATTGCCGAAGTACCCAGTCTTGAAGACCCCAATAAAAGTATTTGGTGGTTGTTTGATGAGTTTGTATCATAAATTTCTATATCTCGTGATTTGTCGCTCACTTTATGTTGTTCCAATAGAGTGCTAATGTCATCAAAGAAATTGAAGCCTGAAGGAGTAAAAGACAGTGGAGAGGTAACCAATGTTTCTGTTTGGGCAGCCTCAGTCCAGTTTCGAACATATTCCAAATTTTCATTCGATTCAGTGACTTGAGGGTCTCCAGATCCTTTGCATTCATCTTTTGTCATACCTACAGCATTTGTTGAACCAAACTCCAAAAGACTAAACCCATCAAAATCTCCATTTTCAGTATTGGTGGACCCTGAACTCTGAATCTTCTGCACCTTATGAACAGGAATGTTCTTTAGTTGCGAGTCCAACTTTCTCTTCAATCTAGATTTCTTTTCTTGATTTTCAACTTTGGCCTTCATTTCCCTAATCTGCTGAACAGTCATTGTACTGTTGACCCATACACAGTTCTTTCCAAGTCTCTTACAATCAGCACATACAGGATGCTCCTTTGAGCACTTCTTCTTTCTGATCTTGCACGTGAGACATGTTTCCAGATATTTTGATTGAGCGAATGTGAATCTATTTCTCTTCTTTTCTTCTCTCAGCATTGGTGACTTTTCCATACAAATCAAAGCCATTGTGTCTCTGCTAAGAGAAGCGATGAAATAAAATATTTCTAATAGAGAACACTCATCGCTGCAAATACAACAATGAAAACAACTCTGTAGATTAGATAAACGCCCGTATTAGCAATTTTATTGGAAGTTCTGTCCCTTTTGGGTTATCAGCGGATAGCCAAGACAACTGATTAGATCTTTTTTAATAAATTGGTTACTAGGGTAACCAAATGTTACAAATCGTGATAAACTAGTTGGTCGTCCTTGGAAATCAATAAATGTATCTATTGAGGGTCGCTATAACGCTGATGCAGAAACATAATGATCATAAATTGAATCTTTTTTTGGACTATTTTCTACAATTTTTTATTTTTCGACTCTTTCAAGTATTTACTATTCAAAGATTGTGGTTGAAGAAGTCAACCATTCTCTATGAAACGCATGAATTTTATACTTTTCTATAATTTTTTATAGGCACACCCACAAGTAGTGCTTCCTCGTTAAACTGACCACGCAGCTTATTTCTTTTGTTGTTGTTTGGCAACAGCGTAAACTAGACCAGCCAAGAAACCAATGAAGATGGATGTAATGGACAAAAAGTTAACAGCAGCATCAAAGAAGATCAAACCAGATAGAGCAATTGGCAGTTTATTCAAAGCACCAACCATGGAGTAGGTGGTGGATGAGGTGACTCTCACACACCAACCTGAACAGTAAGAGATACCAACAGAGGCTAAACCAGAAACAATCATAGCAATAACAGATGGTTTGTTAAAGTTAGTTGCTAAGTTTTCTGCAGACCAATCTTCCAAAATGAAGGAACTGATTAGCAAGATTGGAAGAGACAACACGTTGTTATAATACATGGTGTCGAAATCTTTGAAGTTGGTCAATTTGATTCTCTTTCTCATGTAAAGAACAAAGGCAGCAGATGAAACACAGTTGGTAAACATCCAGAAGTAACCAACGTTCAAACCATAAGCATCAGCACCTTGTTGATCACCTAAGGAAGCAATGACAGAAGACAAAACCATTAGGACGAAGGAACCTAAAGCCATTGGAGTAACAGTACCACCAAAGAACAAAACTTCACCGTAAGCAATCAAGATAATGGTCAAGTTCTTGAAGATAGTGTAGACTGGAATACTCAAGAATTGTAAAGCTTTGGAAGAAGTGTAGATCATCACAACCAATAAGATTGAGATAGGAGCCCAATTTTGAGCATCAATTTTGTTCAATGGTCTATAAGTAATGACACCGAACGATTTCAAGACAGCAAGAGCAACAACACAGACTAGAGATTGCACAAAAAGTAACACGAAGTTCATGTTGAAACTGAAACCGTTGACAACATACTTGTTTGTGACCGTCATTAGAATGGAGGAAATACAGTATGAGAAGATGGAGACAGGCCCATTGTTGACCAGGGAGGCCAAACCACCTTGTGGAGCAGCAGCTTGTGGGAGTTGCGACATTTTTCCTTGAGAAAGCTGACCAAACAGTTTGTTTTGAAAAAGGGATTTTTTTAGTTTAATTTGGTTTTTATCGACAAAAAATTTGGGCAACGCGTTTTATTTTTTGGCTTTGGTATGGTGAGAAGAGCCTAGACTCCATAGCGATGATCAGTTTCGCGAAAAGACTGATAGAATAGTGGAGCGGGTAACACTTGTAGCCGCAAAACGTATCCAACTTGGGATAAGGATAAAGGGACTAGAACGGCCTTGCTTGCAGACTCAACAAGACTATGGGACTTCAAAGGCTTAGATAACGTGTTTTGAACTTGTGGTAGTTGGCTGGATTCTTGTTAACGTGGGAAACATTGAAAGAGCAGTTAGCCCAACCAGGCAAAAATGTGCTGAGAATTCTGTAATGATTAGATAAGAAAGTTGGCTTCTCAGAAAACTGCAATCCCAGGGTTTTATATTAGTGATCTCTTTCTGAGGGTCTGGCTAATAGATCTGGTGCTTTTGTCGATCAAACACGAAGTGCGTGAAAAAAGCCTGATATTCAGCCTTGTCAAGCTCCTCATCAACTTTAATTCCTTTGCTTTGATTAGACAATCTTATTGGTTTGGAATCGAATACACAGTTTTGACTTACGGAGATTCAATGCAAGTCTCAGGCACCGAATCTAACGATGATTTTCCAGATACAAAAGCACTTGAAACATTAACTCTCAACTACAATCAATAACGACATATCGGTAAGTATACCACAAATGTGTAGAAAAATATAGACTTATGAAAAAAACTATCTAGTTACTGAAACAAGGTTACCATTTAAAGCACTCAAATCAATGCTAAAACAGCAATTAAAGCACCACCAGCACCACCTAAGACTCTTGAACCACTATTATCATATGTAGCGACTGTTAGCTCAGTCAACGATTGGCTAGAAGAGAAAATCTCTGTGGTCTCAGAGGAGCCATTCGAAGACTTGGTAGTTGAGGAGTCAACTGATTTAAGTCCTGTGAAGTTCGAGGAGCTGCTCGGAGGATCAGAATAACCTTCAGCCCTAATCTTCACGGCAATCATATCTCAACGACCAGCAGCAGCATTAATCGAGCACAAGATATATCTACCATCACTTCCACCGGAAATCAGAACCAAATAATTTCAAGTAGCGGTCAGCAAGAGTAAATGGATCAGCGACTGCGCAGAAGGTGGATTCAGTGACCATGGATAAGTGGTTTCTACCAATACCAACAACATGGTCTTGGATAGATAAAGTAGTGTTTGTGAGAAAGGTAGCGGTGATTGGACTTTCTTGCGAACCAATGTAAAATTTAGTATCAATATCCAAAACTAAGTAATCACCTTCGAAACTTGTTCCTGAAGCATCTAAGACAAATTTAAATTGACAAGAATCAGCAAAAACACTTTAAAATGGCCCAGTAATTGGATTGAAACTAATAAACAAAAAGAAGTTTTCATTGAGAACTGAAATTGAAGTATTGTGGGAACTAAAGTTCAGTTGACATCATTACCAACATTTTGTGCTATTGAAACAGTGATGGGCAGGAATTTTAGTTAATATCATCAATTCAACCTGGTTGACCTCACTAGTCGTAAATTAAATCAGCTCATTACCAAGTTTGGGCTAGGGTTGGTGTCCAACAGTACGCAATAAGTAACAACGAGTAAAATATCAGCTTATTTGAGTCAATATGACAGGTATAATCTTGTTTTAAGCAGAAAAACCTCAAAAAAGTCATTTTAAACTTATTCACGGCTCTAGCATAGCCTTAGCGACGATATTAGCACGATCTATCTACCAACTCATGTGTTCTGCGGGAATTAACAAGCTGAAAATGAGCAATATTAGGAAGCACCTAAGACTAACAAAAACCGAAGACCAAACAGATTAATAGAAGAGCGAAATGAGTGAACAGAAATTCAATTGGAAGATGACATGATATTTTTAGGCACATCGTTGAAGAATTCACAGCAAAATGAATAAATGGAATGATTGATTGAAGTGAATAGCAAACTGGTTACCCTTCTTTTCATTGTTATACCGCCCGCTCCATTTCCGCAATAACAACTACAAAACTCAAAAAATATCACAGGTGAACTCATCGGTCAAAACCCTTTAGTTTCAATAAGATGCCAGAGAAGGACAAAGAAACCCACAAATATGCTCCAGATCCACAAGCTCCAAACCGTGATCTGAAAGTTGAAGTAAGTGGATACTTTATTGCCTGATAATTAACACAAAGTGCTAACAATTAAGTCAAACTTACTCACAGCTATAGTTGCTGGTGTTACAGCTTCTGTTGTACAGACGACATTAACCTATCCTTTTGAGTTCTCAAAGACTATCACTCAACTTCACAGAAACATCCCTAATGCAGCTGGTTTCATCAAACCTGTGGACCTCAACCATCAATTCAAATATTTTTTTAGTGGATGCGGTGCTCTTAACATTGGAAATGCTTTGAAAGCAGGATCAAGATTTATAGTATTCAACTCTGCTTCGAAATTTATGAGCACTGAAAACGGGAAGACTTCAGCTCCAAGATTGGTTATTGCTGGTGCTATGACAGGATTAGTGGAATCATTATGGATTATTCCGTTTGAAAACCTGAAAACCACCATGATTGAAAGTGCATTGATCCTTAGTAAAAAGGAAAGAGGAGTTGATTCTGATACCAATACTGAAAAGAAATCTTCTACTAATGCAAAAAAGACATTCCACAACTCATCCAATATTCCAAAAGAGCTGCAAAATCATCCATATATTTTAGCCAAAAAGAAGTGGGATAACTTCCCAGCAACAAACTTCCTCCAATCCATTCAAGAGATTTACCAAACCCGTGGATTTAGAGGATACTTCCAAGGGACAACCCCAACATTATTCAGACAATGTGCTAACAGTGCAGTGCAATTTGGTACTTATGCTTCCATGAGACAACTCATTGCTCCAAACAATGGAGAAGTGAACTCTTACTTGTCATTCGGTATCTCCATCGTGAGTTCAGTTCTTGTAGTGGCTTTGACTCAACCAATTGATGTTGTGAAGACAAGAATGCAAAGTAGAGAGACTTATTATCTATACAAGAACTCATTAAACTGTGCATACAGAATCTTTATGGAGGAAGGAATAAAAACCTTTTGGTCTGGTTGGGTTCCTCGTCTGTTAAAGGTTGGTACAAGTAGTGGTATTGTTTTTACTGTTTATCAATCTGTTGAGAACCAGATAACCAGAGCCCTGAAAGAGAACCCATTCCAACCTGAATAGACTTGTAAATAATTATGTTCTACACTTGACTGTACTGTTGTACAAAAAAAAAATGCACTTATCTAACTCATAACTAATATACATGATTTGCAGAGAATAAACTTAATATAAACCTTCAGCGTTCTCAACAATGGTACCACTATCATCACCTCTTTCTACTAACTCACCAATGTTGTAGACAGTTTCACCAGCTTCAACAAGTAATTTGGTGACTTCTTCCACGTTTTCTTGTTTAACAATGGCAACCATACCAATACCCAAGTTGAAAGTCTTCAATAGATCTTTGATTGGAACATCAGCAGTTTTACCGAACCATTTGAAGATATCCAAAACTTCAAAAGTACTTAGATCAACTTTAGCACTTAAATGATTTGGCAAAGCTCTTGGGATGTTCTCCACTAAACCACCACCAGTGATATGAGCCAAACCTAAAATCAAGGATTTTTCTAATGGTTTCAATAATTGTTTAACATAAATTCTGGTTGGAACTAAAAGTTCTTTACCAATCGTACTTTCTGGTTTCCATGGAGCTGGATCGGTATAACTGTAACCATAAGTCTCAATGATTTTACGAACAAGAGAGAAACCATTTGAATGGACACCATCGGATTTCAAACCCAATAGAACATCACCCTTTTTCATCTCATTGAATTTAGGCAAGATCTTATCTTTATGGACAGCACCAACAGCTGTACCGTTAGTATCATAATGACCTGGTTCGTACATACCTGGCATTTCGGAGGTTTCACCACCAACTAAGGCTGAACCAGCAAGAATACAACCATCAGCAACACCTTTAACGAAATCAGCAGCAATTTGGATATCTAATTTACCAGTAGCAAAATAATCTAAGAATAATAATGGTTCAGCACCTTGAACGACCAAATCGTTCACATTCATGGCAACCAAATCAATACCAACAGTATCATGGATATTCAAGATTTGAGCAATTCTTAATTTAGTACCAACACCATCAGTAGCAGCAACTAATAAAGTTTCATCAGTGTTGTAACCGGCCTTAGCCAAATCAAAGACACCACCAAATCCACCAATATCAGAATCAGCACCTGGTCTTCTGGTAGATTTAACTTTAGCTTTGATATTTTCGACTAATTGGTTACCATTATCAACAGAAACACCAGCTTCAGCATATGTGATACCAGTGGTAGATTTGCCAGCTTCTCTAAAAGCTCTGTGAGCAATATCAGTTCTATTGTATTTGTTGGCAAAGTTAATTTTGGAAACACCAACATAAGCTTTCTCAACAGCTTGTTCCAAAGTTTCAGCAGTGGAAGTGGAAGCGATAACTCTACCACCGTTGGTGTAAACTTCACCATCTTCTTTCTTGACAGTACCAGCATGGAAGACTAATGATTCGATATCAGAATCAACAGTAATTTTGTCACCTTTTTTGTAAGATTCTGGGTAACCACCAGCAGCAATGACAACAGTAGCAGCAAATGTGTTTTTTTTGGTTTCGATTTTAACAGAGTCTAATCTAGATTCAGCAGCAGCAAGGAAAACTTGTGCAAGATCTGTGTCTTCAGTCAATAATGGCAACACTGATTGAGTTTCTGGATCACCAAATCTAACATTATATTCTAAAACTTTAGGACCAGTAGCAGTGATGATGACACCAGTAAACAAGATACCAACGAATGGGAAACCATCTTTTCTCATACCATCAATGGATGGTTTGATAATAGTGTCATCAATCTGTTGTAATAGGTGAGGAGTGGCAACTGGAGCTGGGGCATATGTACCCATACCACCAGTATTCAAACCAGTATCACCATTACCAATTCTTTTATGGTCTTGAGCAGCTGGCAAGTTGAAAAAGGAATAACCATCACTGATGGTCAAGATAGAGATTTCATCACCTTCTAAGAACTCTTCGACGACAACTTCATCACCAGCAGAGCCAAATTCCTTATCAACCATGACTTGCTTTAAAGCATCAAATGCTTCTTGTTTGTTTGTTGGGATCAGCACACCTTTACCAGCAGCAATACCGGAGGCTTTAATGACAACATTGTGTGAAACGCTGGATACATAAGCTTTGGCGGCTTCATAATCTGTAAAGTTCTTGAAAGCAGCAGTTGGGATGTTATGTTTGGCCATAAAATCTTTTGAAACAGCTTTTGAACCTTCCATTAGAGCAGCTTTTTCACTTGGACCAAAAACTGGGATACCAATTTTCTTGAAATGAGTAGCAATACCATCGACAAGAGGTTGTTCTGGGCCTGGAATGACTAAGTCGATGCTGTTTTCTTGAGCGAAAGCGACCAATTGGTCAAAATCAGCCTTTGATGAGCCGATTGGGATGTTGGTAACATTTGGTAACGAGTCAGTTCCACCATTTCCTGGAGCGACGAAAATGTGCTTGACTGTTTTGGATTGTGACAGTTTCCAGACGAGAGCGTGTTCACGACCACCGTTACCGATGACAAGAAGATTGAGAGACATTTGTTAGCGAGTTGGGTGGTTGTTGGATTGGTTTGGAGTTGATTCATTTTAAATTTTTTTTTTTATAATAATTGCCAAAGTTGACTCTGTT
Source organism: Wickerhamomyces jianshihensis (assembly GCA_030562945.1). Lineage (NCBI taxonomy): Eukaryota > Fungi > Ascomycota > Saccharomycetes > Phaffomycetales > Wickerhamomycetaceae > Wickerhamomyces > Wickerhamomyces jianshihensis. The sequence goes on from JAKUAH010000233.1 coordinate 98,150, forward strand.
GATTACATAATCAAAAATAATATGACACATAAACTTTATTCACTAATTTGTGAAACTAAATAATACAAATTGGCAAAGTGGTAAAGTGGTAAAGTGATAAAGTGATCAACAGGAGTGTGTTAAAAAAGTGTAAAAATAACTAAAAACACCAAAAACGACACAAATCTCCCATTCAAATAATTTTAAGACTCTATATCTTCTCTTAATTCCAACTGGCTGAGGGAACTATGAAAACATAAGGAGCCAAAAAAAGCAAAATAGCATGTAACAAGAAGAAATAAACCAAGGACCATACAACATTTATCAAGTTCAATACATTTGCAAAATGTATCGCACGATCTAAATAGATTGCAATCTCAAAGGATAATCTCAAATCAATATAAAAAAACACTCATTGGAAATGCACTAAAACAAAACCTTAAACATAAACAAAAACAGCAAAAACAAATCAAAAACACAACAGGCTCAACTACTTTTATAAAGACACCTGCTTATCAATCACAATACAATTTAAATTTTTTTTTTCTTTTTTTTTCTTTTTCGTTAAAATAACAATCAAATCACCAATATCAAAAGAGATATTGATCACATGAATATAAGCACCTATCAATTCACACCAAACAAAACACATTTCGTAACACCATTAAAAGGTCAATTCAATGACAAACGCAAAAACAAATAACAAGAAAACCAAACTGAAAATCAAGAATAAATTAATAACAAGACTAAAATTCTTATTGAGAGTAACTCATCACTAATCCTATATTAGAACTTTTATTGTTGAGTAGGTTGGGGTTGGGGTTGGAATGGTTGTTGAGGTGGAGCACCATTTGGAACTGGATATCCAGGAGCATATGCTCCTCCTGGAATTGGATATTTTTGTGCTGGGAAACCTTGTGGTGGGTAAGCATATTGTTGTGGTTGTGCTTGGTACTGCTGTGGCTGTTGTTGTTGTTGTTGTTGTTGTTGTTGTTGTTGATATTGTTGCTGTTGAGCCGCTTGTAGCTGTTGTTGTTGCAGTTGTTGGACTTCTGGTTGACCCTTATAGGAAAAGCCAGTTGTATTGGCGACAGGTAAAGATTGAATCGCAAATGGTTTTGGAACGTTGTTGGTGTCTTTTGCAACATATAGGCTTTCATCGATATTATTTGGGATCTTTGGGATTTCAATACCCAATTCTTTCTCAACTCTGAACAAGTTCTCTCTATCATTCCAGGTGATGAAATCAATAGCCAAACCTAAATGACCGAATCTACCAGATCTACCAATTCTATGTAGATAAGTTTCAGCATTCTTTGGGAAATCAAAATTAATGACAACATTAACAGCTTGGATATCAATACCTCTGGTTAACAAATCTGAACAGACCAAGTTACGAACTTTACCTTGTCTGAATTCATGGAAAACTTTATTTCTTGCATCTTGAGGCATCTTAGCATGTGAATAATAACATGAGTATCCTAATTGAGTAATCTTTCTAGCCAATAGTTCAACTCTTTTAGCAGAGTTACAGAAAATAATAGATTGATTAATTTGAAGTTTTGAAAATAAAGTGTTCAAACAGTGCAATTTCTGTTCTTCTTCAAGATAAGCATAGTAATTGGTGATACCTCTCAAAGTAAGCTCGTCCATTAAGTTGATTTCATATGGTTTTTTCAAATTCTTTGCAATAAATTCTTGAATAGTCAAAGGGAAAGTGGCAGAGAATAATAAAGATTGATGTTTAGCAGGCAAAAAGCTTAAAGTCTGTTCAATAACATTTTTGAATTCATATGACAGCATCTTATCAGCTTCATCCATTACAAAAATAGAACAACTAGACAAATCAGCAATAGCTCTAGTGGCAAGATCCAACACTCTACCAGGAGTACCAACTAAAATATGAACAGGGTCATTTAATCTGACAATATCATCTCTCAAAGATGTACCACCTGTAGAAACCATACATTGTATACTCAAATGTTTACCCAAAGTTTTGACAACTTGTGAAGTTTGTAAGGCTAATTCTCTAGTTGGTAATAAAATCAAAGCTTGAATTTTATCCACTTTTGGCTTAATCTTTTCTAAGGTTGGGATAATGAAAGATGCAGTTTTACCAGTACCATTCTTGGCTCTAGCTAATATATCACGACCAGCTAAGGCAATTGGAATACTCTCTTCTTGAATAGGACTTGGTTTTTCGAACCCAGCCTCAAAAATACCCATAAGTAGTTTCCTACTTAAGTGAAAGTCTTCAAATGTGTTACCCTTGGTATTTGTGACATCTTCTGTTTGAGGTCTTGTATCTCTTTCTGGTATATTTAATGAATTTTTCCAATCTTCTGACATCTTGATATGAATTTAGAGAAAATGTGGTTAAAGATAGAAGTAATTGACCGTGAAAAAGTGATTAAATGTAAAAAGACTCTTTGAAATTGAATGCAATCAAAAGTAAAAGGCAAAAATCGACTAAATTTAGTATCTTTCTTAACAGTATTTTGTTTCCAAACGTAGGAGTCGGTGGATATTTTGTGCGCTTTGTCCAGAAAAATTGATGAAACGAATGTTGACTTCTTAATTAGGCAACAAACATTGTCGGAATGTTTTATTAGCTGTTGACTTCCTAAAAAGGAATTCAAAACTTTTTATGTGAATAATTGAAAAAAAGAGAGCAGAGGCTGCAGCGTCCATCGTGTTTTTTAGGAAATATTTCAATTTGATTGACAGTTTTACATTGAGCGTGGAGAGAAAAGCAGTTGGTGACAAAGGTTTTAACTTATCTCATTTAAACTGTAATATCAACTGTCATCAGAGTGTGCATTCATCGGATTTTCTAACTCTTGAACCTGCTACCGCTTAAACTTTGCAGTGTTGGAATAGTTTGGACAATCTGATAAACTCTTGATAGAATAGATACTAACTTTGGACCAGAAGAACTTGAACAACTTAAATATCGAAAAGAGTCTTGAAATTTGCATGCCAAAATACCCTGCTTGAACATTTATTCACTACCACTGCTGAGTTTTACTCTATTGACAAATTTCTAAAAATAAATCATGTCTTCGTCCTCATCACATCGGAATAGTTCAAATTTGAAACTAAATCTTAACAGGAACAAACCACTACCACCTATAGTATTGAATTCTTCTGGATCAGCAGCACTTCAAACAACTTTTGTGAGCTCACCAACAAAATCAAATATCACCATCATTCAAAATCCTCCTTTATCATCCCCATTGAAGAGTTCAAACAATAGTCCTGTTTCATCACCTGAATCTGCAATATTCCAGCCTAAAACCTTAAAGAGAAGAAACCTAAAAAAATTAACCTTAAATGAGGACTCTAATATATCTTGTACATCATCAGTATTATCTTCACCATCACAACAAAATCTGAAAACACCAAGTTCGTCGACATCATCAAAGAATGAAGACCTTGAGCTATTGGAAAATTTCGAAAAACTTGCAGTTACCATCAATAAGGAACTTCATATACGGCAACAGGATCTATTGACTCTGAAAACATTAGGTGAGGGACAAAGTGGAATTGTATCACAAGTTTTACATATTCCAACGAACAAAATCATGGCTAAGAAGCAAGTGCTCTTCGAAAAGACTTTTAAAGTTCAGAATCAAATACTTCGAGAACTTAAAATTTTAAATGGTGTTAAAAGTCCCTATATAGTACAATTTTATGGTGGAATATTTATTGATAGCTCAAGTGCATCATTAAATGGTACAAATAGTGATAATACTCTTAAGCAAAAAGCTGATAAGGGAGAAAAGGATGATAAACTTGTATCAAATGATCAAACCTTGAAAGAAAAAGAAGTTCCAAGTATCCATAGTAATGGTGTTTTAATATTTATGGAATTCATGGATTGTGGTTCGCTAGATGATGTCTTGAAGCAGTTAGGAGCGTTGAAAGAAGTTTATTTGAGTAAGATAACTTTTAACATTCTTCAAGGTCTGAACTATTTATACATAACGCATAAAATTATTCACAGAGATATCAAACCATCAAATGTGTTGTTAAATTCTCGTGGTGAAATCAAATTAATTGACTTTGGTGTTAGCAGAGAACTTAATAATAACTCTATTGCAGACACTTTTGTTGGAACATCAACGTATATGTCACCAGAAAGAATACAGGGTGATGTTTATAGTATTAAAGGCGATGTTTGGTCTATTGGGTTGATGTTGATTGAGTTAGCAACTGGGGAGTTTCCCTTTGGTAAGAAAGATACACCAAATGGTATCTTGGATTTACTTCAGAGAATAGTTAATGAAGAACCACCAAGCTTACCCCGTGATAAATTCAGCAAGGAATTATGTAATTTTGTGGATATTTGCTTGAAGAAGCAGAACGATAGACCAACACCAAATGATTTGTTAACGATACCAAAGAGTTTCTTGAATAAATACAACAAAGAAGAAAGTGGTCCATTATTGAGACATCTAGCCAAGAAGTTGAAGAAGCCAAAGAAATAGACAGGTTTTGAATTTACAACTTGCAATATTTTCTTCTAACCTTTGTAGAGTTTTTCCTCGTCATTAATATCCATTAAAATTTATAAACATATATACAGTTGCACTTTATTCCAAAGGTTTCTTCTCTTCAACATTCCACAATAAACCTTCTGTCCCCCTATAAACACCATACCCAATCAAACTGACTCCAAAACCTCTGATAAAGTACCTCCACCAAAGGGGATTTTTCTTCAAACTCTCTTCGTAACTTATCTTATCCTCCTGAAATACTTGACCCGATGAGAACCATAAACCAGTACTAATGGCACCTACTGTAGCCATTATCTGACACGATAGACAGTTCTCGTATTCTTTTGGTTCCAAATCACGAGATTCTGGTGGCGAGAAGACTTTTAGGATATTTGACATTTTGCTTTTGAAGTAGATTACGCCGCTAATTTGACTATTTTAGTTATTTGCCAGTTCATTGTAAAAAATCAGTTAAACAAACCCGCGAATCAGTTATAAAACGCGTATTTGCAAATCAATTGGATTTGTAACGTTAAAAGACGTGTTTTTCCAGGAGACTAAGCTGAGAGATGGCCATTTCAGAGTTTGAGCGACAGAGATTGGCGAATATTGAGCGGAATAAAAAGCTTTTGAACTCTTTAAACCTTGATGCCATTTCAAAAGACATTCATGAGGATATACAGAAAGAAGAGGCCAAAGCTAAAAATGCTGCTGCAAAGTCAAAACCTGTTAGGAAATCAAGAGAGAAAGTAGACAAACCAACAGTACCAATAAGAAGGTCCAAGAGGATCCAAGGTGTACCAGTCGTTCTTACTGGTCCTACAAAAGAACAGATCGAACAAGAAGCTAGATTACAACGACTTGAACAGTTTCAAGCTATGAAAAATGTTAAAGTTAATGGTAATGTGAATCTTATTGATCTTTTAAAGAATGAGGATGATGATGGAAAAATCTCAGAAGATGAACAGATACAAAAATTCAAAGAATTTTTTAATGAATCCAAGAGCTTCTCTGTGGGTGATTATTATGAAACAATTCAAAAACTTGATGAATCTCCACATGATGTTAAGGAACTCAGAAAAGAATTTAAAGAATTGGAATTATACCCTCACTTCAAACCAAATGAATTAAAACTTACAAGTGAAAGAATGACATTTGTTACTTTCCATCCTTCAACAACCCATAAACTTATACTTGGTGGTGATACTAGTGGATATTGTGGTTTATTTAATGCTCAATCCACAGAAACAGTTGATATTACCTCTTTCAAATTACATGGTAATAGTATTGCAAAATTCGAATTTGATATGGCTAATTTGAATAAAGTTTATACAGCAAGTTATGATGGGTCTATAAGATCAATAGATCTACAAACGTTCAAGTCATCAGATATCTTTAGTGATCCAAATGATGAAGGAATTTCAGATATCAATTACAATAATGCGAATGAGATCTATTATACAACATTGGATGGAAGATTTGGCCATTTAGATCTTAGATCGAATGATCATAGTAAACATCAAGTTTTAAGATTATCAAATAAAAAAATTGGTGGATTTAGTATTAATCCATTAAATAAATTTCAAATTGCAACAGGATCATTGGATCGAACATTAAAAGTTTGGGATATTCGAAATGCTAAAAGTTCAAAAAATTGGAATGAAGTTGATAATTTAGAGACTGGTCATTTATATGGAACATATGATTCCAGATTATCAGTTTCAATAGTTGATTGGAATAATACAAATGATCTTGTATGTAATGGATATGATGATACAATTAATGTTTTTAGTTTGGATTCAAATTCATCTACTTGGGATCAAAATTATAAATTTAAGGAATTAAAACCAACATCAATAATAAAACATAATTGTCGTACAGGTAGATGGGTATCTATCTTGAAGGCAAGATGGCAAAAATTCCCATCAGATTCAAAAGAAAAATTTGTTATTGGTAATATGAAAAAATATTTTGATATATATAATAGAAAAGGTGTTCAAGTTGCTCATATTGGTCATCCATTAATGACTAATGTTCCAGCAGTTTGTACATTACACCCAACAGAGAACTGGGTTGTTGGAGGTGGAGCTTCTGGAAAAGTTTACTTATTTTCTTGAACGTTTAAATTTAATTAAAAAAACACACTAGTTCAGGTTATAGTATAGTAAGTAAACCTAGGTTCAAAATAATAAATATTTTCATTAATTCTATTAATTATTTATACGTAAATCTAGAAATATTGAACTGTTGGATCAAGAAAGTAATAAACTTCTTCAGCATATTTTCTCAAGACTTCCTTATGTAATGCTTCATCTTCAGGAGTATAAACGTAATATGATCTTCCATGTTGGCCTAATGGTTTGACACCACCTGATAATTTCGTTATTCTTCTTGTCCAATTAAATTTATCTTCAAGGAATCCATGATATAACCTTGTGTTTCCATATTGGGCATATCTTTGTAAATTCCATTTGTTTTGAATATCAGAAGAAGGTAGATCTGTTTTACCACTTAGGAATCTTGATATCCAAATGGCTTGATATTCAAATACTTTAAAAGTCACAGCATGTACTGGTAATCCAACAATTGATAATAATGGATCTTTGAGATAAAAAGTGTGCTCGTATAAATCACCAACAATAGTATTAGTGTTAAAATATGGGAAGTATTCATTCATGAATGGGAATGATTGTTTATAACCAGTGGCATAAAATATTCTATCAATGTTATCAATGATTGTGCCATCAGTAAAATAAGCTTGAATTTTATTATCTTTAGTAATTTCATATCTATCAACGATGACTTTTAACACAATTTTTTCAAACCCATCATTTTTTTGCTTTGATTCAGTTTCTCTATCTTTTGCAGAATGATAAACCACTTTTGAACTTTTACTTAATGAAGTAACGATATCAAGACCTGAAATTTTACCACCAACAACAAGTACAGTTTCATCTTTATAAATGTCTTTGTTTGGTGTAAAATATTTTGAATGAATTATTCGATCAGGGTACTTCTCAAAGACTTTATCAAGACCTGGAACTTCTGGAATATTTGGAACATGATAATGGCCAGTTGCAATGATAACAGCATCAAATTTCTCTTTATACCAGTTATCAAGACCATCTTCCCTTTCAGCTCTTAATGTTAAAATGAATTGTGATTGTGGGTCATCAGAATCAAGAGAGTAATCTTTATAAACGTTTTCAACAGTGGTATTCAATACAATATTCACTCTTGGGTTAGTTTCATGACGGTTATAATATCTTTGAATATAACGTAAAACATCGTCACCTAAACAATAATCTGTATCAATTTTTCTCTCATCTGGTATTCCCCAAGTTGGTTCATCACTAAAACACATGAGTTGTTGTGGAACATTTGTTCTCATTCCTTCATATCCTGCACTTTCAGCAAATCTATATTGATGAGATCGATTTCGGGTAATAACTTTATTAGTTTCTTGATTATCTGTGAAAATTGGTTTCTTCAATGGTGGGTTTAATTCATGAGCTGTAACGCCAGGTGGAACTTTTATCTTTTCATTAAATTTTTTTTCAACGTTCCAAACTCCTCCAATAGCAGATTTTCTTTCAAAGACGACTATTTTATCATACGCATTTTCTTTCACCAGTGAATCTAAAGTAATGGCTCCACTTGGACCTCCACCTATGATAGCTACTGTTTTCACTTTTTTTGGGACAGCAACACCATTAGCTAATTTAAAGCTTGGCGTAGGTTCTGATAGAGTCATTTAAACAATTGATATAACCTTATCAAACTGCTTAGGATTTTGTTCCTTTCAAAAAATTGTGTTTATGTTTTTGTTTTGTTTTTGTGAGCGGCTGTTTGACAATTTTTGAGTATCGCTAAACTGACTTAATTAGGCGGCTGCTAAATTGAAGTTTGGCCAACTAGAAAGACCAGACACCCAGACACCCAGAATGACTATACCAACCATCGATTAGTTGGAGCTACCCCATGCTTTAGTCATTATCTTTGGCGATTCTTTTATTTTCATTTTTCATTTTTCATATTTGTAATCGTATATTATCTGTGATTTTCAAAACATTTCGATGAATCTTTGAGCCGGCGTTCCTTTTTTTGCTCCACATTACAATCACTCTTTTCCACTTCCTTTTGAGCATTATCTGCAGATCTTATTCTGGCTTAGGACTTTCTTGATATTCTTATGCGTATTGGCCTTTATTAGCTATCTTAAAATGCGGAGAAAGCTGACTGGTTAATTTTTTCACTAACCTTCTACACCTGAACCCTTTCAATTCAATGACATCTGATACCTATGTTCTCCTATATAAACAGCTATATTCCCTATAATAATTTCATGGTACTCGTTATCCATTAATATCCCCCACTTCCATTAAATTATGACTTGGAAGACTTTCATCAAGAATCCTTTTGAGAGAATCGAAGAAAGACCTACACCTAAAGAGGTGTACAACTGGAAAGTTTATGCTTCTGCCTTGATTATTGCCTCTGCTGCAATGGAAATTGGTTATGATTCTGGGTTTATTGGTGGTACTTTGGCTTTAAACTCATTTCAAGAATTCTTTGGTCTTGATAAATTATCAAAAGCAGCTCATACAAATATTAACGCAAATATTGTCAGTGTATTCCATGCAGGTTGTTTCTTTGGTTCTGCATTTTCTTATTATTTCAGTTTCAAATTTGGCCGTGTCTTAGCTTTAGTTGTTTCATCCATCACTATGGCACTTGGTGCTATTATTATGTGTTTTTCTGCTGTTGGTTCTGGGAAGATCGCTTGTTTATACGCTGGTCGTGTCTTAGCTGGTATTGGTGTTGGATTCTCGACTTCAGTTGTTCCTGTTTACTTGAGTGAAATTTCACCTGCCCCTATTAGAGGTGCTGTTTCATCATGTTATGAAATTGGATGGCGTATCGGAGATTTAACTGGATTTTTCATTAGTTATGGTGTTGATTCTAATATCCCTTCTTCTAAGAAACAATGGTTTATCCCATTTGCTGTTCAATTAATTCCAGCTGGTTTATATTTAATTGGTATTTTCTTTTTGCATGAATCTCCTCGTTGGTTATATACTAAAGGTCATGAAGAAAAGGCTAGATATACTTTGGCTAAACTTCGAAATTTACCAGAAGATCATGAATATATCCAATGGGAAGTGAATAATATTCAAACTGAAGTTGATGATTTAAGAGATAATATTGGTTTAGGATTTTGGGATCCATTAAAAGAGGTAAGAAAGAGAAGTGGGATCCAAAAAAGATTACTCATAACAGTTTCTTTATACATCCTACAATCTTTGTATGGTATCCAATCCATAAATTATTATTCTCCTGCAATTTTCAGACAAGTTGGTATAACATCTACAAATATGTCATTATTCTCAACTGGTTTATTTGGTGTTGATAAATTCGTTTCAACAATTATTTGGTCTTTATTTGTTGTTGAACAATTTGGTAGAAGAACAACTTTACTCTTCACTTCTCCATTCACAATTGTATGCTTATTTTATATCGGTGGATATATTTCTGTTGGTGGAGGTGGTTCAGCTGGTACTGCTGCATTAGCATTAATTTATATCTTTGGATTCTTTTTCATTATGGGTTGGTCCGGTACTCCATATATCGTTGGTGCTGAAATCTTCGATAACAACATTCGTGCATTCTGCCAATCTATAAATTCTATGGGATTATGGTTAGGTGTTTTCTTAATGACTAGATTTACTGGTCAAATGATTGAAGCTATGGATTACGGTATTTTCTTTTTCTTTGGTGCATTTGCTGTGGTATCTCTTCCATTTGTATTCTTCTTATTACCAGAAACAAAAGGTATCCCATTAGAAAAAATGGATAGACTATTCTCTTTCCCAGCTTGGAGAGCTCATAAAATTGTTATGGCGGAATTACAAATAGAAGCTAAAATTAGTAGTGAAGAAATTGAACAAATTCAAGAAAAAAAAGAACTTGAGGCAGAGAAAGGTGAAGTGTCTTTTGTTGAAGATATTGGTACGAGTTTAAGGTGATCATAAGACCTTTGGATAATTTTTAGTAGGATTTTTTTACTACTTAGTCAATATTTGAATTGTTTCTTTGAGTATTTGTATACAAAAAATAGTTCTAATTCAACCAAATAGCAGAAAAAGTCTTCAAACTGAAACTTTTAAAGTAGCAACTTGTTCAGTTAAAGTATGAGCACCTGTGTTTTCAAATTTAACTGATTCCTCATTAATGAGATAATCTTGAAACACTTTTGCCTTGGTATGGTCCTTTTCATCCCACATACCAACCCAAGTGACTCTTTTACCTTCTTTTGAGTAAGGACGTTTACCATGACTTACTTGATAATTGTGAACTAAAACAATATCACCACTTTTCCATTCATGCAAGTATTCTAAATCATTACTAATTTCATTGTATTTTTGAAGATCTTCTGTCTTGAAATCATCACCATTACCATATTTAATCCTATCATAACCAAGATCAGAAAAAGCAGCAATAGAACTAAATAAATATTTCTCACCATTATTGTAAGTTTTCACTGGATTGTGCTTGGAAGTGATTGTGAAATCATCATTCTCCGTCCATTTAAAATCATCAGAGATATATTCTTTAGCTAATGCTTCCACTTTGGCTTTTTGAGTTTCTAAATCATCATCTGGTTTAATATGTCTTCCAAAAGTGACTTCATGATTCCATATAACACCTAACGGTTCTTTTGTTTCCTTTGGCCAGGTTTGTTTGCCAAACCCAAGTCCTACTCTAGACAGTTTCTCAGCAAATCCAGGAATTTCCTTGGTAACTCTAGAATAAAGCTCACCACCATGAACCAGAGGTGTTTCACCACCTTTGGCCGTATAATCCAAGATGGTAAATACCAAAGTGATCGGATATCTTTTAAAACGAGAGTATTCGTTATGTTGTAGTAATCTCCTTGAGCCTGGTGCACCATTGGCAGTGTATAAGTTATAACCTTTCTTATTTCTAAGAGCTAGAGTACCATTCTGTTCAAATGGGACATGACCTCTGTTTTCTTCTAGAATACGAACAAATTCAGAAACAACGTCTGCTTTTTCATCATTGGAATCAGCAATGGAATCACGAATAACAACAGCACCATGATCCTCAATCAACTTGGAGAAAACACCATCTTTGGAGAATTGAGTTAATAAAGACTCCACTTTAGTTTGATCGTAAGGTTGATCGTGTGTGTTTAAGGCATAGGCAACAGGGAACTCTCTACCATTGTGGATATGGGCTTTTGGTAAAATGATCTTATCTAAAGAGTATGGGCCTCCGTCAGTGTAAGTTGCAGTCATCTTATTGATCTTGTATATTGTGGGGGATGAGGACTCAGAAGCACATTAATTAGCAAAACGACTCCTTTTTATATAAATATGGAAAGCTAAGCAAACTCAGGGAGCCATTCAGGGACATTGGTAATGTAGTATCCACAGTTAAGTTGAGTGATGTTAGACAGATTTCAAATCTCCTTTATGGCTTTGCTTAGAAAGTGTATGGCGCGACGCAGCCATATAATAATGGTGGTGGTTTAGCCCATAAGCCAGATTAATCCTTGGTGGAACTTATTACAATAATATTCCTAAATGAATTACCAGTGTCAATAGCATCTTGCCTTGGTTTGTGGTGAGCATTTTATAATTTCATTCTTTTGAGATCTATTTGGATATTTGATCTCAGATGTAAATTATACAACATATAAAATTAAAGGGAATCAATTCAGATCTCTCAGGGTACTTGGAACAAGAAAATGGTTTTCAATCATATGATTAATTGAGATTTACATTAGAATTCTCTGGATTCCCAAGCATCTTTTACAAAAAGTTCTGGATTTGATAACTCTCTCAGATCAATCTTTAAATCAGTACCTGATTCTACAGTTCCTCCGATACTAATATTAACCAACCATTTCAATTTATGAGCTCTGGGAAATATAGAGAATAGAGGCCATATTATCTGTGATAATTCTAAACTAAGTATATTCTAGCTAGAACCAATTGATTTTCCATACTGATATCTGTTATGGGTGCTGAAACCCCGCCAGTAAAACTAGAGGCGCTTTTATGTGCCAGTTGGGAAGGCTGTCGGAGGTAATTAGAGAAACTGGGGGCCTAAAATCCGTAGGAAAAAAATTAACTATTACATAATCATGCTATTAGAAACCAATGAACTGTTTATAATATTAAACAACATGGTCAACAAACAGTTTTCTTCTTTCAGGCACTTTCTCATCCCACATTCCCACAAGGATCTGTCTAAGCCCATCCTTATAAGGAAGCTTACCATGACTCACTTGAAAGTTATGAATAAGAGCGATATCACCACTTTCCCAAAGATGTGCGTATTCTGATTCCTCAACAAGCTGTTTGAAAACGGCCAAATCTTCAACACTAATTTTCTCACCATCACCATATGTTAGTTTGGGGTCATCTACTTGTTGAGCAACATATTCTTGTGCAAAAGTGGCTAATGAACTGAAGAAGAGTGGCTCACCATTAAACTTCTTGACAGATTTAGTCAAGGAAGATAAGATAATATCATTGTTCTCTGACCATTTAACATCATCAGTTATATATTCCCTTGCCAATTCCTCTGCTTTTCTCTTTTGTGTTTCTAAGTCATCACTTGGCTTGATATTTCTACCGAAAGTCACTTCATGCGTCCATACACTGACTTGTGGATCATTTGTAACAAATGGCCACGCTTCATCTTTAAATAAGAGACCATCCAGTGAAATTTTTTTGAGAAATTCTGGTAAATGATCTTGTAGCTTATGGTATAACTCACCGCCATGAACGATAGTAGTTTCTCCACCTGTAGCAGTATATTCAGGGATGGAGAAATTGATTGTTGTTGGCCAAGTTTTGAACCTTGAGAACTCATTATGTTGATAGATTCTACGCTCCTTTGGAATTCGATCATTTGCAATGTAAAAATTATGGCCAATTTTCTTCCTCATAGTCTTGGTACCATTTTGCTCAAAGATTACAAAACCTCTGTTTTCCTCTAGGATTTTAATCAATTCAGCAATATAAGATGATTTAGACGTATCAGGATTTTCAACCAGGCCTCTTAGTAGAACTGCCCCATGTGCTTCTTGTAATCTAGTGAATGTTCCGCTACTTGAAAACTCTGAGAGTAGGCTTTCAACCTTGGTACTCTCAAAATTTTTGCCATTTGTATTCAATTGGTAAGCAACTGGGAATTCTCTACCATTAACTATATGTGCTTCAGGTAGCACAACTTTATCCAACGTATATTCACCCCCGTTTGAATATGACTGGATCGGTTGTGGGTAGTTTACTGTCATTTCTTATCCTGTAGAAATTGACAAATATCATATCTTTCATAGTAGTTTGTTGAAACTTTAGGAGTTTAACTGTCAGCTGAGATGAAAACTGTGGAGCAGATCATAAGGAACATGATTGATATGGAGGATTTAGGCAACTGTTCAAAAATGGATGGTTAAGCGTGAGGCAAAACAAACAAACAAACAAACACAGTCTTTTGAGTTCACATGTTTTTGGAGTCTTTTGAGTTTAATATAGAGCATAATTACTGATTATCAAGCGAGTAGTTTAGCTTAAGCCAATAATTATCGTTTTTATATTCAAGACGTAAAGCTTCTAATATTCTGCCTTCGTGGCCTCCATAGCTTCACTTACCCAGCTCCATCCTTTTTTGATCAAAGAAATTGGGGATAACGACTTTTATGGAGTCACAGAATGAGATCATTGTACTGATCGCTGCTCTCACTCAATATCAGTTCCGCAGTCTCGCTAGTTTCACTCCATAGCGACCTCTCTATCATCTGATACACTGCGGAGGTGGAGAGGAGAATACTTACGCGAATATTACCCATTTAATCCACTTATACACAATCTAGAAGTGTTTGCTAGTTAGTGGAAATTGCGATGGATGGACTACTTTGAGGAAGGTGGCATTACATTTCAAGACACCTGTCGTTTATTTGAGTTCATCATTCACCTTTGTTGTCAATTTATTCGCATAGTATATATTTAATACACTGTGGCCTTACTTAGTAAAGGTAGTCGACCAGATTGATACTTTGAAACAACGGTGAAACAATACTAAAACAACGCTGAAATCCACTCATACTTTCAAATAAACAAGACTTAAATCCTTATTAAATGAGAAATGATCGTAATGAATCCTCAACTCATGAGAATATGTCTTCGCTTTTCAAAGGACTGCAATTTTTCCTACTCCCAAATAATCGATCCGGTGTTACAGAGATTCGTAAAAGAATAGCAAGAGAGAATTCTGCGATAGTTAATGGCAAGTTAAATCCTGAAAAAACCACACACATCTTGGTAGACTTGAAATCAATTCCATATGCTGATCAGGCAGCAAAGAGATTGGAAAAGGAAGGTGTTAAGAATTTGAATAAGCTGAATATTCCTATACTGTCACAAAGTTGGCTTACTGAATCAGCTCAAAGTTCCTCATTACTACCATACGATGAATATGCTATTAAGATAAGATCTCACTCACGAAAAAATGAGGTGATTCCACAGCCAAAGAAACAAAAAGTCACGAAAATTGAAGCTTTAAATCAATCACTTGATGAAGAAGTCATCTCGAAGGGAAATCCAAATGCAACAACTATAAATCTCTTACAAAGAATGTGTGATGAACGTAAAGCACAAGGAGATTATTTTAAAGTTAAAGCTTATCGAATTGCAATTGACTCTTTATCAAAATCAAAGAAATATATCGATAATTCGTATGACGCTATTCAACTACCGGGGATTGGAAAATCCATTGCTGAAAAGATTGAAGAAATCACAAAGACTCACACGTTAAAAGAATTGGATATATTGGAAAAAGATCAAGATGTTAAGCTGATGAAGCTATTCAAAGGTATTTATGGGGTTGGGGATGTGTGTGCTAGAAAATGGATCCATGAAGACATGAAAACTTTAAAACAGATAAGCGATCGAGATGATTTGAATATTAATCAAAGATTAGGACTGGAGTATTATGATGTTTGGAATTTGAAAATACCTAGGAAAGAGTGTAAAGCTCATGATGATTTCATGACCTCTTTGGTGAAAGATATTGATCCAAAAGTTGAGCTTACTATTGGAGGAAGTTACAGAAGAGGTGCGAGTACAACTGGTGATATTGATTTTATTATGACAAAACCAAATTCTGAAATAGATGAGTTACATGGTATTCTTTTAAAAATTCTCAAAAGAATGAAAGATGTTAAGTATCATAAATGCTCTTTATCTTTGGAAGTCTCAACAAGATGGATGGGTGGTTGCTCCCTACCGCCAGATTATAATAAAATAGCCACTGGAGTTGAAGAATGGGGTAAATGTCGCCGCGTGGACTTCTTGCTTGTTCCTTGGGAGCAAAGAGGTGCAGCTTTCATATACTTTACTGGTAATGATGTTTTGAATAAACGATTGCGACTCATTGCAAAGAAAAAGAATATGAATCTTAATGGTTCAGGTTTGTTTAAGAAACATATTGATAAAGATGGAAAAGAGAAGCAAGAGCTACTTGAAGGATTTGATGAGAAGAAAATATTTGAAATTTTGGGAGTCAAATGGAGAGAACCAACCAAGAGAAACATTGGATCATTTGAACCATTATAAAACAAATCTACACTTTCTGTATATATAATCAATCAAAATCTCTTATTTAAACTTTATAAATGGCATCTTATTTGCTGGATAAGTAAGCAACACCTGGTAATTCTTTACCTTCCAATAATTCCAAAGAAGCACCACCACCAGTAGAGACATGGGATAATTTATCAGCAACACCGAATTTTTTAGCAACAGTAGCAGTATCACCA
Source organism: Wickerhamomyces jianshihensis (assembly GCA_030562945.1). Classification (NCBI taxonomy): domain Eukaryota; kingdom Fungi; phylum Ascomycota; class Saccharomycetes; order Phaffomycetales; family Wickerhamomycetaceae; genus Wickerhamomyces; species Wickerhamomyces jianshihensis. The sequence goes on from JAKUAH010000233.1 coordinate 114,479, forward strand.
CCACCAATGATAACAGTGTTACCAGCTTCAGCAGATTTAACAGCAGCATCTAATAAAGATTTGGTACCTTCAGCAAAAGCTTCAAATTCAAAGACACCTGGAGGACCGTTCCAGACAATAGTTTTAGCTTTAGCGACGGCAGCAGCGTATAATTCTCTAGATTTTGGACCAGCATCTAGACCTTCCCAGTTAGCTGGGATACCTTCAGCAGCAGTAGCATAACCGACTTGAGCATCTGGAGCGAATTTATCAGCAGTGACGAAATCAACAGGTAAAACGATTTCAACATTGTTCTTTTTAGCCTTTTCAACTAATTTTGGAACAATTTCAGCACCAGCAGCATCAAAGATGGAGTTACCAATTTCAGTACCGTTCAAAACTTTGTTGAAAGTGAAAGCCATACCACCACCGATTAGTAAAATGTCAACTTTGTCTAATAAGTTATCAATTAATTGAATTTTGTCAGAGACTTTAGCACCACCTAAGATGGCTAAGAATGGTCTTTCTGGGTTTTCTAAAGCTTTAGCAAAGTAGGATAATTCTTTGTTAACTAAGAAACCAGCAGCTCTTTGTGGTAAATCGAAACCAACAACAGAAGAGTGGGCTCTGTGTGCGGTACCAAAGGCATCGTTGACGTAAACATCGGCTAAAGAGGTCAATTGTTTTCTGAATTTTTGAACAGCTTCTGGAGAAGCTTTAACTTTACCAGCATCAGTTTTTTTGGAACCTTCTTCTTCAATGTGGAAACGTAAGTTTTCTAATAAGATAACTTCACCATCTTTAGCGTTGTTGACAGCAGATTCAACTTCTTCTCCAACAGAGTCATTCAAGAAGTTGACTGGTTTACCCAAAAGTTTGGCCAATTCTTCAGCAACTGGCTTCAAAGAGTATTTTTCGTTTCTTTCACCATTTGGTCTACCTAAGTGGGAGGCTAGGATGACAACTTTTGGTTTGTGTTCCAAAACGTATTGGATAGTTGGTAAAGCGGCAACAATTCTTTGGTTGTTGGTAATGGTGGTACCGTCTAATGGGACGTTGAAATCAACACGGATGAAGACACGTTTACCGGAAACGTCTAGATCTGAGACAGATAATTTGTTTGATAATGACATCTTTAAAAGAACAGTTAGTACTAGGATATTGGGATGTGCGGTATTCCATATAGACTGGAAACCAATTGAGCCTTTAGGTGACCACAAAACTGTTTGAATGTACTTACTTTTGTTAAAACTTTGCGAAAAGCTAGTATTTTACAACTGAAAGTTATAGCAAAGTTAAGCAAATTGCGAATTCCCTACTGTTTTTATACTTTTTCACACTTTTGGGTTGGCTGATGTGATATCGCGATGACCCGGCGGGTAGAATCACGTGAGTCTACATTAGGTAATACTATGCATTACATAATATTTCGCGAAGGCTGGAGAGAACATTTGAACACTCACAACCATAACAAACTAAACAAAACAATTGAGTTTGCATAGCCTTTTTTTCATTAAATCTTTAGATCTAAAGACCTTAATCTGGGGAGGCTGTTATAAAACTAGAAAAATCCTTTTCAGCTCCTTGGAAATCTATAGAAGAGCAAATGTCAGACGAATCTCATCACCAGATATTTTCCCTCAATGGGAAATACATCTCTTGGGCTCATACGATTTGCGCGTATTCAGCTTTCATTGCAGCTTTAATCGTTGGTGTTTCCTTGCATTACCACAAGATTGTCGAGAATGCCCACTGGGGGTATCCTGATGAATGGTTTCCAAGTGTGAGTGCTACCATTGGTGATCGATACCCTGAGAGATCGATTTTTCAAATTCTGATTGCATTAACTTCTGGTCCAAGATTCTTGTTGCTGCTTTTGTCTTATATCAGATACTATAAACCTGAAAGATCAGGATTTGTTTTATTTGGTATATTAAGTGGTGTTGTGAGAACTGTAACTTGTGGTGGTTGGGTTTATATAACCTCAACTGATGATCATGATGCTCATGATGTCTTCATGATTTCTTACATCGTTCTGACAATTCCTTGGGAATACTTTGTGATTACTTCTACACCAAAGAGAACTTGTTTAAGAAATTATAGATTCTACACTTCCATTGCTTTCTTCGGTGCTTTAGTTCCATTGGTTTATTTCTTCATCCAACATAGAGTCCACAGAGAGCCAGGTGCTTACTCCATTTATGCTTACTTTGAATGGTCACTGATCTTCCTTGATGTCTTATTTGACGCTTGGTCTGTTATTGACTTCAGTGATCTAACAATTACTTTGGATTCCACTAAAAATTTAAGCTTTAATTTGAAGGAAGCTGCAATCCCCGAAAAAGAGTTAGAAACTAATAAATTGGGCCCAAAATTCAAAGATAATATCACTTACTTTGAACTTATCATTAATATAATCAATTCTTTTATTTTCTGGTCTGTTATCACTTCATTACTTTTGGTAATTTGGTACTTCCCATTATGGAATATGGGTATTTCAGGTTTTGAATTAACAATTCTATCCCTTTTATCACCAATATTTCTCATCATTCCACCAATTCGCAAACTGTTAACCAATTTCCCACAAATATCTAGAATACTTACAGTTCTATTTGGTATTGGATCTTACTTGATTGAAAATCCTGATAACAGATTACTATCCGTTGCATTGGGTTCTATATTTTCATTTATCTCATTGGCAAATGAAATTCACTTTAATGCAATTAATCCTACACGTTCAAGATATTATGCAGCCACTTTCACTATTGGGTTGATTCTTTCGTCTGTTGCAAAGTTCTCAAATTATACTAATAATCCAATCTGGCCAATCATGCACGCTGAAAATGGTGGTTGGAACAAAACAGGTATTTTAATTGGTTTAATTGGTGCCATTTCCACTTCAAAAGTTCAACAGACAACTGTTTTAGATAAAGAAGGAAAGAAACCTTCATTGATATTAACTGGTGTTGGTTTTGGTGCGTTGATGTTTGCATTACATGCAATGGTTACTGATTCTTCAACAATAATCACCTGGGTTTGGGAAGGATATCCTGTTAGAGGTCCAATTCCTGTACCACATGGTGCTGTCACTATCGGTATTACTCTTGTTGGTGTTTATTTCGGTTTAACTAGAGATGACCTTGCCAACTTTAGAACTTTTGCATTTGGTGCCTTTTCTGCTACTGTTTTATATCTGTTCTCTGGTTGGATAGGTTATATTGGGGGACTCGGATATATCTTCTTCCTTGTTATTACTATCCCAACATATTTCAAACTAATATCACGTTTCAATCCAGGTGTGATTTTCACCATTGGTTCATTCATTCATGTTGTTTTAATCTTGGCTCATGTCTGGATCGTTGCTTATGCTTTTGTTCCAGCTGGTTGGGTGTTAAGGGAGAGAACTGATATAGTTCTTGGTCTATCTACTGTTTTGGTTGGTCTAGGTTTTGTGCAAAATGTTGAGACTATTAAAGTTAATGTCTCAAACGCTTTGAGCAAAGTGAAGAAAATTCTCATTTCTATAGCACTACTCAGCGCGCTGATTGCCTTCCTGAGATTCCCTATCGAAGACCCAAAACCATATCATCCAGACTCAAAGCTCTTTACAGCCGGTATTTGGACCATTCATTTTGGTCTAGATAATGAAATGTGGGCTAGTGAAGGAAGGATGAGAGATTTAATTAAAGATTTGGAACTTGATGTTGTTGGCTTATTGGAATCAGACACACAGAGAATTATCATGGGTAATAGAGATCTAACCCAACAATTAGCTGAAGAATTAAATATGTATGCTGATTTTGGTCCTGGTCCAAACAAACACACATGGGGTTGTGCTCTTTTATCGAAATTCCCAATTCTAAACTCGACACATCATTTATTACCAAGCCCAGTTGGTGAACTTGCTCCAGCTATCCATGCGACATTAGACGTGTACGGTGAACTTGTTGATGTTGTTGTTTTCCATAGTGGTCAAGAAGAGGATGTTGAAGATAGATTACTGCAAAGTCTGGGTGTTAGGGACATCATGGGCTCTAGTGATCGTCCAATGGTGCTTTTGAGTTACTTGGTCACTACACCATTAGAAGGTAATTATAACAATTATGTTAGCGAGAAGTCAGATATGAAAGATGTTGATGCTAGTGATTGGGACAGATGGTGTGAATACATTCTCTACAAACACCTCAAGAGAGTTGGTTATGCCAGAGTGAGCAGAGGTACAATTACAGACACAGAGGTACAGGCTGCAAAGTTCATCGTAGGTACTGATGACAAGGACGCATATTCGCAAAAAAGAGTTAATGAAGCTGATATCCCGGAAGATCTAAGATTCCCAAATATGTTTTATGGTGAAGGTGTTAGAGGACATGCATTCCATGTCTTTGATGAACCTAGATATTTTGATTAGTTTAGATAACTAAATGTGTGACAATTTGTATAATCAATTTGTAGGATTACGTGATCATCTGTTACATCAAAAGGTGGTGTAATTTCTGGAGAAACCACCTGGCAGCCCCTCTCCACCAAAGAAAAGCCGTGATCTGATCTGCCAGAAAAGGGTGCAACGGTGGATGTGCCTGCCCATAAAGGAAATACCCTGCCATTCAGGGAAAACTAGCCTTTGTTTTTTCTTGCGCGAGTGTTTGAGGGATGATTAATGTCTCAGTTTGAGCTTTTCGAACCTCGGGACCGGTTCTGTTGAAGAAATTACAATTGTGTCTACACGAAAGCAACCATTGGCCCAGACGAATAAATTCCCTAAAACAAAATCTATAATCCAAAAAGGTGCTAATCAATGAACAGAGCTCAACAAGGTAGTAGTTAAATGAACTATTTGGTACTTTATCGGATTGCCATAGCTTTATTCCTTACCTCTTGGTTTAGCTGAGTACCAATATCTTCTCGGATGGATGCATCCTCCCGCCGAACCATCAAAAGGAAACCTCCCACCACGAGCCACCAGTTTAAAGCGACGGGTAGCAAGGCCCAAGGGTAAGCGGGCAGGACCTGCCACGAACTAGCGATCTGCCCAGCGCCTACCGCCCGCAAAGGACCCGCAAAAATTGGCGAGATATGGGTTACCCTATCTATTTGAAGAATTTTTCAGCCTAATACCACTACGGAAGTGCGTCCCGAACCACACAGATAAGTTGCACAAAGAGATGACCAAATTTTTCAATAGCGCCAATTCCTTATAAAATAGAGAATTTTCCCTGAAATTGGGCTCGTTGTCGTACGCTAGGCTCAGCTCTTAACTCTTGTACAAAATGTCATTGCGTATCCCTACTAAAGCAACTTCTCTTTTGAGAAACAAATCAGTCAACCTTTTGGCTGTTAGATCGTACTCTTCGGTCGAGAAAACTTTAAAACAACGTTTTGCTGAATTGATCCCAGAAAAAGTTGAACAAATCAAACAATTGAAAAAAGACTATGGTAAGACCGTGATTGGTGAGCTTACCTTGGAACAAGCTTACGGTGGTATGCGTGGTATCAAAGGTTTAGTCTGGGAAGGTTCTGTGTTGGACCCAGAAGAAGGTATCAGATTTAGAGGTAGAACTATTCCAGATATCCAAAAAGAATTACCAAAAGCTGAAGGTGGTTCTGAACCTCTACCAGAAGCTCTTTTCTGGCTATTGTTGACTGGTGAAGTCCCAACCATTTCTCAAACCCAAGCTCTAAGTGCTGAGTTAGCTGCTAGAGCTGAATTACCAAAACATGTTGAAGAATTAATTGACCGCTCTCCATCCCATTTACATCCAATGGCTCAATTCTCCATTGCTGTTACCGCCTTAGAATCAGAATCCCAATTTGCTAAAGCTTATGCTTCTGGTGTTAACAAGAAAGATTACTGGAACTATACTTATGAAGATTCTTTGGATCTATTGGCTAAATTACCAAACATTTCCGCTAGAATTTACCAAAACGTTTTCAAAGATGGTAAATTACCAGCCGTTGACAAATCTGCTGATTATGGTAAAAACTTGGCCAACCTTTTGGGTTATGGCTCCAACCCAGAATTCGTTGAATTAATCAGATTATACTTGTCCATTCACTCTGACCACGAAGGTGGTAATGTTTCTGCTCACACCACTCACTTAGTCGGTTCTGCATTATCCTCACCATTCTTATCCTTTTCTGCTGGTTTGAACGGTTTGGCTGGTCCTTTACATGGTCGTGCTAACCAAGAAGTTTTAGAATGGTTATTCAAATTGAAAGAAGAGGTTGGAGGTGATTTCTCTAAAGCCACTATTGAAAAGTACTTGTGGGATACTTTGAACGCCGGTAGAGTTGTTCCAGGTTACGGTCATGCTGTTTTAAGAAAGACTGATCCAAGATACACCGCTCAAAGAGAATTCGCTCTAAAACACTTACCAGATTTCGATTTATTCAAATTGGTTTCCACCATTTACGAAGTTGCTCCAGGAGTGTTGACTAAACACGGTAAGACTAAGAACCCATGGCCAAATGTTGATTCTCACTCTGGTGTTTTATTACAATACTATGGTTTGACTGAAGCTTCATTCTACACTGTGTTATTCGGTGTTTCCAGAGCTTTCGGTGTCTTACCACAATTAATCATTGACAGAGCTGTTGGTAGTCCAATTGAAAGACCAAAGTCATTCTCTACTGAAAAGTACATTGAGTTAGTTAAAGGTATTACTGCTAGCAAATAAATTTAAAACTTGATTGGAAAGACAGAGTTTCAACTTTATTATGATTATGACCCCTATTTTTATTCTTTTAATCCAAGAATTTTTGTATAAAGATTACGATAATCTGTTCATTTATTTAGATGATTTTAATTGTAAGGGTTTGTTCTATTGTCGGCTAATTGAAATGGCCCCAAAAGGTTATTTAACCGGGAAACCTTTCATTTTTTCATACAGTGACAAATCTACACTTGAACATTTCATCGTTGCCTTTTTGGTGCATTGAAGGTTTAATATATCCAGTATATAGCCGCTTAAGAAGTATATAACCACTTAAGAAATCATTTGACTGCTAATCCTTCTTGAATAGCAGGAATGGCGCTGATCTTCTCGATCCAAGCCTTCAAGTGAGGAAATTTGTTGATATCAATGTTGATGAAATCATATTTAGCAATCCAAGGATAAGCTGCAATATCAGCAATGTTTAAATGATCACCAACTAACCAACCATTATTTTCTTTTAATCTGATTTCAAATACTCCAAAAACCCTTTCCGTTTCATCTGTATAACGTTTAATACCATATGGGATTTTTTCCTTTGCAAATCTTGCAAAATGATTAGCTTGTCCTTGATAAGGAGCATGAGAAGCAACTTGGAATGTTAACCATTTGACTTGATCCCAGTAATATTCATGACCAACAGAATAATAGTATTTATGTTCTTTATCATAAGTCTCACCCAAGTATTGTAAGATAGCACCAGTTTCAAATAAGACGGTTTGTTTACCATTTGCATCAACATCACTCAATGTTGGGATTCTACCATTTGGATTTAATGCTAAAAACCATGGTTCTTTTTGAATGTTTGTTGAAATGTCGATTAAACGATGGTGGTATTTTAAATCCAAAAGTCTCAAGTAGATAGTGGCTTTTTGACCATTTGGAGTACCTAAAGTGTAAAGTTTTAGGTATGGTGGCTGTAACTTTTCATAATCTGGGTCAGCATAATCTAAATTGGTTGTCATTGTTGGTTTAGTTTTGTTTGCTATGGTTCTGAGGTTCACCTGAGTGGCAAACAAGTGAAACTTGTGATTTATAATCCTTGTAGGAATATATACCCCCGAAAAAAAGGTCCACAGTTTGTTGCTCATATTGATTTATAGAGTCGAGACAATATTCAAACGCTTGTGGGAGATGCTTATGCAAGGCATATATGCCTATGAATATGTGTTACTGTTGTTTAGAGAGAGGTATAACTTCAGAGTGCCCTCGGGCCCATCACCCCTTCACGACCCGAGTTTTACCCCGTTAACTGTCAATGTGCCTGATTGGAAGACATAACCAAAGACAAAACACAGTAGACATTAAATCGAAATCTATTATATATATATATATATCACAATGAAGCATGATTAAGTATTACTAAACAGAAGTGTAACCACCATCGATCTTGATATCGGTACCGGTAGTGTAAGTACTGGCGTTAGAAGCTAGATATAAGTAGGCACCCACTAATTCTTGTGGAAGCGCTTCTCTACCGACTGGGATTAGACTCCACCATTTCGCACGAACCTCACGAGGCAAAAAGTCAGACAAACCAGAATCAACATAACCTGGTGAAATAGTGTTCACCCTAGCAAACCCTGCCCATTCAACAGCCAATGATCTACCCAAATGCAATGCACCAGCTTTAGCAACATTGTAAGCAGTCTGATAGTTTGGAACATTAGCAATATGACCCGACATTGAAGCAGTTATGATAAAAGAACCAGACTTTTGAGCCTTGAAGATTCTTCCAACGCTCTTAGCGGCATAATATATAGCATTCAAATCAACATCTATCAATCTTCTCCATTTGTCATTACCAGTGTCTTTAATGTGGTCGTTCAAGATAGCACCATCTGTCCAGACAATACCAGCATTAGCAACAAATATATCAATGGTACCGAAATCTTTCTCAATCTGTTGAACAGAAGCCTCGATTTCAACATCCTTACTAACATCAACAAAGTAAGCTTCCACTTTATTTGAATATTCAGCACTTAGCTTCTTGGCACTTTCTTTAGCCAAGTCAATCTGATAGTCGATAATGGCAATGTCAGCACCAGCTTGAGAGTATGCCTCCGCAACAGCATAACCAATACCACGAGCTGCACCTGTAATGACAGCAACTTTTCCCTTTAGGGAGAAGTTATCAAAGACATTCTTTGCTAATTTTGGAGCTGGATAAGGAAGTTGATCAGTAAAATCGTCTGAAATGTAGGATTTGGTGATTGGGCCAGCTGGGGTGGATTCAGTGAGAGTCATTTACCAAATTGGAGAAGATTTGAAGATGCTTATAAAGATAGAATTTACAGTGCTTTTTACGGGGAATTTGGGCTTTTAAATAGTTGGACCCGTTCTAAAATTGGCTAAAATCTGGGATCTGGAATTTGTGGAGATGTTTTATGGATTGTTCGTCGTGTGTATATCAATTTAATGGGACCGTCATGGTGACTGAGTTCTTCAATTATCCAGAACAACTTTGCGAGTGAACTATTTAGTGATGTTTGATTCGTTCTATTTAGATCGGTGTTTTGGATGGTTTCTTGTTTGCTCTTTGCAGTAGCTTATAGACAATATGCCCACCTTTTTTGTTGAGTAGAAGTCACCATTTCCGCCGATTTCTAGGACATAACAAAAGAGCAAAGTTCTCTCTAATCACCCGAAAAGAGGTGTTCTTATCGTTTCTACTGCTCAACTTCTTGAAATCTTCTTTTATTATAATAGAACTAGCATATTCAGACTTGAAATATAGTATTTCTTAAATTGATCAAAATCGCTTTGCTTTCTTGTTCCTCTTTTGAGTCCTTCTGTTTCTCTTCTCTTTTTTTGATAGCACTTAAGAGCTTATCAATACCAGCACTAAGAACCTCCTTATCCTCTGTACTCAACAACACATCGTCAAACTCTAGCAAGTTCATGATAATCAAAGAACTAATTTGAATGATATCTAGCACGATACCATTGTTAATCACAGCTGATAATATCTCATTGAAGTCAACATCTTTTAAAACGCTATGATTCAAACTCAATTTGTACAATATCTCAAATGCAATCTTACGAACTTCTAAAGCTTTATCAACTTTGTGTTTGAACGGACCAATCTGTAATACCTCTTCGTATTGCTTTCTAGGAGCAAGCTCTCCATAAAGATATGGTAATACCTCAGGCAAATACGGAATCAACAAATTGAAGTTATTATTCAATGCAGTGACCAATGTAATGATAGAAATTTGCTTAATTCTCAAATCTTCATTTGTTATTTTTCCAAATACTTCTAATAGTGTGGAATCAACAAGTTCAATGGAAATAATGTTATCATAGGCAATAATGAATTTCAAGGCAGAAATCAGTGTGTATACTATGGGTTTGGAGTCATCACGTAGTAAATCAATTGCCTTATTGTAAAAATAGTTAATATCATTGTTGTTGACCAAAATTAATCCAATGTTTTGAGCAGCAATTTTGGAGAGGTCTTCATTAATTTCAGGTTGACTTGCTAAAACTGATATTATGGTGTCCCAAACTTCATTATATACCTCAAAAGTAACTCCATTGTTGATTTTCAAAATTTGTTTAATAAGGATTAACAACAAGTAACGGTTTTCATCTGCTTTGACTTTTTCCAAGAAAATAGGAATAAAGTGTTGACTATTTTTAGAGGTCAATCTACCTAGAGCCTCAGCAGCATAAATCTTGACTTCATCATCATCAAAGTATTTGATGAATTGATCAATTGTTATTGAAAGTTTGAATGTTTCACCGATATAACCCAAAAGCTTAATATTAAAAGATTTGTTTTCACCCAACAATAACTCTTTTTCTCTTATACTGATATAATCCCTAAGATTTTCATTAACGACAATACTGGCAAGGATCTTGATATTTCTTGGATTTGAAGCATTCTGTTCCAATGTTGGAATCAAATCTGCTCCAATTTTTCTGGAGACATCAATCAAGGCCTCTTCATCAATCTCATCAATGGTTGATGCCTTTAAAAACATTTTTTGCAAGACAGATCTATCTTTATCCAAGTGGGCTAAAACCCTTAATATTGATGATTGGTGTTTGTTGCTGTTGAATAAAGAAATTAATGGTTCAGCAATAGAAGAGTCAAGTTGGAAGTAGCGAGAAATGACAGTCAACGATTCAATAGCATATGAAGAATAATTTATGTTATTAATCAAATTCTTATAACTTTTGACAATCTCATTGATTTGAGAAGGATTGATATCATCATTAAACTTTTCAACCAGTGAAGAAATGGAAATTATAGTAGTGGTGATAATTGGTTCATATTTCAAAGTATTAATAAATAGATCAAACACCTGTGATAGCTTTGGAGCTGGTAAAGTTTTCAAATCACCCAAACTTTGCACCGCAGTGTTTCTCAATTCGCTATCATTTTTAGCATCATTAGCTATATCCAAGATTGAATCAGGAAGGACTTCAATATAAGTCAAATCTAATAAATCAACAGAGGTAGCAATCGAATTCAATATACTAATGTGATTCTTACTTGTTAGACCTTTGTTGATAGTTTCAATGATAAACGAAAGCTCGGAACCAAAATATTCCAAATCGTTATTGTTTAACACCGAAGAATAAAATTTCAATAAATCTAAACTTAGACCAAAATTGTGCTCTCTAATACTAGAAAGTAGTTGCCTTAAATCTTCATCAAGCTTATTAAAGGTTTGAAAAAAATTCAAAAAGGTGTTATATTTGCTGATATCACTTGATTTGAAAGAATCCAATTCTTTAGTGAATTTAACCACAATCGAATTTCTATATTTCTTCAAATATGTAAGAGAATCTTCCGCATCAGTCATATCAACATCTGAACCTCTTCTTTTACGACTAGATCTCTTACCATGCTGCTTGATAGTAGCACTAATGATGTCAGTCATTGTACGGATTTTCTCAAATGAAACAATCTCAGAACTGTCAGAGATAGTTTTCAAAATCGTTTCAAAAATCCCAGTAGAGTATATCTTTAGCAGGGTTCTAGGGAAGACCTTGATCAAAGTTGATGTTATTTCTGATGATTGTTTTCGTAACTTCCAAGTGTTATCATCGCTTTCTTCTTGAAAGTCATCATAATCTTCATCATCAGAATATCCGGTATCAGAAAGCTCATCTTCATTATCATCTCCCAGATCTTCATCTTCATTATTGTATGGATCATACTCCAAAAATCGTTGAATTATCTGAAGAAATTCATCGATATGACTTTCCACCAGCTCTCCTTGAGGTAGTAACGAATTAATTAATTGTAAAGCATCATAACGGACGTCATCAATTTTTACCTGATCATCATCTAAATCCTGTGAATTTTGATATAAATTTTTGAAGCTAAAATTCAACAAATCTTCAGTATATGGGGAAAGCAGCGAAACGTTGGTCTTTGCTAATGTGATATATGTCAATAGTGCTAGATTTATACTTTCATAGCTCGATGAATGACTTTGATCAATTAATATGAGAAGCTGTTGAACCTCAGGAGGTGAAAGGAACCCAATCAATGAACCCAATGACGAAATTGATTTTTTGCTCAATATATTCTGTCCATTAAAAATAGTTTTAACCAAAGACTTATAAATAATTTGGACTTGAAGTTCTGGGATTGCAGCACCCAAGTTAACAATCAAGTCAGATAAAGTTTCGATAGCATCAAGAGATGGTACGACTTGTCCATTTGAACCAATTAAGCTAGGTAATAATTGAATAATAATCTTTTCCCCGGTAGAGGCATGTTTCAAATTGATGTTCTTTAAAATCTCACTAGCCGCCATGGTGTGAATAGAGGTTGTAATGGAGTTGCTTGTGATTTGAATCTTATTCAACTCTATCAAGACCTCAAGAACTTCCTCATCGTCCAAACTAGACACTAAAGGTTGAAAACACTTTAAAGATTGATTTTGAACATCAGAATTGGTATCATTCAATGCCTCTAATAATATCTTCACGATTTTTGAAGAGTATGAGTTCACTTTATTGATGATAAGACTGTGTTCGATAAGTAGCCTGTTTAAATCATTCAAAGCCATGAAACGCAAGTCAGGGTCAACATCTTTCGATTTTGAAACGATCTCCTTCAATTTCTGGTCTGCACTCTTGAAATCAGTTGACATTTTCTGTAAAGCAGAAATCAGTAGAGGACAATAAGGAGGTACAATGTGTCTCTTCTATATAAATTAGGCTCTGAGGTGGCAAAGCTTAAGACAGGTGACTCCAATTTTTTTTGTTTATGTTTTGAGAGTGAGAAATTTCGCGAATTATGTTAATATGTGTGGAGTTACGAATAAAGTTGAACCAAGTGGTACTTTGCATATATATACTAGAAAAAACAGCTTACTCTTCAGGTGACTTGTTACTCTTCTTCTTCTTCTTTTCCTTGCTTTTCTTATCCTTCTTTGATTTTAACTTCTTTTCTGCCTTTGGAGGATCTTCAAAATCCTCATCATTAACAAACTCATTCACTTCAACTTGTTCAATTATTAGATTATCAACATTATTTGATGACTGTACCAAATGTTCCTTACTTGGCTGTTCAGAATCATTGCCGATAATTTCAACTTCGTCGTTTTTTGTGTCTTTCTGTATACCTTCACTAGTCGTTACTGTTGAAGCCTCTTCATCGTCATCGATGCCCACCAATTCAACTGTTTCTCCAGAGATCGCCTTAATGATCTTTTTGGCTCTGATGGCAAAGTCACTATCAACACTTTGTTGATCCTCAACTTTGGAAGAGTTATCGCTAGGTTTCTCCTGTACAGTTGTGGGTTTCTTAGTAGCTTCAGAGTTTTCTTTAGTCTGTTCATTCTCTTTACTCTGTACGGCTGGCTCCTTGGCAGCGCTATTCCAACTATCAACAACCTTTAGCAACTCAGAGACAATTCTATCTCTACTACCACCTTGTAAACCCTCAAGATAATTCACAAGATATTCTTCGTATTTGGAATCAATGGTCTTTATGTGCTTCAGTATCCAGTTTTGTTTCTGTTTAGAAAACTTCCAGTTATCTCTATCAGTGGTGTATGTGGCCAAGTAAACGAGCTGATCTTTTTCTGGAGCAGGGGCACGTTCACTCTTTGCTACTTTAACTCTTTTTGGTGGCTTCTTTTCACCATCTGCCGATGGTTCTTCTCTCTTTCTTTTATTCAATTGTTTGACTTGTTTCTTTGTGACTTTAGCAGAATCCAAATGGGTAGCAATAGCAAGAGGGTCACTTCCCAGAGCTGCTTTCACTTTCAAACCAATTCTTTTCCACGCAGGTACGTTGTCACTCATTACAGCTTCTCTAACCCTCAAATCTACCAATCAGAGCTAAAAAGTGTCAGGCTTTGACCTAAACAAAAATTTTTATAAATTTCGCGATGCCCTGCCAACGCTAAAAGATAATTATTTTTAATGTTAACATAGTAATAATTTTCAAGCAAAGAATGGATCTGCTACGGAGAATGAAAATTTTCACTTTCAATTTCCTCTTTAACTTTCTGTTTCAGAAATTACATTCAAAATATCAGCAGAGTGGGCAGAAAGCTTTCAATATCTGGGGGACTTGTTTCTTGCCAATGACTGGTCACCTGGTGCTTTATCCCTGTCTCTTGCAAGAAGGAATTCCACACAGTTTGAGTCTGACACAGTTTAATTTAGTAGGTGTCTGATATAGGAGTTAGTGGACATTTGTTTATAGCCAATCACTAGCATATTTCGATCTCTGAAAATCACTATTGTAGTCATATATCTTCTCCTAATTGTATTCTCCACAGCCGGGCTCTGAATCTCTGGTGGTGCTCTTCTGGACCCGTCCTGTAGCATATTTTTTTTTCTGACCTCCAAAAAAACACCAGATAGTCAAGGCACAATCTATTTATTGGCTACAACTACTATTTCCAAAATATCTCTAACATCTTTACTCCAACGCTCACTAAGATACCCAAGCCCATATATTCCAAAGATGAAGGCTCTTATTACTGACTGGGATGACACTATCACCGATAGAGACACAATAGAATTGGTTGCTGAAGCGGCATATCTCACGAAACCAGACTTTCCTCAAAAGTGGAACCATTTTTCAGACGTTTACTACTCAAATTACAAGGCATTCATTGAAGATTTTGGAGCTCGTGACACATTGGAAGATGAAATCAGATATCAGAAAGGTCTGAAACAGATTGAGCTCAGTTCTGTTAATGAATACGTTGGTTTAGAACTATTCAAAGGTGTCAAACATGACACATTAAAGAACCAAGCGGACAAAGTACAAATCAAAGATCATTTCTTTGAAACTTTTGAAGAAATCTATAAGAAAAAGATACCAATTTATATATTGAGCTGTAATTGGACTTCACTTATAATGGATAAAATATTCAGAGATCGTGGGTTCACCGAAAATATCACATTTGTTACGAATGAGTTTGAACATGAAGATGGAGTTCTTACTGGTGAAGTTAAGAATCATGTCTGTATCAGAACTGGTATAGATAAAGTGGAACAAATAAGGCTAATAAAAGATGAACTAAAACAGAAAGGTATACACGATTCCATTTATTACTTCGGTGATAGTGGGACTGACATACTGCCAATGTTTGAAGTAGATTTTGGTGTAGTGGTGGGTGATGGCTCTGCTTTGAAAACACTGGAGAAGCTTAATGTGCCATATGATGTTGGATTTACTGGTTATTCGAAAATTAAACATATCAAAAATTGGGATGAAGTGAAGGAATTGCTATGAGATTATTAAGTGTCACGCAATATTAGTACATAGAATTATGAAATAAAACTTATGATTATTCTCATCGAGCACTCGGATATTGGAATATAGTGTTACATTATCGAAATTTCGAAATTTACGTAGAAATTTACGTAGAAGTTTACGTCGAAATTAGCAGCCAGGTATTATTTTAAACAAACGTAGATATCAGTCATTCATGATGTTAAATCAAATGGTAATGTACTTATCAACCTTGACTAGACCTTCATATCTATTACTGAATGATGTACTTAGAGGAGAATACTCCAACAATTCATCAAAAGCTGGAACTTTTCTCTTTGGAACGCCATCAACGATAGAAACGTCATCATATTCACCCCAGTAACAAGAAATTTGAACACCAAGTTTATTATTCAGCGAGTCTAGAGGTTCTTGTTCCTCGCCATCTTCCAACCACTTAGGTATCCATTGCAATCCAATGTGGTAAGAGTTTTGGCTCCAGTTCAATCTATGGAGATGTAATTCATCAATACCTGGAACAAATTTAAAAACATCATTTCCATCAGCATCTTTACTTGGTCCTGATGGTACACTAGCATAATTTGACACAATTTTTGAGTCATTCAGGTTTTTTCCATGATAGTATGTGAATATTCTCACCGGGGATTTACCAAAAGACCCAGCTTTGTAGGAAGTTGTGTTGAATGATAGCGAGCAGAATCTGTTTTCAACAGCATTGATTGAGATTTCAGCTGTGAGTGGAGCATATGGTGATGGAACAGTTTCAGAACCTGTTTTTAAGATATCAACCTGAAGGTAGTTATCGAATGAGTTTTGCTTTTCTGTACCATCAATTAAGTAAGGTCTTAGACCTTTATAAGTACAAAGCTCATTTCCATCAGGTTTATATTCACAGGAAATAGCCTCACCATTGTTCTTCAATGATGGTAAATCAGAAACCAAATCAGAAATCAAACCTTCCCTAGAGAAAAGCTCAACTGTTGGAATGGTTGGAGCTGAATCTAGATTAATGGATTGTGAGAATCTCAACTTCAAAGGAGCATCAAGAGAAAATGAAGCTTTCAAAATTGATGAAGTTGTACCATAAAAGATAGAAACAACCAGCAATAATCCAAAAATGTAATTAAGTTTATAAGCAAAACTCAAAAATGGTAGTGAAAGAGCAATCGAACTAACAAATATCACAGAATAAACAAAATATTGTGACTTTAAACTTTCTTGAATAGTTTGATTGGTAGCATCAAGAATCAACCAGACTGAGACATAAGAGACCAAAAAGTTGATTGGAACTAGAATTAAAAACTGTAAACTCCAATCATAACTGAAGGAAACGTGTTCTGGATGAACTTCGTCAATATCATTATTTCCTGGTAGAATTTGAGTTCCTTCTGGTTCTGAGCTTATGGAATTTGAAAGTAATGGTGATGCTTCATTCCTAATTTCATTATATGGGACATTTGTATTTTCTGATTCAACAGATTGAATTGAGCCATAACTCTTGTGCAAAGGCTTGAAAATTTCCTTTCTTGGCGTAGCAATTGAGATTCCAAATAGGCCCAATATGGTAGATATTGAATATAAGAAGTAAATTATTGAAATTGGATAATCACCTGTATAGATATTAGAAGAGTTTTGTTTAATAGTTGAGCTCAATAACAAGGCCCATAGACCAATGAAAACTTCCAAAGTGATGACCAACTTGAAATCATGGACAGGAAAAAAATAGCTAATTATGGTAAGAGTCGAATAATTCAAGAATAAGAACGTTGATGTAACAGCAATTAAAGGAGATAAAAAATCTCTTGAGACAATAAATGGGTTCAAAGAAAATATAATTTGGTTTACCAAATGGGCACCAAAACCTGAAATTACTATTGATATTGGCAAGTAAATCCAGCTAATTCCTGTTGACCAAATACTTCTCTTACTGATTATAACTCCAAAGAATAACAATGATAGAGGAGTAGCCACTAATAAGAAAATATTCAAAGTGTATAAGGCAGTATTTGGTAATGATACAAAAGTAAGTCCTAAAATATCAAAAAATATTGCCTGGGTTTCATTATCTTTGCCAATTTTGCTGGCATTAGACAATGCTATGGTCAAATCCAATGTGTTGGAAAGCATATGCCATAAAGCGTTCTTTGAAGTGTATTTGATTGCATCGGAAGCAGTATGATAAAAGGCTCGCGGTTTGTAAAAAGCAATATCAAACCCACGTAATCCGTTATTAGCATAAACTCTATAATCAGTTTCACTTTTAACTAAACCAGTAGCAAAACCTTGTTGGAAAATAGACGATCCAAAAGGAGAACGAACATTTGAATAAAACTTAGCAACATCAAAATCAGTGGTTCTAAATAATATAGCTCTTTCAGCACCTGTTCCTGTCCCTTCCAAGTTGATGAAATACTTCACTAGTTTACTCCATGGGTGTTCAAAGAATGCATCTGCACCAAATAATCCAAACTCTTCATTGTTGTTGAAGTTGAAAATGATAGTTCTGATTGGACGGTCACCTGTGATCGCATAATGCTCCAAGATACCTAACAGAGAAGCGATACCAGCACCGTCATCAGTTGAACCGTATCCAGTAGGAACAGAATCATAATGGGCACTCAATAAAACACCTTCAAGAGATTTATCTTTACCCTCAATCTTCACCAATATATTATTACTTTCATAGAAGTGCAATGGAGAGAATTCAGACGTAGAGTTCCACCAGCTCTTTCTAATTTTGAACAAAGTTGTTCCAACATCAACATCATCACTGACTGAGATGAAGGAAGAAGTTTTTGCTAAAGCGCGAGCACGAGAGAGGATATAATCATGAACATCATCATTAGCACGAGATATGTAAGTGTGAGGTTTCTGAGATATCGTTTGGAGGTCTAACCAAGATTTAGATAGAATGTGTGGTTCAGTTTCAGGGAGTTGAAATGATCTTTTGTGTGCCAATGGAACAGAACTGATCACAAAAACAATGGTTATTAGTGAAAGCAATGTTAGAGTGGTTTTTCTAAAGCCAAAAAAGGATCTTATTGAGCGTATAAAGATTGATGGAGCTTGTTGGTTCTTCTTGTGATGATACCCAGAATTTTGTGAAGTCAGGGACTGCGCTCTTTGGCAGCCCTCAGATAAGTTTTCAGGTAGTACAGATATTGGATCTGTAGCATTCTCTATGTCAGCCATTGTCACAAGGAACTATTGAGTTTTTGTCCAGTGTCTGGAGTGGTTCTTATAATTTCCCTAGAATTTTGTTTATTTATCCTTTTACTATGGCTCTCCTGTTTAGGTTACGAAGCCCTGCAAAACTTTATGTGTCCAATCGAGTTTTTTAATACCCCTACACCATGTACCTTGTACGTTATTTCTTGGATCACATACCAATAATATATGATGGCTCTACAGGAGCCACACAGTTGAATGTGTTTTTTGTGTAAGGAACATTTTTTTGTTACCATGTAATTACTTTTACTAATTAAAGTAAATGCTTTTTTGAAAATGTATAACATATAGTATCCTAAGCTAAAATGAATGGTACACCTCATAAGAAACATTTTGACCTAAACTCCTGCCCACAGTTAAACACTCAATGCTTGTCTAACCAGTCTAGGACAAGTTTTTTTGTCTTGTCATATAAGTCTTTTCTCTCTAAGAACAAGCTATGTTCAGCACCTTCAATCAATTCAATTTGTTTATCTTCAATAGAAATGGCCGATATAAACCTTTTTGACCCGTTAGGATCATTGAGCTATTCTAAGTGTTAGTCAAATTTTGAAATTTAAGTATGCCTAGATTCAACACTCACTTTGTCTTCTGTCCCATGCAAGATCAAGACTGGTACAGAAAAATCCTTATTATAAGACTCAATCAATAATTTTTCGCCCCTGATATCAGTATTAGTACTCAAACATGTTTGAAATATTGTCATCAACATACCTTTGTATTAAATCACGAAGTTGTCCTAATGTACCCTCTGGTTGCATTAAAAGATCTTTATCCAAGAATTCTTGAGAGTTGGGATCAGATGAAATGGAATCTACCCTTATTGTAGGATGATATTTAAGTTTTGGAGCTATGTAAGAGATAATCTTTAAAAAATAGAACTGGATGAACCCAGGTCTAGTCTGGGGCTGAGGAAATAGGAGAGATGTTAGTAGAAAGAAACATAGAAACACACTTAATATGAATCAATACTTACTGAAAGCAAAATCTCTGGCCCAGTAACGAATATACCTCTTATGTAAGATTTATATTTCCCATTGACACCATAGTTCAATACAATCCCACCACCCATAGAGTGACCTCCAAGGAAGATTCTTTTATCACTGTGTGTTGTAGAGTCCCTGATCTCCTTCAAGTTTTGTTCAACAAAATTGTTCAAATCATTGAATGTGTGGAATTCATTGGTAACACCTCTAGAATGTCCTAGTGAGGTGAAACCAGCGCCTCTTTGATCAAAGAAGAAAACCTCATAGCCGGCGTCACTGATCTGTTCAAAAACAGTTTGATATGCTTTATAATATTCTGAAAACCCATGGACGAACAATATTCGCCCCTTCACTACCTTCCCTTCAGGAACAGCCTTGAGAAGAAGTTAGAAAACTTTCAGAGAATATGACCAAATAAGAGGCAAACAACTTACCCAAAAATAAGTTTTGAAGTCAGCGCCATTGAACAGTACTGATCTGCTTAGTGGTCTCCTCGAGGCAATTGGAATAAAGTAGCTTAGATCCTCTGACATGTACAAGTAGTAAAATTGATTCAGAACTATTCGAAGAACGTTTAAACAGACATTTCAAAATTCAATGTGGGGTTCTGTTTATTTTGTACTATTTGTTTTTTTGTGACATTGTTGTTGCTTATTATATAAGCTTTATGTGTGTTGGCCTTATACCGATTGGCCTTATACCGAAGATTTCAGTTAACATCCTTTTCCAACAAGCACAGACATACTGATTGTCTTCTCTCGCACTCCCTACCAGGGCTCTCTATTTCATCCAAAATCATAATCATCTTCTTCTTTATCTTCTTCGTCATTTTCTTACTTATTGAGATCTCCATCTGATATTGCTTTGTGGGAGGCTTCTGTTAACTTCAACCCATTCGAAATCAAATAAAAGAAGAAAATAATTCAAATTCTTCAGATTGTCTGGATATTTGGCAGTATAGCATATTTATTTCGTAATTATTGGGTATCAAATAACTAAAGCTGAACAACAAGTATTGGTATTATCGGGGGCATTGGGCAAGAACTTTTTCATTGGATAATACTAGTTCTAATTCAGTATTAGATTTTTTTTTGGAAATGCTGACGGTGTGATGGATAAAAAATTGGAGTTTGGCAGGGCTTGTAAACCAAGGCTCATTCAATAAGGGCTTTTCTCCTTCAACTTATAACCTTTTGACAAGGCTCAAGCTGCTTTTTGTTTTGATATTTCCTAATTGGGTTAAATTATGTGCATTTCAAAAAAACTGAAACAGTTGACCATTCCGCTTCATATATATAAAACTTCTCCAGCTAATTACTTGCAAAAAACTTTGTCTGAGAAATCAATTGAGAATAATTATGCTTCTAAAAAATTTAACCCTAGCCTCATTATTACCTCTAGCTTATGCCAATAACGGTGGGCTTGATGAGCAGAGTGATAGCACCAAGACGACCACTACTTCTGCTCTTGTCACAACTAGCACTGGGAAAAATACAGTGGAAAGCTCACCAGTGGTGGTTTACACATTAGGAGAAACAACATCTCAGACCACAGGTCCAACTGTGGTTGACGGCACAACAATATGGTGGTCCCCTTCTATCACTCAGTGGTGGACGCCATCTACAACAGCTTCCGTCCTCACTATCGTCACAGGTTCAGAAACCATTTTAAGCACACTCAGCGAACCTTCTAGCACCGATTCCATCTCAAGTACTAGTGTTGAATCTTCAAAAGAGATAACAGCCACTGGAACTACTGGAACTACAACCTATACAATTGTGAGTGGTTCAATAACAAGTACCGTTACCACGAAATTCACTTCTGGTTTGAGTTCTTCCACTTCAAACAGTATCAGTAACAGTACCAATGCTGCTGTTGGATTAGATCAAAATATGTATAACATTGGTCTCATAGCCCCCTTTATTGCATGCGCTGGTGTTTTGGGTCTTTTATGATTTTTTAATAGAAGTAATCGATAGAGTAAACATTAAGCTAAGAAAAGTTGTAGAGTACAGAGTACTCTCTTGGTATTGTTGACCTTCACGTGATATACCACGTGATATCTTCCATTTTCCCATTCACTCTAAAATTTGTTTGGCGGAGAAATCGATTGGTCATCCGAAAAAATATTAATAATTGAGGTAAGAATCCAGTTAAACTCGTTAACACCTCTATATTTAACTTCACATTACTTCTTATAAGTCACTTAGGAGGTATAGATATATTTTATAAAGTATCTTTCCTACTTGTTCCCACGATTCTGATACTCTGACACTTTTAAGGAGTGTTTAAGGTGATATCCTACAAGGTTCACCAAATAAGAAGATAGTAATTCAGCCTACTCTCTAAGAGGTTATAAAGAAGTTTGCTAAGCTATATAGCACCACAATGGTTCTTTGGTATAAAAGTTTTCATACCTATCAATTTGATTTTGAAACAGTTACGCTAGCGCATTTCAATAAGTATCCAAATCCATATGCCTCTCATGTTCAATCAGTGGATACGTTAGACCGCCAAGTTATTGATGGAAAACTACACACAACAAGACTTATAAAGAAAAATGGTAAACTTCCAAGATGGGTGAAGCCATTCTTGGGAAAGATATCACATTCATTTATCATTGAAAAGACAATTCTTGATCCAATAAAACAGGAAATGAGGGCATACCAGAGAAATTTGGATCATACCAGAATAATAAGGGTAGAAGAATACACAGATTACAAATACAGTGAAGAGAATAAAATTACAACAGTTAACCACAATGTCAAGTTTTCATCAAATTTTAGAGGGTTTGGTATTAAAGACAGAATTGAGAAATGGTCGCATACTAGATTTCAAGAAAATATTAAGAATACCAGAATGGGGATGTCATATGTGATGCAAAAATGCCAGGAAACTTTATGGAAAAGAAATAAAATCCATCAAGTATGACTTGTGAGGCAGTACGGAAATTTGTCCTGAGTATTCTACCTAGAGACATCTCATTGCATATATCACACATCTTATAAAATTTCATTTGGAAAACAGCTACTGCCATTCTTTGAAATGTTGTATTTCATTTAAATTTAATTATATATAGTCACAATATTATTTATAGCACTTTTAAAAAGATAATCTATTAATGTAGTCATATATAATCAGGCAAAACTTAAATCCCAATCTTTACTTTTGATAACTTCATACCAATCAACACATCTTGTACCAGTAGGATCAATTTCCCATACGTTTTCCATAATAGTCTTAGCTCTTTCAATGTTTTTGAAGCTATAACGGCCCAAGATATCATCGAACCTGGCCCTCATCATTTTTCTATCTTTTTTTGTTGTGCAATTCATACCTGCGATAAATAATGGGAAACACAAAGATCCTTCAACAGAAGATTTTAGAACAATATCAAGACATTTCAGAAGCTCCCATAAGATAAATTGGGTTTCTAAAGATGAAGGATTTAACCTTAATACAGATTGTCTCAAGTGAAGTTTTGCAGTATATTGAAATAATTCAAACAATGTCATTTGTAACTCGAGTTCTTCAGGAGAAAATGATTCTAAATCACTAGGATCTGGTCGTACTGTATTGATTTTATTTTCAAGTATAGAACCTTTTTGCATAATCACTAATAACGAAGCATATCTGGAAACTTTCACATTGTTTCCAAGCTCTGGCGGTGAATTGTCAAGACCTGGGATATTTAAAAACTCTTCGCTATTAGAATCTTGATCATCATCGTCGTCATCTTTCATTATACCATAACCCAAGGAGTTTGAAGATATTTTCAACAGTTTTTTCGTCTCTGAAGCTAAAGTTGAAATCTCACCAATAATATTAAACAATGGCTTGACTATCCCTTGCAAAGGATCAACACCAAATCCCAACTGATGCACAAGGAAATCACCATATTGTTCAACAGGGAAGTAAGTTCCTCTTTCACTTGCTGAACTGGCCAAAATATCATGATAGGCAAAATTTGAAATCAGCCATTGTTGTTCTTTATCTTGGTTAAATTTGAATAGGCCACCACGATCTTTGATAACTTGGGCACCAGCCTTCAAGTATGTTGCCCATTTCGTTACATCACCACGACAGATTTCAGTTCCAATCAGTATTAAACAGTTCGCAAGTTTTTGAATTGCATCATTCTCATTCCTTAGTGGGGCTTTATTCAAATAAGAAAGGGCATCCTCCATATATTTATCTCCCTGGTTTTCATACTCACTACCCATATGATATGCTGACCATGAAAGTATCGTGTTCAATATTCCAGGATTCACTTCTGCCATTGGCAAAAAGACCTTATTATAATAGTTTAGTTCAGCTGGAACGATGGACACTATAGACGAAAGGCGATTTCGGTAATAGTCGTAAAACATTACGCCCATTTCGTCAAGTTTTAAATGACTGTATATAGATGGTTGCAAGGAATGTAAATCCAGGGTAGGAATTGGATACTCCAGATCAAATGAATTAAGGAAAGGTGAGAGTTTTATTAGTGAGTTAGGAGTTGCTGCGGTCGATATAGTTTGGAGTTCCAAGTGGTTAATTTCTGGTTGAAGATCTGGATGATCATCTTCATCAACATTTGTGATTTTATTAGATGTGATTTTATCATTATAATATCCTCGGAGGTTACTTTCCATAAAATTACTGAACTGGTCATATAATTGAGTTGTGAATCCAGGAGATGGCTGAGTGAGGTTATCCCATCTTGGAGAAGTTGGTGCAATTTGAGGGGAGCTCTGAGATAAATAAAGTAAGTTGGCAGCAATTGGTGTTTGATTTAGTAAGTTCTGACCTTCAAATTCCAGATAAGTTTGTTCTTCAGGCTCATCATCGATTTGTGCTTTAACCGCTTCACTATTATCCTTTTTGTCCACATATTGAGGTGTGTGATGATTATCTGAGACTGAATTTCCCACAGTTTCTTCACATTTGTTCTTCTTCTTTTTTAGAAGCTTTCTAGCTTCAAAATTCTCTTTCTTTCTTATTTTGGTATCTTCCTCATCTTGTTCTACCTTTCTCTTTAAATTTCTAATTTGAGAGGTTGTCATATCATCATCAGCCCATACACATTTCTTACTCAGTCTCTTGCAATCAGAGCAGATCGGTTGTTCATTAGAGCATCTCTTTTTTCGTATCTTACAGGTTATACAACCACCTTTCGATCTCTTTTTAGTGAACCGGAATACTTGAGCATCAGGCTCATGATCATCTTGAAGAACAACGTTTTGAATAACCCCTAAATTATCTGCCTTCCCTGAAGTTTTAAGAATCGAATTTTCATCTGTTTGTTTTTGCTGCTTTTGAGGCTTTGAAGGCTTTTTTGTATCGAAAGTTAAGAGCATTATCAGCACCTATTATTTCCTTCAGTTGTCTTTAAAGGACGTTCTAGAACAGTGAACGAACAACTGAGCTCAACACTAAAGTGAAAAGGAAGGGATTTGAAAGATGACAGAATAATCCAGGCAGGCTGATTGAGAGAATTAATCAAACAAAGGTACTTTAGACTCTCTACTAAAACAAATATGTATTAGTTGAAAAGAGGCCGGATTTTTCCCATGAGCCCTGGATTCCGATTCTATTCCGATAACTAAAAGTTCACGTGATCAATGAAGGCCAGGGCTTCCCAACTAAAATAGCAAAGTTGTGTATGAGTTGATAGATATGATAAGGGCCAGAGATCAGAAGATTAGGAAAATCATAAACGTGAAGTATAATGATTATGTAAAGCCCTTATCTATGCGTCAGGAACTATAGATGGTTAATTAGACTGAAAGTTAGAAGTGCTTGTTTACGACTAGACAGTACCCATCACAGCCAGGTGCTACACACGCAACACCATCAAACGAATACAAGCAGATGAATCTAATCACACAATCAATGTAGAATGTAAATAGTCACATTGAATATTATGTAATTGCAGCGTTCTACCTGCTTGGTTGGCAATCTTGGCCCTCTGATTGGTTGTTTTTCCTTTATCAGTCCCTATCAGTTTGTGTCATTGTAGGAGAACGCAGGTTTTCCCCTTTGGTGAGGGGAGTCTCTTCCCGGCCTACACTAATACACTGATAGAAACTTCTTCTCTGGATCACTGTTCTTTGGGCAAAAGGGATATCTCTTTCCTTATAAATACACATTGTTATCTCCAAGGACTTGTTTGTAGGCTTTAAAGGGCAAAACGATGGACAATCAACGACAACTGCTACTATTTGACGAATGCCCTGAGAATAAGTCATGGGCCAACACACTCCCTGTTGCCAAAGGCTTGTATGATCCTGAGCTTGAAAAGGACTCCTGTGGTGTGGGTTTTGTATGTAACATCAAAGGTGAATCATCTCATAAAATTGTAAGTGATGCAAAGTTCTTACTGTGCAACATGACACATAGAGGAGCTGTCTCACTTGATGGGAATGGCGATGGCGCTGGTGTTTTACTGGCAATTTCACACAAATTCTTTTCAAAAGAGTTCAAACACACTAATGAGATTGAGCTCCCTAGAGAAGGACAATATGCAATTGGTAACATCTTTTTTAGGAAAGAAGAGTCGGCTTTAAAGAATTCAAAAAGCAAGTTTGAGGACATTGCCAATAATCTGGGACTTAATGTGCTGGCATGGAGAGAAGTTCCTGTTGATTCTAGCATTTTAGGCTCTGTTGCCTCATCAAGGGAACCATTGGTCCTTCAGCCTCTCATCATTTTGAAAGAACTTGAAAATGAAGTCATATCCAGAGAAGTGTTTGAAGAAAAGTACGATAAAATATTCCAGAAGAAACTGTACATTTTAAGAAAACAAGCAACAGCTGCAATCGGTATTAAAAATTGGTTCTATGTGGCCTCCCTGTCTAACAAAGTGATCGTTTATAAAGGTCAATTAACGCCTGCACAAGTTTACGAGTATTATTATGACTTAAAGAATGTCGATTATTTATCACATTTTGCATTAGCGCACTCAAGATTCTCTACAAATACATTCCCTTCATGGGATCGAGCACAACCTTTGAGATGGCTAGCACACAATGGTGAGATAAATACTCTTCGAGGAAATAAGAACTGGATGCGGGCGAGGGAAGGTATAATGAAAAGTGCCTTTTTTGGTGATGAATTGGATAAGTTGTATCCTATTATTGAAGATGGTGTGTCCGACTCTGGGGCTATTGACAACGTTTTAGAGCTATTAGTTCTCAATGGCGTTCTTTCACTACCTGAAGCTATGATGGTATTGGTCCCTGAAGCATGGGAGAACGACTCCAACATGTCTGATGAGAAAAAAGCATTCTATCAATGGGCGGCCTGTCTAATGGAGCCATGGGACGGACCAGCTCTATTTAACTTTAGTGATGGTCGTTATTGTGGTGCTACACTTGATCGTAATGGGTTAAGACCTTGTCGTTACTACCTCACATCTGATAATAGAATAATTTGTGGTAGTGAGGTTGGTGTGATTCCAATTCATCAAGACTTGATTATTTCCAAAGGTCGTTTGGAACCAGGAAATATGTTGCTTGTTGACACAAAACTTGGTAGAATTGTCGATGATAAAGAATTGAAAGCACAAGTTTCTGCAAAAGCTAAATTTCCAAAATGGCTATCAAATATCATCAAGTTAGAAAATTTATCTTTAAAATATGCATCTCATCAAATCACCATTATAGACAAATCACCAATTGATTTCTCAATATCTAGTCAAAGTGACCCAAGACTTCTTGCTTTTGGTTATACATTTGAACAGTTCTCAATGTTGTTGGTACCAATGGCTACCACTGGTCAAGAACCATTGGGCTCCATGGGTGATGACTCCTCTCTTGCTTGTCTTGACACAAATGCTGTATTGGTATATGATTACTTTAAACAACTTTTTGCCCAAGTTACAAATCCACCAATTGATCCAATTAGAGAAAAATTTTTCATGTCATTAAGATGCTTTGTGGGTCCCCAAGGAAACTTACTAGAGATTGATGAATCTCAATGCAACAGACTTTTGCTGGAATCACCAATCTTGAATGAATTTGAGTTCAACTCGTGGACTCGTATATCGGAAGTTTATCATGATTGGAATGTTTTATTTATTGATATAACTTTCCCAAAATCTGAGGGTTTACAAGGTTATCATAATGCTATTGATAGAATCATTAACGAAGCTAGCACTATAACCACTAATCATGCAAAGGTCATTGTGCTTTCTGATCGTGCTGTCAATAAGGATAGAATTCCATTATCAAGTTTGGTTGCAGTTGGAGCTATTCACCATCATTTAATCAGACAAAAACTTCGCTCCCAAGTTGCTATTTTCTTAGAGTCTGGAGATGCTAGAGATATTCATCATTTTGCTTTATTGTTGGGTTATGGTGCTGATGCCATTTATCCATTTTTGGTTCTTGAATCATTGGTGAGAATGAACCATGAAGGTCTAATAAGACAAGAGATTGAAGACCAAGCTCTTGTCTCTAACTTTCAGAGTTCAGTCAATTATGGTATATATAAGATCATGGCAAAAATGGGAATTTCAACCTTAGCTTCTTATAAAGGTGCTCAAATTTTTGAAGCTATTGGAATCCATGAATCAGTGATTGATACTTGTTTCGTTAATACTCCAAGTAGAATCGGTGGTCAGGATTTTACACATTTTGCTCAAGATGCATTTTCATTTCATGAAAGAGGTTATCCTTCCAGAGAAATACGGCAGTCAAATTGTTTACCTGAAAGTGGTACTATTCATTGGAGAGATGGTGGTGAAAAGCATATCAATGATCCAACTGCAATTGCATCCTTACAGGATGCTGTCAGAAACAACAATGATGATGCATTCGAGTTATACACCAAAAAGGAGATTGAAGCTATCAAAGATTGTACATTAAGAGGGCTACTAGAATTGGATTTTGAAAATTCAAAGCCTGTACCTCTTGATGAAGTTGAACCCTGGACTGCAATTGTGACGCGTTTTTCTACTGGTGCGATGTCGTATGGGTCAATCTCTTTGGAAGCTCATAAGACACTCGCTATTGCGATGAACAAGATGAACGCAAAAAGTAACACTGGTGAGGGTGGTTCATATGAGCATTTTGACGAAGTGAAGGCTGGTACCAAAGAAGGAGAGTCTATTAGAGCATCTATAAAACAGGTGGCTTCTGGAAGATTTGGTGTGACTTCATACTATCTTTCAAATGCAGATGAATTACAGATTAAAATATCTCAAGGTGCTAAACCTGGTGAAGGAGGTGAATTGGGCTCTTCAAAAGTTGTTCCATCGATTGCAAAAGCACGTCATTCAACCCCTTATGTTGGTCTAATCTCTCCACCTCCACATTATGATATCTATTCCATTGAAGATCTAAAGCAATTGATTTATGATCTGAAAAGTAGTAATCCCAGAGCGGAGATCTCAGTCAAATTAGTGAGTGAAATTGGTGTTGGTATTGTTGCTGCTGGTGTGGCAAAAGCTAAAGCAGATAAAATCCTAATCAGTGATGGCGCTGGTGGTACTGGTGCTGCAAAACTATCTTCAAGTATTAGAGGTGCAGGTAACAAATGGGAAATTGGACTTGCAGAAACACACCAAACACTAGTCTTAAATGATCTTCGTAAAACAACACAAATACAAACTGATGGTCAAATAAGAACCGCATTTGACGTTATTGTTGGCGTGTTGCTAGGTGCTGAAGGTTTCACATTGGCTACTGTTCCTTTGATTACACTTGGTTGTATCATGATGAGAAAGTGCCATCTCAACACTTGCCCTGTTGGTATTGCGACGCAAGACCCAGAACTAAGAAAGAAATTTGAAGGACAGCCTGAGCATGTCGTCAACTTTTTCTTCTATCTGATCAATGATGTTAGAAAGACTATGGCTAAGTTGGGTTTCAGAACCATCGATGAAATGGTAGGTCGCTCTGAGAAGTTGAAAATGAGAAAAGATCTAAATGTCAAAACAAAATCTATTAATTTATCATCGGTTTTGACACCAGCCCATAGAATCAGACCAGGTGTTCCAACTAGATTTATCAAGAAGCAAGATCATAAACTTCATCTAAGACTAGATAATAAGCTAATTGATGAGTCTGATATCACCTTGGAGAAGGGACATCCTGTTTTGATTGAATCTGCTATCAACAACACTGATCGTGCATTCGGCACAACTCTATCCTACCGTATCTCTAAAAAGTTTGGTACTCAGGGCCTCCCAGAAGACACTATTACGGCACATATCAAAGGAAATGCAGGTCAGTCATTCGGTGCCTTCTTAGCACCAGGTATTACATTTTTCTTGGAAGGTGATGCAAATGATTATGTGGGTAAAGGACTCAGTGGTGGTAAAATCATTATCAAACCACCTAATAACTCGAAATTTTCGGGCTCTGATAACGTCATTGTTGGGAACACTTGCTTCTATGGTGCAATTAGCGGTTACAGCTTCATAAATGGTGCTGCCGGTGAGCGGTTTGCCGTTCGTAACTCTGGTGCAACTATCGTTGTTGAGAAGATCAAAGGTAATAATGCATTCCAATATATGACTGGTGGTCGTGCTGTGGTTTTATCTCAGATGGAGAGTAACAATGCCTTTTCAGGCTGTTCTGGTGGTATTATCTATGTTCTCGTTACTGACTATGATCGATTCAGTTCTAGAATTAACCATAGTTCTATCGAGCTGTCTGGCCTACAAGATCCAGAAGAAGTTCTATTTGTCAAGGACTTGATCGAAAAGCATCTCAAATACACTGGCTCTGAATCAGCTGCTATAATATTGAAAGATTTTGATCACTACTTATCGAAATTTGTTAAAGTCTTGCCAACAGATTACAAGCGTGTTTTGGCGGAGCAGAAGGCTGATATGAAGAGAAAGGCTTCAATTCATTCGGCACCTAATGGTTCAAAGTTATCAAAAGTTGAAATTCTTGAAGTTACTGATGGTAAAAAAATTGCAACAGCAATTTCATTCCAAGCTGGTACTAAAGAGCCAACTGTATTAGATTTAGAAGATTCAATTGGGGATAAAGAAATGGAGCTAAAGAAAGTTGATAAGGTTACTGGTTTCATGAAGTATAAAATACGAAGAGAAAATTACAGATCACCAAAATCTAGAATTAAAGATTTTAATGAAATATCGAAAGCAATCACAAAGGCTGATGCTAAAATTCAAACAGCTAGATGTATGGACTGTGGTGTTCCATTCTGTCAATCTAACTCTGGTTGTCCAATAAGTAATGTTATACCAAAATTTAATGATTTGGTATTCAATGGACAATTTAGGTTAGCTTTTGAGAAACTTTCAGAAACAAACAACTTTCCAGAATTTACAGGCCGTGTTTGTCCTGCCCCATGTCAAGGAGCTTGTACTCTAGGGATCATCTCAGATCCCGTTGGTATAAAATCAATTGAACGCTTGATCGTTGATACTGCGTTTGCAAAAGGTCTTGTTGTTCCAAGACTTCCACCTGTCAGAACAGGAAAAAAGATTGCAGTTATTGGCTCTGGACCTGCTGGTTTAGCTTGTGCAGATCAATTAAACAGAGCAGGTCACCTTGTTACTGTGTTTGAACGTTCTGATAAACCAGGTGGTTTGTTGATGTATGGTATTCCAAACATGAAGCTAGACAAGAAAATTGTGAAGCGCCGTACTGACTTACTAGCTGCTGAAGGTGTCAATTTTACCTGTAATACTGAAATTGGTGAAGATTTGACGATTTTAAAGAAGGAACATGATGCTGTTGTTCTTGCTGTGGGTTCCACTATTCCAAGAGATTTGAAAATTCCTGGTAGAGAATTACACAATATTGACTTTGCAATGAGTTACTTAAAGGAAGCCACAAAGTCACTATTGAGCGAAAATTTATCTGACTTGCGTTCCAAATTTGAAGGGAAAAAGGTAGTGATCATTGGTGGTGGCGATACTGGAAATGATTCGATCTCTACTGTCACTAAACTAGGTGCTTCATCTGTTACTAATTTTGAGTTACTTCCAAAACCACCAATGGAACGTGCTAAAGACAACCCATGGCCTCAATGGCCAAAAGTTTTTAAAGTTGACTATGGCCATGCTGAAGTGATTGATCATTTTGGTAAAGATCCTAGAGAATATTCAATCTTATCCAAAGAATTCATTGGGGATGCTAACGGCAATGTCAAGGGAATTCGTACAGTTCGAGTAGAATGGGTCAAAACTCAAAGTGGTGATTGGAAGATGGTAGAAGTGGCAGATAGTGAAGAATTATTTGAAGCTGATTTTGTTATTTTGTCAATGGGGTTCGTTGGCCCTGAAATTTCTCAAATGAAAATTGATCAAACACAAAAAGGTACTATTCCAACTATCAATTCTTCTAGTTATCAAGTTGAATCTAACTTGTTCACTGCCGGGGATTGCAGAAGGGGCCAATCATTGATTGTATGGGGTATTCAAGAAGGTAGACAATGCGCAAGAGAAGTTGATCTTTTCTTGGAGAAGAACACAAGACTACCAGGAAATGGTGGTATTGTCCAAAGAGACTTCAAGTTATTGGAACAAGCTGAAATTGTCCAAACTGCTTAAAAAGATGTGTTTATTTTGTCAAATTATTATTATTTATTATTATTTATATTATTAACGAATTCAGTAGTTACTTTATCAAATGTGTAGCTTTCCACTACAACTTAGAGGCTATTAATCAAAAGCCAAAATAACCTTTAAGTTTTCCTAAATTAAAACATTTCCATTATTATCACAAATGACACTTGTAAAAAGACATTATTTCTATATATCTCTCACTTTTTGAAGAGATTTTTAGCTTTTGAAAAAAGTCCTTTCTCTTTACTCTTTTCTTCTTTTGCAGTATGTTTTTCTCTCTGTTTGTTTTGATCCTCATTACGACTATTCTTTGGACTTACCATATTACCAAACCCACCTCTACCAATTCTAAGCGTATGATTTTGGCCATTAGAGCCTGAAATTACAGGCGTTATGTAATCCTCAGGATCAGGATCAACATCCTGTAGCTTTCTCGCTATTTTTGGATCTGTGTTTTTAACCATGTTACCAGCACCACCTCTGCCTGTTGAGAAGATTGGTTGAAGTAAGTTTGGGGTCAAAGTTCCTTGATCCACTACTTTTGGATGCGGTTGCTCTTCTGAAGACTGGATATTACCAGCACCACCACGACCAGTTGCAAAATAGTGTTTGGCCATAACTCACCTTGTTTAACTGTTGACTTTCTTGTTGAAGGACAGGTGAAATGAGAGGTAATCAGATGGTCTTTTTGGCGAACAAAATATAATTAAAGTTTCACCAATAGATGTCTTATAAAGAAATAGTTCTCTAAGACTGATTTATACGATTATTGCTAGCTTTTCTGTTTAGATTCTTTTTAAGATAGAAATTTTGTGCACTTTAAGATTGCCATTTGGCTGGGTAAAATGACCAATTTACACCCATGGCAAAAGTCTCTTGGTTGTATCCAGATTAGGCATTTTTCGCGAATGGTATTTGATCTAAGCCCTCCAACCAGAAACAATTTATATAAAGGATTGTGAGCGGGTGGAGGCGGAGGTTCTTGGTTGTACTTCGTTCAGTATTGGTGACTACAGCATTATATTTATTAGATTTGGTTAGCATTACAAGAAATTAAAGATCATTCACATAAAATCGTCGTCGTTGAAGTCATCGTAGTTATCGACAACAATATCAGTATCTTTCTTGAAAGCACCACCCAAGTTTGGTCTAGCGGTTTTTGCTTTCTTCTTACCGGCACCACCAGTAGAGGTACCACCAGCCTTGGCCAATCTAGCTTGTCTTTCAGCTCTTTCTTTCTCTTTGGACAAAACAGTCAAAGTAGAAATGACTTTTCTGATATTTTCAGTGGATAGAGGTTGTGTCAAGTCTCTAATTAGATCAATGGCTAAACTTGAAGAGTAATGTAGTGAACTTTGGTCAGCCAATTTGGTTAAAGCTGGTGAAAGAGCTTTTCTTAATTTTTCATAATCTTGTTTAGTTTCAGGATGGAATAAAGGATGAGCAGTTATTGGAGTTTCGGCTGAAATATGTGGTTCAGCAGCTTTGGCTGCGGCTGCTGCTCTAGTAGCTTTTTCTCTTGGATGTTCATTAACACCTAAACCACCAAATAAATCAGCAGCATTGTTTAAATCGGAGTCTAATTCAGCTTTTCTCAATAATTCTTTACGTGTTTTCTCATCAAGAGTATCAAGGTCAATCTCTCTAACAGCTGATTTGGCAGCTGGAGTCTTTTTAGAGGCTGTTTTCGCAGCTGGTTTTGGTTTTGGTTTAGGAGTTTCTTCGGCATCCCAAGATTCTAAAACTTCTTCATCATCATTGAATTCATCTTCCCATGAGTCAGCAACTTTGGTATTAGAAGTAGGAACTTCAAAATCTTCGTCGTCTAAGAAAATCATCAGAGGTTAGTTATATTCAGTTTTAGAGATCTGTAGTGAAGATAGAATTACAAAACCACAGCTGACGTCACAGATAGTCATAATAAGGACATCACGATTAAGCAATATTTATCTTCAAGAGCAACTTACCCCAGCTCATATTATATAGTATATGATCAACGCAATTCTATAACAAAGTGTTGAACTTGGTCTAAAGAATTATAAAAAATAGGTGTTGGCGATTTTGGCATTTTTTTCAAAATTTTAACACAAATTCGCGGGCACTTTTGGATGTCCCAGCCGGGTAATGATTTGTTACTTTTGTGTCAATTATTATGTATCCATATCGAAGCCAGCTCTTTGAGTTAAGGATTGAGTTCAATTTCAACAAAGAGAAGACATCTCTACGTAATCTTCTTGTCTTCCATGGATTAGTGAAGACTCTCTTTTTTGGTTTTCGTTTTTACGAAAGAGTTCAATATTAGAAGAAGTTCCAAATTTTTATAAGTGAAATAGGCGTAAAGACTTTTTAATAAATAATTTCTTCTTTACAAAATATCAAAATAAAAATCCATTTAAATATGAGATTGATATTTCTAGCCCTTCATTGAACTACAAGCACTCTTTATTAAAACTTAACTAATACAAATTACTTTAGCCTTTGGATATATACCAGCTTGTAATGCTTTCATGTTATAAGCCCGTATTTTCTGTGTGTTAGTACTCAAAACTCGAGTCATACCAACATCATATCGCTCAAAAGACCCACCTAATAGGAAAG
The DNA here is from genome assembly GCA_030562945.1 of Wickerhamomyces jianshihensis. NCBI lineage: Eukaryota > Fungi > Ascomycota > Saccharomycetes > Phaffomycetales > Wickerhamomycetaceae > Wickerhamomyces > Wickerhamomyces jianshihensis. The sequence continues at coordinate 149,234 of JAKUAH010000233.1, forward strand.
TATCCCTTTCTGAATGTGATGAGGTGGAGGAAGCAGACACCAACAATTGAAAATGGTGGGTAGTTACTTATAAACTTGTCAAGAGCTTGTTAACTTATTATTAGCTCACAAATCATCAATCATTTCGCGAACGTTTTAGAGACTGAAACGTAGACTTGGAGGGTTCAAAGTCACTTCTCCGTTTCTCCGTGAAACCTGTGTGAACAATAGGCTCTCTGTCGAAGAGTTGCCAGGCTTCTTTTGCAGCGGACAGTGATTGAACTGTCTTTTTAATACCAAATGGTCCTTGATATATGTGGGGTACCAGATAATTTTGCACTTATCAACTCAAGATGAAACCCATTAGATCCACATTTTTGTTTGATATCTCTATTATGGTGCCTCTTATAGTATTAAGATCATCGGAGAGCGCTCAATTGGACAATTGAAGCTTATTTCACTTATTTAAAGGTGTATAATTCACCCCACCACTTTTGGAACCCCACTTTCAAAAAATATGAATGATGAATCCGGACGATTTTAGTATGGTCTGATATTCTAAAGTGTTAATTGTATGAAATCTTTGGATAGAAAATAGGACAGTTTTATTTTAGGTTATAGGTAGTCCTGATAATTAGAGACTAGAGACTGGTAGACCCAAAGATTCCCCCATACTCAAATTTAATTAACAACTGTTTACAACTGAAAATATTTAAAAAGGTTCATAAAAACCTATTATTGAAAGGTGTATATGAATCAATTGACTTGACTGAGCGAAAGATTCAAAGATTTAAATGTTTAGAAATCAGTTTTGTCGTTCAAGCCGTGCTTTTAGCACCAGTTTGAGGAAGTCTATCAACAATCCATCTTTCTCAAGCAAGCAACACTCTTCGAGAGTTTTAGTCTATTCAGCATTGGCTATAGGTGGTATCTCATCTTTATTATATGTTACTCCATATTCATCTATTCAAAATGATGCGGATGCTAAAGAATTCTTATATCCTGAAACTTCAATTACCAAATTATCAGAGTTAAAACCTCCAGTTTATGGCACCTTAGAGGATTTCCAAAAAGCTAAGGCAGAGATCATCGCTATTGTTGGTGAAGAAAATATTGCTACTTCTGTATCAGAACTTGATCAGCACTCTGATACATATTTCAATTCTCATCACGCAAAAGATGATCAAAAACCTCGTTTAATCATATTTCCTAGCTCAACTGAGCAAGTTTCTCAAATTATGAAAGTTTTGCATAAATATAAAATCCCAACCATTCCATTCTCTGGTGGTACTTCATTGGAAGGTCATTATATAGCTACCACTGGTACTCCATCAGTCACTTTAGATTTTGCTAAAAATATGACTAATATTATTGCATTACACAAAGAAGATTTGGATATGGTTGTTCAACCTGGTGTATCATGGGAAGATTTACATGATTATTTAGGTGAAGAAGGTTTATTGTTTGGTCCTGATCCAGGTCCAGGTGCGTTAATTGGTGGTATGGTTGCTACTTCGTGTTCAGGTACAAATGCTGCTAGATATGGTACCATGAAGGAGAACGTTGCTGGTTTGACTGTTGTCTTAGCTGATGGTACTGTTATCAAAACTAAAAATCGTCCAAGAAAATCTGCTGCTGGTTACAATTTGACTGGTTTGATTATTGGTTCTGAAGGTACTCTTGGTATTGTGACTGAGGTTACTTTGAAATTGCATGTTAAGCCAAAGGAAGAAACAGTGGCTGTTGTTGCATTTGATTCCATCACAGATGCATCAAATACTGTTGCGGATATTGTTCAACATGGTATTCAAGTTAATGCTGTTGAATTATTAGATGATAAAATGATGGAAGTTGTCAATGCTTCAGGTGAGACTTCACGTAAATGGTTAGAAAAGACAACTTTGTTCTTCAAGATTGGTGCATCCAATAAATCAGTCTTAAGAGAACTTATAAAAGAAATTGAAAGAATATCAAAACAGAATAAATCTTTCAACTTTGAATTTGCCAAAAGCGAAGAAGAGATCTCCGAGTTATGGTCAGCTAGAAAAATGGCTCTATGGTCAACTATTAACCAAGGAAGACAACAGCATCCAGATATGCAAATTTGGACAACTGATGTTGCTGTTCCAATTTCCAAGCTAGCGAATGTTTTATCTGAAACAAAACAAGACATGGCAGGATCTGGGTTAACTGCTACATTAGTGGGTCATGCTGGTGACGGTAATTTTCATGCATTTTTACTATATACTCCAGATCAAAGACCTATTGCTGAGAAATTGGTTGGAAACATGGTAAAGAGGGCCATTGATGCTGAAGGAACATGTACTGGTGAACATGGTGTTGGTTATGGAAAAAGAGAATTCTTATTGGAAGAATTGGGTGAAAAACCAGTTGATTTGATGAGAAGAATCAAAATATCATTGGATCCTTTGAGATTGTTGAACCCGGATAAAATCTTCAAGATTGATCCAAATGACCATGAGCATTAGGTTTTTCTGAGTTTGATATTTTTATAGTATTTTATTGAGTTATCCGTATATAGAGTCAGGCTTCTTGAAAATATAAATTGTTCTCTTGATTTGAATCTTTTGGTTGCCTCTGCCATCATCATTACCTTTAAAAATCCAGCACTAACAATCCAGCAATATTCTCTAAATGTTGAATGTCCAACACGTCATCAACTTCCTGGTTCTTGACAAGATTGTTGTCAAGATCATTGTCATCTTTTGGTTTCAATCTATCTTCATTCGCCCTTAATATTGCTTCTCTAACAAAGACTTTGATGTATTCAGAAGTTAAATGTAGTGTTTTCTCTGTTATTCTAGTATCTTCGTGCTCGAAAACAGCTGTCTGAAAAAGCCTTGCAATGGTTTTGATTGGTAAGTCGACATCTTCCTCTAGTTCTTCTCCTGCCATAGCGCGCTCGTGAAAAGTCTTTTGTTTTGTTTATATTGTTATCGACGCGCGATACAGATTTGTAAAAAACACACAGAGCTAGGGTTTTGAGCACTTACCAAAGCTGAAGGGGCTCATAACATTGATAGTGGACAAATATATAACTCAATAAGTAGTATTTTTCCCTAAATTACAGTTATTCCTCGGTAATGTTGAAAAATCAAAGCCCTTATGTTTAAACATTGGAATACAGAAGGTTGTTTCAACATGGAGGTTTCCTAGACTGGAAGAGTGTTCTTGGTAGTCATTAATAGAGTAAGAGTTCGGCCTTCCAATCACTTATTCGCGAATCAGATAAATTATCACAAGCAAATCTTGAAATGGCCATGGTCCAAATGCCCACACACACAACCACAACGTGTTATTATCTCTTGTAGTTAGGATACCGTACTACCTACTAATATTCAGATATGACAAGGACATCATATCGACCCTCGTTCCTACCTTATAAACGGAGTCACACAAATGTGAATTTTGAGAGTCACGTCACCCAGCGCTCAGAACCCCAAATGTTTCTTTTTTTTGACTTCTTTGCAATTAAAATTTTTTTAAATTTGTAGCGGATTTTTAGCGATATAAAAAGTGAGGGCCATCTCCAATTTTCACTTCAACTAAGCAATTCAATAAAGTAATTCAGCTAACTACAATAAAATGCCATACGCTTTACCAGAATCACACAGACAATTAGTCGAAGGTCACTTGAAAGATACTGATCCAGAAGTCGAAGCCATCATTCACGATGAAATTGAAAGACAACGTCACTCTATCGTTTTGATTGCTTCTGAAAACTTCACCTCTACAGCTGTCTTTGACGCTCTAGGAACTCCTATGTGTAACAAATACTCTGAAGGTTACCCAGGTGCCAGATACTACGGTGGTAATGAACACATTGACAGAATTGAATTGCTATGTCAAGACAGAGCCTTGAAAGCTTTTAACCTTACTGCTGATAAATGGGGTGTTAACGTCCAAACTTTATCTGGTTCCCCAGCTAACTTGCAAGTGTATCAAGCTATCATGAAACCACACGAAAGATTGATGGGTCTTGATTTGCCTCATGGTGGTCATTTGTCTCATGGTTACCAAACTGATACCAGAAAAATCTCTGCTGTTTCCACTTATTTCGAAACCATGCCATACAGAGTTGATTTGGAAACTGGTATCATTGACTATGACACTTTAGAAAAGAATGCTATTTTGTTCAGACCAAAAGTTTTGGTTGCTGGTACTTCTGCTTACTGTAGATTAATTGACTACAAAAGAATGAGAGAAATTGCTGACAAAGTTGGTGCTTACTTAGTTGTTGACATGGCTCACATTTCTGGTTTGGTTGCTGCTGGTGTTATTCCATCTCCATTCGAATATGCTGACATTGTCACCACCACCACCCACAAATCTCTAAGAGGTCCAAGAGGTGCTATGATCTTCTTCAGAAGAGGCGTCAGATCAGTCAACCCAAAGACTGGTAAAGAAATCTTTTACGATTTAGAGAACCCAATCAACTTCTCCGTTTTCCCAGGTCACCAAGGTGGTCCACACAACCATACCATCACTGCTTTGGCTACCGCTTTGAAACAAGCTGCTACTCCAGACTTTAAAGCTTACCAAGAACAAGTTTTAAAAAATGCTAAAGCTTTAGAAGAAGAATTCAAAAAATTGAACTACACACTTGTTTCTAATGGAACTGATTCTCATATGGTTTTGGTCTCTTTGAGAGACAAGGGTATTGATGGTGCCAGAATTGAAACCGTTTGTGAAAACATCAACATTGCTTTGAACAAAAACTCCATTCCAGGTGACAAATCTGCTTTGGTCCCAGGTGGTGTTAGAATTGGTGCTCCAGCTATGACCACTAGAGGTTTAGGTGAAGAAGATTTCAAGAGAGTTGCCAACTACATCGACTGGTCTGTTAAATACGCTAAACAAGTCCAAGAATCTTTACCAAAAGATGCTAACAGATTGAAAGACTTCAAAGCTAAAATTGTTGAAGGTTCTGAAGAATTGAGCAAAATCAAAGCTGAAATCTACCAATGGGCTGGTGAATTCCCATTATCTGTTTAAAACCTTCTCCTTTCCTTCTCTTCAAGTGAAGAATCATGTCATATAATTTATAAATGTTTTGTATTGTTTTGAAGTTATTCTTTTTGTAGTATTTTCTATCATTGTCATGTGATCACATGGATTCCGGGACAATAAGGAAAAAAGTGAAATATCAACAAACTAATTTGCAAACAAATTGTAAATAAAGCATTCGAAAAACAGACGTTCATGTGGAGGTCAAAATCACACATTGAGTCCAAGTACTCAATCTCCAATGCAGGGGTCATCCGTTATGACTGTTGGACTATACACTCAGGCCATCATAAGTCTTCTCGAAAGCCTGTTTCTGTCTTCAAATTTGATAAATCTGTTGTTAAACAATCAACTTCTAATAAACTGATTCAATCGCAAATATTGACCAACTTGGAGAAGAACATATCCTCATTAACAAAACTAAAGCATCCAAATGTTCTGGCTGTTATTGAACCTTTAGAAATTTATAAAAATCTATTCATATTTGTTACGGAACCTGTATCTCAAGTTTTGGATGGCGATTACTTGAACAATTCTTCTTTGGACTTAATGAAGTTGAAAGGTATTTATGAGATAATTCAAGCATTGAAGTTCTTATTGGAATCCACTGGAAATATACATCTTGGTATTTGTCCAAATTCTATCTTGATTAATGAGAAAGGTGATTGGAAGTTATCAAGTTTTGTTCACCTTTTATCGATGAATGAACAACCCCCACCGATTGACTATTTCATTAACCCTGTTCAAACAGATAGAAAGTTTGATCATCTGTTGAATTTAGACTTGAACTTCACTGCTCCTGAAATCATTACTAGTTCAAAAATCTATGAAAATTCTGATTTTTGGTCTTTAGGTTGTCTTATTTATTATGTTTATTCTAATGGGAAACTATTAATTGATTCAAATGAAGATATAAGAGATTATGAAAAGGCTTTGAACCATTTGAACCCTAGTACATTAAACTTCAAATTCAATCAACTGGAAAATCTTTCAAAAGAGTTGATCCCAATATTGAATTCAATGATGAACAAGAACCCATTAGAGAGATTAAAATATTTGGATGAATTGATAAATACAAATGAATTTCAAAATAATGAAAACTTACAATTTTTAATATACTTGGATAATATGAATATCGCAAATCATGAAGATCTGATAAATAATTTCACGAATTATCAAAGTTTTTTACCTAACTTTCACACTGATGTTTTGACACAAAAGGTATTACCTATTTTGTTGAATATCATAGATTTAAGTTTATTAGACCTAAAATTGATCAATTATAAATTGATTAGTCTTGTTATCGGAATGTTGTTGACTATTGGTTCGAGATTATCAAATCTTTCATTTAATGACTTGATTTTCACAAAGATTTTGACTAATAAAGAGATATTTTTGAAAAATGAAGAGATTCAACTAATTTTACTGAAAAATCTTTCTTTATTCAAAACAAAACTAAGCTCTGGATCCTCATCTTCAACCAACCAAAACTTCAATAAATTCCTGGTGAAACTGATTGAATTAACATTGGTTCCAACTACGTCTTTACAGACACAGTTTCAATCCTTGAATCAAATTGATATTTATCTGGACCTTTTAGATTATACTAGTATAAAAAATCTACTATTTACCAAGATCTGTTCCATTTTCAACAAAACAACATCATATCAAATTAAGCTAACAATTCTTGAAGTTTTTATTAAATTTATAACATCAAAAGACAAGAGCATAGATAAATTCATTATTAAAGATAGTTTATTCCCATTGCTATCTTCTATCAAATTTAAAGATGCGAAAATTCTAATCAAGATATTGACCATTTATGAGATTTCCATAAAGTTAAAGTTCAATAGTGATACAGATGAAGAATTTATTATCACTGATATTCTACCTAATATTTGGAAACTATCCATTGATAGCTCACTTGCCTTATCAGACTATCAAACCTTTGTAAGCGTGATTAATGAGCTCACAGAAGATTTACAGAAGAAGAGGCTTGATAAGCTAAAACTGTCAGCTCCACAGAACACTGAACTGGAAACACCTATTTCAGCTAGTATGAACAATAACACTAGATCCCACACTCAAGTTAGATCATCGCATCTCAAGGACAAAGATGAAGAGTTTGGAAGCTTTAATGGCCATTCATCCGCAGGCATTCCGGGACTCACTCATAACCAACAGACAACTTCTTCAATAGCATCTTTTAACAACTTATCGGTCAATAGTAGACCACAGACACCAACTGCGACAGGATCAACCAACGTTTTAAGTCCTGTCAAGAAAACTGGTAACTTGTCACTGAAACCCAACAAGCCTCAACCGAGCTCACTCAACTCTAATTCAACATTGAATATAGGTACCGTACAACAACAACATTCATATGGCCAAAAAACTGCGCAAACTCCATCACACTCCCAGTTATCTTTTGGACAAACATCAAACCAATCATACAGTCAGACTCCGTCTATCAACCAGTCATTGAAACAGAATACCAACGGCTCATCGAATAATCGACCTGCATCCCAACAGTCCTTGAGCCAGTTACAGAATCTTCCACCAGGATTTGATTCCAATCTTGTTTTAAAGAAGAACATCAACAAAAGTTCTTTTGCTGATAATAATGGATATCAGAGCTGGAATAATGACGATAGTCTTATTTAAAATAGATATTCTTGAAAATTATATTATCTAAGTAATTTATCGATAGTATGTAGGTCTTTTGTTTCAATAAAATCATGTTCCTCTTTAATACATCAAGGAGTTTTTTCCATTACTTGCAAAAATTTCTTTCCACATCAGAGAGGAACTGGTGCAATGAGTTGATGAATATTTTTTTAGGCAAAAAAAAGAGATGTATCTAAAATATTAGAACAGACCTCAAAGAAAAATAAGAATGAGCTCGATAAAAGAGGCTACAAAGCGTACAGTATTCAAACCACTTCTTGATAATCCATATACAGACTCTAAATTTCCTGAAATTGATCAACAAAACCAGCAACAGATTGTTGACTTTCTTCTACACATTTTGAACCCTCTTGCTATATATTCAGAGCTTGTTAAAGAATCAAAGCTGAGGAAAAGCCATACAAGCCCTACCCCGCCTGAGATTGCATCAGATGTTGTGTTTGGTTTTAATAATGTCGTCAACTCTTTGGAACGTCAAGTGAAGCAACAACCATCAACAAGATTGATAACTTATGTGTTCGTCTGTAGAAATGATATTAAACCAGTTCTACTAACTTCACACTTTCCCAGCTTATGTTACTTGGTGAAAAATTCCAAAGCCCCAGAGAATATAAAGCTCATTCAATTACCAAGGGGAGCCATGGAGAGAATTGATACTATTTTGGCTGGTGCAGGCATAAGGTTTGGAGGTATTCTAGGATTGGTGAAGTCTGAACTTATTCCTACCGAGTTCACGAAGTTGTTAGATGAGGCTGTACCAGATGTACAAGTTGATTGGTTAGCAAAGACAATTGGTTCTCGTAAAAATGCAAATTATAAACCTGTAAAAGTGAAGTTTTTGAAGACTACAGCTATTATAAAACCAAGGCAAAATCAGAAAGAGAAGAAGAAAGTACAGAAACCTTCTAATAAATGATACTTATCATCTTATTTAACCATACTTCTCAAACTGTGAAGACCACGTTGAAATGTTTTAACACTATTTCTTAAAGGATTGTATTTAACCAAAAAATCTTGAGAGATCACTGGCGATTTGAATTGAAAATGATCTTTATTCTTGAATAAAGAAACTTTGGAATCAAAACTTTCCATTTTCCTAATATCCATCCCATGAATTGCATTTGGTTTCACGAAATTCAAGTATAATAAAGATCTTGCTCTTGTCATTCCAACATAACATAGTCTTTTATCGTCATTTTGCTCAAAATCAAAAGATTTCATATCAAGCATAAATACGATAGGGAATTCCAAACCCTTTGCTGAATGAATGGTACTCAATTTAATAGATTCATTTGCTGTAGCTGAAAATGGTAATAAATTCATATAATTATTCAAAAAAACTTCTGCAACTGATGAGTTAGACTTCTCCTGGTGTTTCAATTGGACTGATATCTTCAAATTTTCATAAAATTCAAATAAAAGATCTGTAAAACGTATTTTATCAATCTCAGAAATGACAATTTTAGAGATTTTGTTCTGTAGTCCTAAATTATATCCCAAGTTCAACAAATTTTGAAATATGCTTTTAGGATCATTAAAATCAGTTTCCAACAATGCGCTGTTGATCATGCTGAAGTACTTCTGACATTTCGAGTGATCTTTGATGATTTCAAAAACCGGTATTCCTTGCTCTAAAGATTGGTTATATATATTTCTCAAGGAGACGGGGCCAATACCAGGAAGTAGTTCTATAGTGGATAACACAGCTAAATCAGAATCAAGAGGATTTACTAAAATTCTCAAGTATTCAACCAACAGAAACAATTCACCAGATAACCACGATGGTTGTGCTGATATCTTATAACTTTTGAGTCCATAATATGTCAGATATTTTTGAAAAGTTGTAATCATAAGATTGGTTTTGGTCAAAACTGCAATATCTCTTGGTCTGATAGCACCATTACTTTCTTCAATTATTCTTAGTATTTCTAAAGCAACACATTCAGCTTCATCATGAGCCACGTCATAAACATTAACAATTGGCTTCTCACCATCCAAATTATAGGTGACATAATCAGTCGATTCATTGGTTAGTAAAAAATTTGAGGCACGTATAATTTGAGGTGATGATCTAAAACATTCGTTCAATATGATGGTCTCAGTCTTTTTCAGTTTTAAAAGCTTCTTATATGTGTCATTATTTGAACCTAAGAAGCCATAGATTGACTGGTTGGGATCACCAGCGATAATCAAATGCGAATCAGAAGAAACAAGACCAATCAATTCAATAAGATCATCAAAAATATCTTGAAATTCATCCACAATTGTGATTTTGTGACCAAGAGATATATTCCCTGATTTTAATACTTCAGTAGCCTTCTGTAGTATATCTGAATGCGTCAAGATCTTCAAGTCGCTAAAGAATTTTACTAATTCAGAACCTGTTTTCTTTGGGATATTGTGCCTAGCGCAAAGTTTTTCCAACTCAGAATCATTGATCTGTCTATATTTCTTCAAATCTTTCACAAATCTTTGAATTGTAAACTTATTTGCTTTACTATTAAGTACTGATTTCAATATAGACCAACCATTTTCTTCTAAAATCTCTTTATTTCTGAATTCATCATCTGTATCAATCAGCAATTTATGACTGAATCCGTGGAACGTATGGACATTTAGACGATGGACCATTTCTTCATTTGCAAAAATTTCCATCAATGAGGCTTTGAAGTTATCAACAGCACGGTTTGTGAGAGATAAAATTAAGATATCTTCAGGTTTAATTCCCAATGTACCAATCAAATATGCGACTTTATAGACCAAGGTTGTGGTTTTCCCAGCTCCAGGCCCAGAGATGATTTGAAGAGTTTTTGATTGATCTAAGGGATGCTCAATAATCTGTCTCTGTGAATCAGTGACTGAAACCTCAATAGTGTTTCCAAATTGTAGGGGCTTTTCATGTGATAGTGAGGCCATATTCGTTTTTTATCAGTATTTGAGTTCTCTGGTTTAATCAACAAGATGGTAAGTTCGAATAAATTGAAAAGTAAGGGCTTGAAGCATCTCCAAATGGCCTTCAAAACCTCTTAAATTTGCTGATCATCTGAAACAAGCGCGTTACAAAGGGTTTATTTAGTTTTGCGAAAGTTCGCGACAAATACATAGGCACAGAAGATATCAAGTTGTACAAAACAGTTAACCTACTCAGTTATTGGTGATGAATATGAGTTTTATATTGAAGTTCATCAGTGTCTATCTCTTCTCATAGGCTTCGGTCAAATTTTTGAAATGATCCAATTCAACTTTAGCTAAATAGCCCTCACAGTCATTCAAATTACCCAGAATGTAAGAGTAATTGACATATAAAAATATCTCAGGTTTTTTTGACGTCTTGCTAAGTTTGGTAATGATCAGCTCAAAATCAGTGTTTAATCTTATCAAGCTATTGTACAATGGCTCTTGTTGGGCTTCGTTAACATGAGTAGTTTCAAACAGAGTTAGTTTCAAAAAGCCATAAACTAGGTTAGCAAATTGCACAGTTAGTGAATGCGGTTTATTAGCATGTATCTCTGAAATTGAAGTACTTTTTAACCCTGATCTTTTCATGTTTTCAACGTTTAAATCAATCAATTTTTGGAATTGTGGCCATAACACAATCATTTGTAAATTAAAATAATCTTCCATCACAGGAATCCTTCTCGTTTGTAGCTCATATGTAAAAGCTTGTGATAATCTGATGAGTATGAGGATACCGAATATATCAAACGTATTATTTATCAAATGCTCAGTATATTTAATTCCTTGCTCACAAGTGGGCTTGAAGGTCTCCTCAAAGATTCTCTGTATTTCGTTAGGTTTCAATTGGAAGAACTCTATTAAGAAAAGATATTCAACAGATCCATTATCGATTAATGCTAGGTTGAAACTTCTGAAACCAACTTCTAAATTGAAAACAACAGGGTTATGTTCAGCTATTTGACCTAATAAAACAGTTGGATCTTCCGCTTTAATGATATTGGTTCTTTTACCAATATTGTAATTATCCATTCCATTCAAAGTGGTCTTTTTGAAAAGTGACTGTGACTGAATACCAATCAAAAAAGAACTATCAAATTGATGTAGTTTTAGCTTAGACAAAGATTGTAAATATCTCTTGAAATGACTTTGATAATACCATCTCATAGTATATATATAGGCTTGTTTCAGTTCTAATGCGAGAGTTGGTTTCTTTTGCTTCAAATAATAATATATTTCTTTCACTTGAATGAGTTCTTTTTGAATGACTTGTGAAGAGGTTCCAATAACTCTCAAATTCTTGATTTTCAATACTATGAACGATCTTATTCTTTCCAATGCTCTCTCCTCTAAAAGGTTTAATAGATTACTTAATTCTTTCAACGACTTCATATTTTGGAGCTCTGGGTTCTTTTCATATTGCTTTAAAATTTCCTGTTTATCCTTCAAGAATTGTAAATTCTCACACCATTGAGTATTAATCTTATTATTATAGATGTCTTTAACGACATCAGGTGGAATGATAAGATCTGATACAATAGGAACATATTTCTGCTCTAATTCTTGTCTCTTATGTAAATTAGAAGCCAATGCTACAGATTTTAATTTCAAATTCTGTAACTCTTTAGAAAGTTCATCTAATTCATAGTTGAATTTGGTCAAATAAGTGCTTAGTGGTGTGATCAGATTTTCAAATTGCTGAACAGTATTCTCAAAATCCTTTAGTTCTGCATACTCCCTGTTATATCGTTCAGGGTTTGGTGATTGCGTTGTCTGTAGATATCGCTGTTCTTCCAATGAGTTATATTTGGTGTCTATTTTCCCTATGATTTTAAAAGTATCCTCAATTGACTTAGGTTCAAAGACAAAGTCTTCTGATTTGAGAATCTGTTTGAGCCTTGAAAGAGTATCTGTCATTTTATATTTTTTTCTTGTCACTTTCTGATCTTTTGCCTTTGTTCGTTGTTGTTTTCATTTCACTCTCCGATAGAAAAATACTGCTACAAAGCCTTACAAACAAAAGTTAATGAAAGATTACTTTTTCCTCTATAACTCGGCTATTCTCGCTATCAAAGCATTCAATTGCAAGAAAGATCCAACACCCTCGAGGACTCTCATATGAGTTATACCAATCTCTTTCATCACTTCCAGCCTCTTGCTTTCACTAATCTCACTCAAGTTCTTTACAACTTTGAAGCTGGTGGAGGCAATATCGATTGCAGAATAACCTTTGTCCCAAAGTTGTTTCAAGAATGCTAAACTTTCATCAATATTGTTATTCAATACCACACTTAAAAGCATTTTTTTGATCACTAGTGGGTGTGGTGAATCAACAATCTTGAAAACATTCTCTCCATTAACAAATCCAAAGCCAGCTACTGTACTTTGTAAATTATTGACTGCTTGTCTCATATCACCTTCTGCAGTAAATATCAAGGCTTCTAAACCATCATTTGTATATTTCACATCTTCCGCTTCAATGATTTCTAATAATCTTTTAAGCACTTCTTCATCTTGTAGTTTACCATATCTCAAAATAGCACAACGTGATTGCAATGGTTCAATTATCTTATTAGACTGGTTACAAGCGAAGCAGAATCTTGTGGTATTTGAGTAGATTTCCATGGTACGTCTCAGAGCTTGTTGAGCACCTGGGGTCATGGAGTCAGCTTCATCCAGAATGATAATCTTGTGTCTTCCTTGTGGTAGGGTCACTTTTTTCTGAGCAAACTGCTTTATTTTATTACGCACAACATCAATACCTCTATCATCAGAAGCATTCAATTCCAGTACTGCATTGGTGTATGCTTCACCTAACAACCCACGCGCTAGACAATGTATTGAGGTGGTTTTTCCTATACCGGGAAGACCAGAAATGATCAAATGTGGAACATTACCATCTTTTGCGATCAGTTTCAAACGGTCCACTGTCTCTTTGTTTCCTACCACATCTTTTAGTAGAATTGGGCGATATTTTTCAACCCTAAAATAAGAAGTAGTTAGTGTTGTTCCAATTAAGAAGATATGAGCAGACATGAAGAAAGCTTTCCGTTTCAAGCTATGTGAGTTCACTTACCAAGGCAGTTCTAAAGTGAGTGCTTTGTTTGACATTGAATGGAAAGGTTAGGCGAACAGATACCGATACTTTGTCTGTTTCAAAGTCAAAATACACAAAATATTTTTGCATTTTTTTCCATTATAGTGGGCGCGCGCCATCAACACCAACAAAACACGAAAATTAGAGCTTCTTAGAAAAGTCATCATAACGCGTTCATTCAAACTATGTATTGACATTCCTCTTTCAAATCTGATATGACAAATCTTTTTCGACCAGACCAAGTTTCTCTATTGATTTTTTTTGGGTAGATTTGTGGAGAGCTGGCAGATTGCGAGAAGACTTCGGTATTCGGGTGTTTGTTTCTGGGTCAGAGATGAGCTCTAACAAACCAATATACATACGATGATAGTGGTTGTATATTGTAGCTACTTGTTTTACATAAAGACTCGATACTACAAGAACGCTTAAAGAGTTCACTATGAATTATCGTTGTTGGTTGATAAAATTTTCCCGATAATGAAGAAACTACGATATGTAAACAATAGCATGTCAGAGAAGAGTCGAAGGAATACTTTACTTTTAGTGAACCAAAAATTCGTTTTCGCCGTTTGATTCATTAACCTACAGGAAGTTATTTGAGATCTGTTTCCGTACTGAGTAATCTTAGATTTAGAAAAAAAGTTTCAGTCTAATTTTGGGTCTCTTGGGTGTGTAGCTCTTCTTGACTTTTCTGGTCTTCAGTTTTTTCTTCTTCAGCTGTGTTTTCTTCAGCAGATTGTTTTAAACCTTCAACTGGCTTATCTTCATTGCTTTTGTCGCCATTGATTATCTTTCTTGGTGGTAAAACAGTTTCAAATGCTTGTTTCCAATCCTTGACTTCGATCCATTTTAACATCAACTCAACAACATGGGTAGTTGTTAAAACTCTTCTTCCACTAAGTTTAATGTATTGGTCTATTGGTAATCTAGCGGTTTTAATTCCCATCTTGGTAGCTTTATCTAGACATAGATTTTTATAGCGGCCTTTATCCACTATACCACCAATGATGTAAGTGAAGTCTGGCTTTAGCTCATCAAGAACCTCAGAAGAGTCTGCGCTTAAATAAACACATTTTGAGGTGTCTTCAAGTTTGAACTCTTCTTCATCGAATTTAAAGTTTGTCCAATTTAGGTAATTTGAATCTTTCAAGGTATCCTCAAATCTCTTCTTGAGTAATTTATTAAACGAGGTAACCTTCACATCAGCATTATATGGACTGGATTTATTAGCTGAATATGATCTGGTTATTTGGGTAGATAAGGAAACTCTTTCGTTTTCAGTCATTAGGTCATCAAAATCACAATCAATGATGAATGTTGATCCTGAATTGATTTGAGTTTTTGGGCGTTGTGATCTTTTACTCAACAGATTTTCTGGAATAGCTTCACCTTTAGCAACGAATTCTTGGATTTTTTCTCTACGAGCTTGTCTAGCCCTTTCTTTCTTTTGTTTACGAATTTCATTAAATTGAGGTTTCATTTCAAGAAATCTTTGCTTCTTCTGAATTTTTTTCCATTGCGACTTGGACATTCCCTCAGGTATCACAGGTTTAACATGTTGTTGATTTTTCTCTTGGAGTTCGACTTTATCTAAGGTAGCTTCTGGGGTTTCAGACATGACTTGATCTTTAGAATTTATTAGGGCATCTCTTCTCATTAGATATAATTTTTTTCCTTCCAGTGACTCCTGGTGTCCAGGTGTGAACAAAAGGTAAACAATCAAAAAGACAACACTTTGTGATTGAGATTGATGTCCTGCCTGATGGGTAATGGCAATTGAACGCTCTGATTGTATTTCCATAACTGAAAGGACATTTGATCTTTCTCTCGAAGATTCAGTGCCTGATTTCGATTCGAAAACTCACACAGAGTGTGTGCTGAAATCGATTGAAGATGACATTAGAAGTAATACCGTTGGTGTGAATGATGCGATTGTGACAAAATCATTTAACGATGAGCTAGAGAGTAAATTTTTTGGAGCTCACCCTGATAAAAATTCAGCTCCAACCAACGTGGAAAGAAACAAAGAATGTGATGGTTCACCGGTTATGAAACTTAAGTCATCGATAGATATTTTAAGTAGAGTATGTGGAAACAACAATATGACGGTGTCAAATGTTGATGAAACCGATATTTCTAGAATAGCAGATATACTGCTCAAATTAAGTGGGAATTGTGAGCTCAAGATGTTGTTCTACGAGAAAAATTACCAATTCTTGGAAGGGTTGTATGATAAGTTGAACAAAGACCATGAAAGCTTGAAGAAACAACACTCTTCTGGAATAAATGAATTACAAGTGCTCAAGTTAAAACTTAAAGAAATGACAAAACTGTATAATCGAGCAACAATAGAGAGCTATAACGCGCCAGTGAAAAATCCTTCTCTACAACCAAACTATGTGAACAATAGTTTAACAGAACTAGATTTGAATCAAAAGATTTTGAGTCAACAAAAGGAAATAAAGGAATACAAGCGTTTTATTAGAGAGATGATGGATAGAGAATAATCCCAAGATATCATCATCATCATTATCACAAACATAACCTGCACCATTGGAGTGTCGCGTCATATTATAATGCCAATTTTTATCAATGATCAGCTGACTGAAAATTTCTGGGCTTCCTAACCATTTCTATTTTTGTGGAAGAGGGGAAGCTTTTATCCATGACGCGAAAGCTTCCCCAAAAGAGAAGGCGATGTGTTGGGAAATGAACTATAAGTTGCTTTTTCTATTTATAACTTATTCAAGATAATGTGATGGCTGCCTTTGACCATTATTAACTGCATAAAAAGGAACTTCTTGCTAGACATCATCTTATTTTCTGCCGGAAAAACAATTCAGGAATTCACAACTTTTCCGCCATAAAAAGAAATCTGGACCACCTCGTGAGAGCTTTTGACAGATAGAACGGAAAAACTTTATTTTAGACCTATAAACCTTGTTAAATCATCTTAAACTGCAATTTGAACCTATAAAGAGTTTCTTGAACTCGTGTTTGTGCCTTTAATATTTGAAATCTCTTTCTAGTTAAGCGTGGTTCATTGAGCTTTGTTTTTATAAGCTCATCTCATTTATTTTCTGTTAGATCATAATATAAGAGAGCTTTTTGCCTTTGGCACGTTTCCTATCTACCTCCACTCATAGGCCATCTAAATTAGAAGAATTAGCAAACTATGGACCCATCTAATGAAAAACTTCATAGACTTCGTACGAATGAGTCGGTTTCTGGCTATTCGATATTCTCTAGAAATGATTCTGATTCATCAATGACAACAGTTAATATGTCACCATATTCATCTAAATCAATAAGTTTTACAAAAGTTGCAGAATCTTCTGCATATCCAAGGCAACCAAACCCTTCAAACCCGTCAAACTCTTTAAATCCTGAATCAAACTTTGGTGATGCTCTTCATACAGCCTTATCAAAAATCGCGTCAAACCAAGGTCAGCCAAAATCGATCAATAGGCTTAACACCACTCCAACTAATGAGCCTGTTATTGATTCCAAATGGTGCATCATTTTGGTTGGTTTACCAGCAGCTGGTAAATCATCAATTTGCAAAAACTTGAAAGAACACAGCGCAAGAGCTTTTGGTGATGGCGCTAATTTTAAAATCGATTCCTTCAACGCTGGTCACTTCCGTCGAAAACTCTCTGATTTCAAACACCAAACTTCAAATTATTTTGATGCAAATAACAGAGAAGCTAAAAGCCAAAGGGAATTATTTGCTCAAATAGCATTAGAACATTTATTGAACTCACTGATAAGTTCACAAATTGATGTTGGTATTTTTGATGCTACAAATTCCACTAGAGTTCGTCGTGACTATATTATGAATACTATAAAGCAAAAAGAAGAATTAACAGGTATCAAAATCAACACTCTTTTATTGCATATCAAATGTACAGATCAGCACTTATGGAGGTATAATGTTGAAGGTAAAACTACAGGCCCAGATTATATTGGATCAAATCATGATAATGCTGTTGAAGATTTTATTAGAAGAACCGAAATGTATCGTCAGGCCTTTGAAGATATAAGTACAGAAGAACTTGAACAAAATAGTGGGCTGGTATATATGGAGATCGATAATGCTGGTAAAAAAGTTTGCATAAACTGCAATGGATTCCAGCTGGAAAATGATGCTATATATAAAGAGTTTAAAAAGTTTGTGGAAGACTATTATAAAGATTATGGACAATTTTATGAAATAGCGGTTGAAGAGTCTACTGCTCTTTCGTTTTAATAATTTTTGAGCTACTATTTATTTATAGAGAAGAAAATAAGAAGAGAGTAATGATACCTCTCACAGATGTCCTATATTAATATTTAATGAATGCGATGATATATTTATGATATGAATGATAAGAGTAATTCTTGATTTCTTATGTGAGAGTTCTTTGTAGTTCTCAGAAGCTAAAGGTTCATTAGATGTTAGCGATAATCAAAACCTGGCAAACTGAATCCATTACCATTTGAGTTAGAATTATAATTACCATCCAAGCCGGGCAGGTTAAAACCACCTCTATTATCACCACCCCTATTATTTCCAAACTCACCTACAGGAGCACCAACATTCTCATTCTTTGGAACAACAGCGTTAACGGCATTGTTGATAGCAAAATACCAAGGACCTTCCTTTTCATCGGTGTAAGGTGGATCATTGAAGGCATTTGGATCATTAGGACGACCTCTACACCAAAATCTAGCAGATCTATCAGCACCAGCCGATGTCAAGATGTGACCTAATGGATGATAATCTAGAGCATGTATAGCTTTTTCATGAGCAAATGGAATTTTATGGAATGGTTGAATGTTTTCTAAAGTCTCTGGAACAGTTTTATTCAAGAAATAATGATTCATTGACCCATCATAATTACCTGAAGTTAACATATTAGTATGAACAGGGTTCCATGCTAAACTTGAAAGATCCACTTCTGATCTATAAATGAATAAATCTTTCATAGCTCTTAAATCAAATATTCTCATAGAACGATCTTTTGAAGCAGATGCTAGCAGGTATGAAGACTGTTGTGGTTGAAATTTTGTACCTGTAATTGTATGTTTGAAGCTATGTAGAGTTGAAACTGGGGTACCTGATCTTGGATCCCAGAATTTTATCAAGTTATCTTTAGATCCACTTACAATTAACCCTAAACTTTGATGCCAATCCGCACATTTGACATCCCAATTATGACCTTTTAAGACACGCTCTTCTTGACCATTACTGAAGTTCCAAATTTTCAAGGAACTATCATCACTTGCAGTAACAAATTTTGAATCATTAGGAGAGAATGCAATGTCTCGTATACCATCTTGATGAGCTTCGATAATATTAACATTATTGAAATTAGGTTGCCAGAACTTCAAGATACCATCTTGGTCACCACTTAATAGCCAATCATCATTATGACTATAATTCAAAGATAAAACAGCAGTATCATGAGCCTGCATGATAGTTTCGAAATTAAAAGTCATCCCATTCCATAGAGTGAATTCACCAGAATAGCTTGCAACTAATAATCTTCTTCCTTCTGGAGTCCATTTTATAGCATGAATTGCATGTTTAGCTTTATTAGAACTTAAATGAACAAATTTCGTTTGTGTATCTATTATTGGTGTGTCTTTATATGCCACAGATGGTAGGAGATCAATGGTATAGGATGCTTCAGGACGGATAGCCCCAACTTTCTGCCTTCTATGGCCAAATTTTTTTTGAACAACCCAACGACCCATTGGAGCACCATGATCCACGATACGACGGTGTGTTGTTGTTTTCTTTTGTTGAGAGGCCAACTGGGTTTCTAGAGATTGGTTATAATAAGGAGCCCGGGCTTCTGTACTCATTTTTTCTGTTACAGATTCGATTTCTTTTGATGTTTTCCTTTTTCTAATTGTTTTTGAAGTTTTGCTTTGATCATCAACAAAAATTCGCGGAAACAGTTTGAGGACGACACTTTTTGGTGGTAACAGCCCAATCGAGTGTCAATGGAAAGAATAAAAAGATTGAGAAGAAGACTGATATATATATATTGTTTTAGATTCGTAAACTCAATTGAAAAAAGGGTAATTGATTTATTCATGTGCCACTATAAAACAGTGTAAAGTATTTTATGTCTGTTGTGTAGTGAATCCTATGTGATCATACCGCCCGTCATGTTTCCGCTTAATCGAAAAATTCATATATGAAACCAAAAATTAGGTGTCAAAATAAAGAAAAGGTAATAGAACTTCTTTTGTGTTAAACCACAAGTCCTACCAATGACAGGTGATAAGAGTGGACCCACAAGGTCACAAGAACTGTTTAAGAGAGCAACAACCGCGTCAACGCTTACAGCCTCTGCTACTGCGACGTCCGCTAATGGCTGTCTGCTTTGTGCTGACGCGCCAACTTGTCCGCAGTGCCCTGATGGCCAGTACTGTGTGCAAACTGTCCAGAAGTGTGACATGTGCCCCAAAACATACTGTAAGCCTAGTGTCATAGCATCGTCTTCAAAGACTAGTATTGGTGGGATCACTGGTGGTGTTGCTGGAGGTCTCATCATGTTTGCACTCCTGTTCTTTTTACTATATAAATACTACTTTAAAAAGATCTTTGCATTCAAAAGAGTCCAACAGAAGGAGTACCACTTTGCAGATGATATTGAGATAAACTTCCGTCATCATCAAAATGAAATAGACCAAAATTTGGTAAAACCTTCATCAAGAACCAGTATAGCCACTACAATATTATCGAGAGCTTCAAATATCATCCCTATTGCATATATTCCTGGTGTCACTATTGGGTCAAATCACAAAAATTCAAGATTCTCTTCAATATCTGAAGCTGATACTATAGATACAAACTTTATAGGAGACAGACTATCCAAAGCTTCGATTGTGGGAACCCCATCCATGACAACTACGGCGATCAGAGCGAAACCTAAACTGGTGAATATAACAACACCACCTCCAAACTCTGAACAATCCAAGAATGGTCTCAACAGAGATCCTGTTCCTTCAACTGCAGTAAGTGCAAGCCATTTAGGTGGTGTTAGATCAATTCATGTGATAAATAAAAATGGTAATAATAAACCCTATCAGAAATCTTCATTGCAGACAGATATGATTATGGAAGAAGATGAATTTAGTGAACTTGAATCAGTCGCACCTTCAAATGCTAGAGATAGTTTTATAAGTGTTGTGCCTGAAAGTGAAGATTATGATCCGTTTATTATAGAAGACGATGATGACAATACAGATACCAATACAGAGAATAATAATAGATCGAGACCAGGAAGTGTATTATTAGAAGTTGATTTGGATACGAATCGTTTATCAAATCCTTTTGAGGATCAAGAGGATCAAGTTGATCTAGAGAAGAACAAGAAAAGATGATGCTTCAACTCCTATAAGCTTGCTAATTTATGAATTTACAGCTTTAATTCCTTAAGTTAATCAACATCTATCAACATTCCCATCTGATATGCTATTTGTGAGGTCAATATCGACCAGCCTTTGTAATAAATAAGGACCTTTATAAGCTCCGAATTGTAAAATTTCGCGAATTCTCCGATTCGCGAACAGTCCTCTGGATGAGGTTTGTGGAAAATTCCATTTGTTTCTGCAACGTTTGTTATATTAGAAAGGCTGTTTGTTAAACAACTCAACATCTCTGACAAGGGCTTTCTGAGTTTTCAAAAAGAGTACTTCAAAATGGTAGTGAATAATCCTAATAACTGGCACTGGGTCGAAAAAAATGCTCTACCATGGGCTCAATCATATCTATCAAAAAGACTACATGATATTAACTTTGAACATGAAATTTTCAACGTTAGCTTGAAGAGCTGCACAGTTACAGGTGATTGTGATGTGTCACAGAGAAAAGGGAAAGTTATTGGGATTTTTGATTTATTGATTGAATTAAAATTAGAAATCAAAAAATTAGGAAAAGACGGTGAAGATGAAGTTGTATTGGAGGACGGTATCTTAAAGATCTTTGATTTTATTCATGATGAACAAAAATATGAATATATTTATGAAAAATTAGGTGATTATAAAAAATTTGTTGAATTAGAGTACTTACCTTTTGTTCTAGAAGGCATTAAATCTTTCCAATTGGATTTGATAAACTCACACACTGACGAATTACAAGAGCAATCAAACTAAATGAATTCAAAATAGATCACGTATCTAATATTAAGTTTAACTTTCTTCAAAAAGAAAAAAGCACAAATTCTGTCCCATCCAGATTTTTTACACAGTCATCATTGGATCTCTTGAATGATTCACTATAATATTTATAAATTTCTACAGAAATCCAATAAAGTTTCAAAACTTACAAATAACTTAGATTGATGATTTTAATATCAGTAATTTTCAAAAACTTTATTCATCAAACCCTTCAGGAACACCTTTTGCGTGTTTTGTAAACTCTCTATCAAAAACATAAGCTCCACCACCAGGGAACTCACACCAGTTAAACCCATTATCTTGGATCCTCTGAATAATCCTATATGATTCAACGTCTTTATATGGCATACCAGTTTTAGGATCAAAGTACATCGCCGGACTCCCCGTGATTAGACATTGCTTCTTTGCACCACTAGGTAGGTAAATACCTGTTGGTGGTTCAGTCTTAAGGACAATTTTGATATCCTTATTAGTTTCCAATATGATTTTCTCTTTGCGAACTTTACTATAGTCTCCAAACACAGGGAAGTTCTCTAATATATCCAAATTTGGTTCTTTGATCATAGTTGTTGTGGCTTGTGCTGAAGAGTTCACTTGTTCAGGTTTGATCCTAATTAGTGGTTCAACTTCACGAAACCTCCTTGAAACTGGAAGTAACGAATCTTCACCAAAGAGAAAAGCTTTGATTTCATTAATTTTCAAGTTCCGCTCAAACGATATATAATTCACTCCTACCTTTTGCTGTGGGCCTTCATAGAGTATGTCTGGTTCAATTGATGACTCCAATGGAATTGTAGTTTGTCTTGAGTCTTTGATATCCTCAGCAAATGAAACAGATTTAGTCCTTTCTTCTGATAAAATGACATCAGTGCTTTCAGTCTCAAGCTCGAGGACATTTTTATTCGGTATAGATTCATCATCTTGTTTCATAATTCCATCAATAGCATTATTTTCGTTGTCATTGTCCCCAGTAGGACTCTGTTCCTCTTTTTTTTCAGGGATTGGAGTAGACTCCAAAGTATTAGGGTCTTTTATCACAATATTTTTATTGGGGGAGTCAGTCATTGTAATATCTCCGTCTATAGGTTCTGAAACGGAGACCACGTTATCATCAATTTCAACCTCAAGTTTGATTTCCGTTTCATTATTTGGTGAATCTAGCTTTATTCTTTTAAATGTTGGCTCCTCCTTGGTTAAATCATTTTCATTATATCTCCTTTCAGCATTCATCAATTCTTCCAACCTTTGCTGCTTCTCTTCTTCTAGTCTTTTAGCCTCTGCTTCTTCTTTCTTTTGCTTATCACTTTTTCTTCCACGTCTATCTTTTTTCTTCAATTTATCTCTTGTCAGAAGGAACTTTTCAAGCTCTAATTCCTCTAAAACAGTAACATATTTCTCACAAGTTAAAAGGGTCATTATGTTCTCTAATTTCTTTCTCTTACTAATCTGCAAAGCTTTTCTTTTCTTTTGTTTTTCGATTTCTTGTTCTTGGTATTTATTCAAAGTGCTAACATTATATTTTTCAGTTTCTAACGCTTCAGCTAATCGTTCTTCTTGTGTTAGCTCAATATATTCCACTCTTTGAACTGGTTTTAAACTAGAACGACGTTTTTCCTCAATTTTTAGCTTGGAAACCAAATTTAATTTATTTTGGACAACAGCTGATCTTGAAGATTGTCTTCTCTCTATGGACAGTAGAGTGTCGGCTTTCACTGGAAGATTGTAATTCTTTTTTGGCTTAGAAATGGGTTTAGAAGCTGGATTAGCATGTTGCTTGATCTTGGGCACAGCTTTGGCTTTCTTTAAGTCACGACGTTTTTTTAATCTTTCCTGTTTCTGTAGTTCCTTCTCTCCAGCATCTGAATCTTCAGAATAGGAATCTTCCTCTGAATCACTAAACATCTCATCGTTATTTTCATTGAAGTTGGCTGATTGGTCTGAATCAGTACCACCATCATGATCTACTTGAACTATATTCTCTTCATTGTCATTGTCATTATCATTGTCATTATCTTGATCGCTTCTCGACACTTCTTGTTGCTCATCATCACTGGCAGCGCTGTAGTACTTATCTTTGTCGCCTACTTGAAACTCTTTATCGTCTTCATCCTCTTGGAATAACAGTTCCAAATTATCATCGTCTTCATTAGCATTTGTTAATCCTTCTGCTTGAAGAAGCTGCTTCAATCGTGAACCTGCATTAGATCTTCTTTTTCTAGTAGCAATCAGGTTCCCCTCTTCATCGTCACTCAAACTAAGCAAACTCATCAATTTCAAGTAGCTTTTGGTTGTTTTGGTTCTATTTTGCCTGAACAGATTTTGGCGTTTTTTCACTTTGTCTGGTAACAAACGCGAATATGTTTTATTCGCGAATCACATCCGTGCTATATGGCAATTGGAAATATCCAACAAAAGGCCGAAATGAGTTGAAGTTGATTTGTTTGATCGATTTGCCTTGTGAAAATGTTAAGCTGTGGAATTAGAGTTTATAAAAGACCAGTAAGGTGGTGTTTGGGTAATTTGCTTTGCTCTAAAAGAGGGCTTCACTTCTCCCAATTCACAGCTCACCAGGAAAAGAAAACATCAACATCACAAGATGAGATGGATCACTTCAACCAATTGGCATCTACTTGGTGGGATGTTGATGGTCCACAGCGAATCTTACATAAAATGAATTTACTTAGAATGGATTTCATTCAAACTACTATCAGAAGTAGTCTCAAACTAAACGAAGGTGTCAACTCGGAAGAAGAAGTATATGTTCCAGGTTATAGTCTTGACCTATTACCAAAAGAGATTGCCCATCAAATTACACTTGAACAGGATAGAAAAAGAAACTCTTTGATAGAAAGACTTCCAAAATGGAAAGCTTTAGATATCGGCTGTGGTGGTGGTATCTTATCAGAGTCCTTAGCGAGATTGCCTCAAGTAGAGTCTGTTAAAGGTCTTGATCTATCGATAGATGTTTTAAAGGCTGCTGAGATACATAAAAACTTGGATTTTGCGATTAAAGATAAAATCAGTTATGAATTGAAAACCATTGAAGATCTGCCATCAACAGAAAAGTATGATATTGTAACGATGATGGAGATGCTTGAACACGTCAACCTACCTAATGAGGTTTTATTAGCAGCTCTCAAAAATGTGAAAGTTGGTGGTTGGTTATTTCTTTCAACTATTAACAGAGACTTTATTTCTTGGTTTACCACGATTTTTATGGGTGAATACGTTTTAAAGATTGTCCCTGTTGGTACTCACCATCTTGATAAATACATCAACCAAATAGAGATTGATGAATGGTTTGATAATAAGCCTGATTTCAAGGTGGTTGACAGTAAAGGGTGCCTCTATCTACCTTTTAGTGGTTGGTCCTTCAGTCCAACTCCAAATATTGGAAACTACTTAATGGCAATCCAAAGATTGAAATGAAGCAAACTAACAAGAAAAGGAGAAAAAAGATTGTAGATATATATATAATGTTTATATACCAAATTACATTTAGCTGGCAACCTCTTTTTCTTTCTTCTCCACAGGCTCATCAATGAACTGTGGTACTTGACTATCTTGTAAATATGCTGGAACGCCTTCTGCACCGGTATCAAGTTCCTCAAATTCAATTTCATCACCCAATGCTTCCAATTCTGCATCTAATTCGCTCTCACTGATATCATCTGGTACATCATAACTCGTAGCTAATGCATCTTGTAATTCATTACTCTTCTCAATCAAGTCCAGCATCTCATCCTGTAAATCTTGGATCTTATCAACGTCTATCTTTCCATATGTTTTCTTCAAGGCTTTATTGGTTTGTTTCATTGCGTCTACTGTGATCATGGTATTCTTCAAGTTATCAGTCGTCATTTGTGCCTGTGTCATATTCCAGCTCTGTCCTTCCAGTTGCTGCTTCTGCGCTTCGATTTGACGTCTTTGCTTCAAAAGATTCAATGCCCTCTGTTTTATAGTGTTCTTACCTGGACCATCTCTCATTTTGCTTAGCTTCTGTTGATAAGTCTGTAATTCAGCATTTAGCTTAGCCAATTTTATATCCAACGAGGAGACCCGCTCGTCAATGTTGGAGATGGCATCATTCAACGTGGGCTTAGGCTGATTCTTATTTGATCCGAAAAGTCTGTTCATCGTATTTTTCTGTTTGTATTTCTCAACTTATTTAAAAGTGAAAGTGTGTGTCGTTTTATTTTGTTTTTTATACAAAAAAATCCCAATTCCAAGTCACATCTGGTTTAGAAATAAGAGAATCAATTTCTCTCTCTAAAGCTCATTGGTCTCCTTCTGTTAGCTGCTCTTCACTCACAATTAGCTTATTCCATTGTTTATCTGGCTGAAATGGTGATTTCTTGATCTCAAAATTATCCTCAGGACCATAATTATTGTATAGGATTCTGTTGTGAGAGTGTCTTTCTGCATGGCGATCCATCCAACCATCACCAAAGTTTAAAGCACCTTCTATAGAGCTACCAACAATCTCATTTATGATGTATTCTGGGCTAAAGTCCTCTTCTAACAAAGTTGCAGCATATCCAGCAACAATTGGTGATGCCATTGATGTTCCACTCATCTGAATAATCTCTCCTTGAGTGGCACCCCAACTGGAGATATTCACTCCTGGTGCATACACTTGGACTAATTCACCATAGTTAGAGAAAACAGCAAGTGTATCTGTTTTGTCATCAAAGGCACCAACAGCAAGTACCCCATCAGCACTGGCTGGGCTGAAACGACGAGCATTAGAAAAGCTGTTACCTGCTGCAACCACAACGACCAACCCCGTTGAAACTGCTGCGCTGGCTGCTCTGTTAAGGATTTGTTGATATAAGCCACCAAGAGAAAGGTTTGCAACGGCTTTCACGTTTCCCTTTTGTTCCCTATCCTGAACAGCCCATTGCAACCCAGAAAGAATATCAGAAACTGGTCCACTTCCTAGTGCTCCAAACACCTGAACATCGATAATATTAACTTCTTTGGCAACTCCAAACGTAGCTGATCCAACCAATCCTGCTACATGGGTACCATGTGGGATGTCTATGCCAATGCCACCTGGAAGTCTTCTACCAACAACAGCTCTCCCTTCAAAATCCTCTTGTTCAACATAAACACCGTTATCAAGAATGTAGGCATATACATCTTTACCAGTTGACCCATAATAATATGAATATGGAGGAGATCCTTCATATAATGGTCTTTTGGAAGATAATCTAGCCAAATGATATGGTGCATCACTTTGAACTTTCAAGTCAGTGTCAATTTCAGAATTAAAGTAACCATTCAATTTACCAGATTGGACCTCTTCAAAGAAGCTGTCCTTCTCCTCATTTACTGGTTTAGTATCAACATCGTTAACCACTGAAGAATCTTCTAAAACATGGAGCTCTGAATCTTCCTTATTGTCAAATGCATAGACAATGCGATCAGGGGTTATTTCAGAAATATAAGAACTTAGTTTCAAAGCTTCAATTTTATCATCTTCCAAATCTGCAACTAACACCTTGAAGTTCTCACCAATGGAAATCGTCTTGACAATGTTTTGAGTTTCAATTTGATTCTCAGCTGCTGAAGTTATCTGAGTGAATGTGGCTTCAGGCTTCAATTCAATGATATAACGAGAAGAAGCAGACACAGCTAAAGGAGCAAACAAGAAGATTAAACGTGGGAATTTCATTCTGGAAAAATACTAACTTAATATGTCAAGTGTAGTTTATTAAGGTGGTGTTTTCATGTTTCTTTCTGCGGCTTTCAAAGATAACGCAAAAACGACAAACAACCACAAAACCGATATAACAAAAGCTTGAGAAATTAATAACCAGAAGATTTAGCAGTTATAACCAATGTATTTCTGTTGACTGTTTTAGTTATTTTGTTTATTTTATTTATTATTTATACACCACAACATTGATATTCGGCTATAATTAACAAGTTGTACATTACATCACCTGCTAAACTTCGAGATCTAGTATCCAAATGAATAGTCTCCACTTAACCAAGTGTTTACCATATTTAAAGCAGCAACTGGTTGATCATAAGGAACCATATGACCAGCGTCGTAGATTCTCAAAAAAGTGAAACCGCCAAAACTCTTCACTTGACCAGTCTCCTCGTTTGCACTACCACCGTTCCATGGTTTAAGTATTTCTTCTCTGTATGAATCAGCAAGAATCCAGTCTAAATCGTCGGCCCAAGCATGATTACCAAGCCAATTGCAAATGTAATCCTTATCTCCAGCGTAAATTAGCACAGGATATCCTTTATTTAGTAGTTCAGAAACATATTGCTGGAATGGTTTGGATTCATCACCAGTTAGACCAAAACTTGTAAATACTTCACCGTTACAGCCTTCATAGTGTGTTACTTTCGAACCTAATGCTTCTTGTACTTCTTCTAGGTTGAGATATTGTTCAACATAGTCAATTCCTTTATAACATAGTTCTCCCTCAGTTTCACAGGGACCTCTAATATCATAAAAGTTTAAACCGGTCTTTTGGTATGGTGTTAATAGCTTGTTTGAGCAATATATACCTGCAGGAACACAAACCGCAGCTGTCTTCAATTTATAACAAGCTTTTACTAAAGCTGAGCATCTTGATTCTGCTTTTTCCATTGCCGTACATTCTTCGTCCGTCAAGACTTTAGGATACCCACCTAGACCACATGCCATTGGCTGATAATACTTGTTCTGAACTAAAGAATCAGTGATACCATTTCCGATTAAGACAGATGTTAATTCAAATGATCTATCAGCATGATTGATAATCTCAGAAGCTATACTTGGAATGTAGTGACCAGCATAAGACTCACCAGCGATGTGGAATTTATTTGTTGCAAATTTAGCAAATTTCTGGAAGAATAACTCTAAAAAGACAAATACATCTTTAGCAGCAGCATAAGAGTTTGTTACTCTTTCATCACCATATGAATAACCAACACCAATAGGCTGATCCAAAAAAATGACACTGGCGTTTGAATTCCAGGAATATGGGTTATATATAGGTTTTAAATCTGGACCAATTGAAGAAGGGCCTAATTCGAAGAATAACCCTGTCAATGAGGAGCAGCCAGGTCCACCATTTAACCATAAAATAACTGGATCGTTTTCTGGATCATTTCTTGATTCAAAAAAGTAGTAAAAGAAGTGATTATCTTTGAAGTCCAAATAACCGGATGATTGCTCCACAGTATCAATTCCCAGTGATTTTGGGTCGCCTTTCAAGTTTACACGAAGGGAATAACCATCAAATCTAGAGTCACTAATAATATCATAAGCTTCCAGTGATTCTGAACTATCCTTTTTAAGTATCTGCTCTTTAGCTTGTGGGGCATTTGTTCTCCAGTTTTTGACAAAGGAGCTGTACTTTTGAACTATCTCTGAATTTGAGAGCCCATCCAAACCTTCAAATATCTGCGACTTCAAAGAGTTGATTGCGTTCTCCAATTCACTCAGATCTTCTGAATTGAGATCTTGATCCCGAACTTGTGGGACATCAGAGTCTGTCTCCTTATTAACTTTCAACACTTGCTGATAAGCTGAAACGGACGCAAATTGAGTTGAAATTGCGAGAAATGGGAGTACCAGTTTCGAAAGTTTCAGTATATTCAACATAATTACTATTGAAACAGGTCAAATATAATTTGCTTCAACCTGATGCACTCTCTGAAGTAAGATAAAGAGAGATAACCAAAGTTTGCTCCATTTTGAATAACACCGCTATATTGGTGTCTGGATGTCTGTACTAAGTTCATAAAACTGACAAACCACTCAAATTGGCACAAATGTTTCTTTCCCTGGAAAATCATACTTGACAATAAATGAAGAGACATTTCGCTGGTGCTATACCAGAAGCTAAATCAGAAGACTCGGATTTTTCGGATGAGTTCTCTGAAGGTTCAGAGGAAGTTGATTCTAATTCTCAGATATTGGATAGAAAAGCTGAGATTGAACGTAAGAAACAATTTGTCAAATTGAATATACCTCGAGACACACCTCCTATTCTAAAAGGTGGTACACAGATACAGAAACTAGAAGAGAGTATACCTCCTAGTGAAGAAAATGAAACGGAACTGAAAGAAAAAAATGGCACTGATGATCAGAATATCAGTGAAGAGAGCAGTGAACAAACCAGTGAAGATAGCAGCGACAATAGCAGCGAGGATGAACAGCCGTTGTTAAAACCTATATTTATCAAGAAAAAGAGTATAAATACAAAGACCTTGACCAAACAGAAAAAGGAATCTGAAGATCGAGAAGAAAGACTTGATAGACTTGATAAGCTTTATTCAAAAGAAATCACACAAAAAGGTAACGAAACTGAGAATAATTTAATTGATGATACTGATGATCTGAATCCAGAGCAAGAGAAGCAAGACTGGATCGAGAGATCTATAAGGAGATTATTCCGTGATCAAGCTCTCAAAGAACAAGAGGAGCTTGCAAGAGAAAACAAAATAAATGATGAGGCAGAAGTAAAGCTAAGACCTATTCTAGTCAAGCTGCTATCTAAAAGATTCAAAAAAGGTATACAAGAAGTTTCTCCTGACTATAATATTGATGATGAACTAGTCCATACTATATCTCAAAAAGTATTTGATGAACTTTCAACTAAACCAAGCATCACAACAGATGATGAAGCTGAAATCAAAAAGAGACTGATAGGAGAAGTTGAAAAATATGATAAATCTTTATTACCGCAGAAATTCCAGAAGACTTCATCTGATTTAAAAGTAGATTGGGCACCCGAATCAAAATCAAATGAAGGCAATGAGATTGAGGTTGAAGAGTTTGACGAGCCTTCCGAGTAATCTATAAATGATAACAATGATAACATATTTAATAATACTATAGACTTGTAGACGGCTTCCAGCTTATTATAATAACTCATTGTCGTAATTTATTCCATGTTAATCGGCTAAATGAAATTGAATATCGGTTAAATTAGAATATACTGTTTTTTCCTCAAGCATAAACTTAGACGAAATAGTAGATCTTGTTCGAAAACACAAATAGTAAATGACATCACAAATTCAGCCAAAAGATCTTCTTCAACTGCCTGAAACAATTCCTGCCTTCTTAGAATCTTATCTTCCATCTCAGAAACAAGAATCCAATGGCCTTCCCTTCGTCACTTTAACGTATGCTCAATCAATTGATGCCAAAATTGCCATAACAGGTAAAAGAACAACCATTTCACATTTAGAAACCAAGACGATGACACATTACATCCGTTCAAAGCATGATGCAATACTTGTCGGGTATAAAACTGCTATCATTGATGACCCAAAGTTGACAAATAGATACAATAGTCAAACTATAAGACCGATTATTGTTGATCCTGAGTTTAAATGGGATTTTAAAGGCTCAAAATTGGAGGAATTAGTGAATAATAGAGAAGCCCTACCTCCTATTATTGTGATATCGAAAACTTTGGGTGATTTAAAAGAAGAAAAGATTTCCCATTTAAAGAGTAAAAGTGGTTCTGTTCTTTCACTTTCTTACAAAAGTGATGGTCATTTCAATTGGAGAGATGTTTTCCAGGAGTTGAAAAATCAATTTAATATTAATTCAATTATGGTTGAAGGTGGTGCTAGTATCATTCGAAACCTTTTACTTGAGAATGAGCTGATTGATGGTCTAATTGTAACTGTTGGTTCCACATATCTAGGGTCAGAAGGTGTTGATATCGCACCACAAGGACCAGTGGAGCTTAAACAAATCGCATGGTGGAGAGGTCAGACAGATGCAGTGATGGCAGCAAGGTTAAAATAAGCTACGATTGTCTAATTTCTGAGCTAATATACATTTTTTTTTTATGTTGACAATTAATACAATTATTTCTCCTTCTAACAAATGGACAAAGAATAATTTAGGAGCCTCTTATAAACATATTCTATAACTTGCATAACGACCACTTGTTTCACTCTTTCTTATAATTTTAACGACTTGACCTCTCTTCAATCCCAAGTATCTAGCAACCGGATCTTCTCTTTGAATTCTAGGTAATTGTGATTCTTTTAGTCTATATCTGTCCAATAATTGAACCTTTTCATCACCTGATAATAATATATGTTTAGGAACTAGTTCATGGTGAGTAATATTGACGATCAAATCTAATTCTTGGAAAATATCTATGGAAGCTGGAGCAACAGTTGGAATTAATTTGTTGGCACTTGATGTAATACTATTTTGATAGATGAACAAACCAGTTGAAAAGTTCTTTTCAGAGATGTGAATAATAAAGTTCTTCATGGTTTTAATACCAACGGATGGTTCATCACAAAATTCAACCCATAATGAACCAGTATCTGGGAATTTTGTAAGGTGTTCTTCAGTTGGTTGAGCTTGGAATGACATTCTCTTTCTTTCTGGTCTTCCCATGGCATCAAGGTATTGGGCTTTGAATTTATCTAAACTTAGTTCTATTTCTTCTTGAGAGATATAATAACCACGATCTCTAACTAGTTCTTTGATTGTTTTGAATACCCTCCATAATCTGGAAACTGATCTATCGTTTTCTGCGTCCATTTTATAATTGTTTTAGTTGAGTCTGTATTAGGGCAAATGGAGATTTTAGAGATAGAATAAATATCAAACGAAGAAAGTGAATCCAAACTTTATATGAATGAGGTTTTAAGATGGGTTTCCTTATTTACGTTGTTCTTGATGCCGTTTTCCAATATATTTTTTTTTCTTTTCCTAAAATTTTCAGATTTTCTTAGTGCTCATATTTACGCATACGAAAGATTACCATTCTCAAAAATACGCCAGTTCCACATGATAAGCATTTATTCATTTCTTCAAACGATACTTAAGCAAAATATCTCCACTATTCTTCCAGATATACGTCCTTAGAGTAGCTAACGTGATGTAATCATTAACAATCTCATCGTTACATGTTATTTCTAGCCAATCTTCAATGTTCTCGTTATGTGAGTTCTTAAACTCCTCTGGAAATTTATCCCAGACGTGTCTCTTAACCTTCCTAATCCTCAGCATATTGTAGGCACTAAGCCTTACAAGGCGCTGTTGAGCATTGTTTTGTGCTAGTAATTGTTGTTGTTTCTGCTGGTGAGAGGACGAAGGAGGTGTTGGTTCTGAAGTTGGAACAGGTGGTGGTGGTTGATGAGGAGGAAGTGGGTGTGAATCATTCAGAGATGGTATGGTTGTAAGGTTCGCACCAGTTTTTCCAGATGAGCTTGGAGGTGTTGGAATACCTGTGGTTGAAGAGTTTGAACTTGATCTTGAACTTTTACCTATCAAAGGCTTTTGAAGAGAGGAAGAAATGGATGAAATAGAGAGTTTGTTTAAGTTAAGCTTATCTGCACTTTCAAGATCTTGCGGTTCCGGTGTTGAAGTTTTAGAAGAATCTTTCCCTAATGAAGTGGATGTGGAGATTGAGGCTGAGGGTATTTGTGAACCAGTCGAAGATTGATCTTTGAAGGTAGCATTTATATCTGGAAGTTCAGTTTCATTATCATCTTTAACAACTAGGAACCCAATCTTGACAGGAGGAGTTGCCGAATATTTGAAATTATTGGTAACGATGAAATCACCTACCCATTTAGGCAATAGCTCCTTTAATTTCTCATAATTATCTTCATTCAGATGGTCATTGAATATATCAATCTCTTCGCTTCCTGTTTCTCTTGTCAACTTTTGTTTGATATTCAGAATAAATTTATAGTTCGGTATTGATAATCTTGGAACTTCGTTGGTTGGAGGAGGAGATATCAAAGAATTATCTAGTGATACCATTGAATGACTGCTATCATAACGTTTTTTTATTATTTCTATGGTGTCCTGTAAAGACTTAACATTTCCAGTGTCAGCTTCTAAAACATAGCTATTGGAATTTATTATGGAAGGAGGAAGCTCTTGAGGAACTGCTGTACCCTCCTTATTGACAGTTGAAGTTTTATGGTGATTGGCTTTTTTTGAGAATAGACTGAATCTTCTAGATTTTGCTTCCTCCTTTGAAGATGGCATTGTAATCGGTAGTTGAACTGGACTCAATGATTTCTCTTTCAGGGCTTCTAGCTTTCTTTCTCTATATTTAGAGTCTTCTTGGTATAAATAGTTCAAAAAGTTTTGAAAAAGGGACATAAAGAAGATTTTACCAAGATTATATCTGAGCTCAGGATCTAATCCCTTGATCTCATCATATGAATGCATCAATTCATCACCATAAATCTCAGTATTTGTAAAATTTGATTCATTGATGATAAGGATCAGCTTACCTGATTTAATCGAAACACTGAACCAACTAGGTAGAACTTCTTTCGTCTGGAATTCAGCTGCGATTTCATCAAATGTTTTCCCATCTTTCTCCGTAAAAACATGTTGTTCACAACACTTCAAAATATCCCAAATGACGATTTCATTGGATTCATTCAATGTTACAACATTTCTTCTATTATTCAGCATTCGCTTTCTAATAATACCTTTACATTGGTTGTGAATGGTCTTCGTAGGTATAGACCAATTCGTAATATTTGCATTGCCCATTGATGTTGTCCATATTTCATTGTCCTTCTCAGTAATGGATAGTAGACCCTTGGATTCCTTACCAATCAAAGTCACTATATCTGACGGGCTATCAACATGATAAGCAGAGCCATCAGCATCCCCAACCAAGAAATTATCAAAGGATCCTAAGTCTTTGGAGTGCAAGGCCCAAATTGAATGATCGAACTTATGTGTTTTCAACACTTTATTGACCCTAAGATCCGTCAATTTAACTGTACCATCGGATGACCCTGATAATAGGTAGTTGGAGTCGCTTAAAATAAGAGACTTGACTATATCGGTGTGAATAATCAGCTGATTGACGACTTTTCTCGAGTTTGGATCAAACAAGATAATGTTATTGTCATTATCACTGAAGGCAATAAGTCTCTTATTAGAGGTCAATGAATAAATAGAGCCTCTATCTTCATTTTTGAAATTCTCAAAGCTGAACAATGATTCAGTTCTGTTTATATCCCAAAAGTTCAAAGTCTTGTCCAAACCACCTGAAACAATGTAGTTGTTATTGAAATTGGACAACGCTTTAACATAATCATGGTGATATCCAATTACCCCATGTGACTCCAGGGTTGGATCCCACCATTGCACACTGAGATCAGACGATGCAGAAACAAGTTTATTCTGGAAAGCAGTTATATCGTTGACCCAGTCGCTATGTATCTCGGCCTGTTTCTGTGTATAGAGAGTTTGGTGTGTTTCCGGGGAGTATTGGATGACTACACCATCTCTTCCGCCTGAAAAAAGGGATTCTGGGGTGGAAAGAAGCTTATTCACGGGAAGAATATGACCCACATGTGTACTGCTTGGATTTGAGGACAGAGAGATGTTTATAGTCCGCTGTTTCATCTCCTTCAATTATGGTTGGTATTTCAAACTAAGTGGTAAAAACCCGAATGAATTTACATTTGTTGACTTTGCCCATTACCACGAACAAACCCACAAATGAAACAACTAAACCAGAAAGAAAGAGAGATCGCAGTGCAATTAAAAGCTCGTTTGTGGCACTTCATAGCAAAGCTTGTGGAACTGGAATCATCTTCTTTAGGGACACACGCAACCCCTAAATTTGTTGGCTACTTGGTGGAGCTCACCTACAATCAGCTTCTGAGTGTGGGTGACGATCTCGAGAACTTTGCAAGACATGCTGGTAGAAAAACTGTTGAGCCTAATGATTTTTACCTGCTCGTACGAAAGAACAAAGATTTGATGGAAATGCTCAAGGAATTGGTGTAAAATGCAAGTTTTTTTGTATATGTTTATAATAGCTAATGGTGGTGGTTAATGGTTGTTTTGGTATCTTATTTATTTTATTTTTAATTTTTAATTACTGTATTAGGAAGTCAACCCTCCTACCAACATAAAAAAATCTTTTCGACATCTTTATCTGATCAAAACAGTGAACTACACGAAATAAAGAAAAACGGTTAAGAGATGTTCCAGCTGATACAGAGACGTTTCCAGTCGTCCATAGCATCACCAGTGCTTGACCTGAAGAGAATCGTGCCAAAACACAACACATTCTACTTCAGAAATGCTGAACATGAAAACAACATAAAAGAACTTGAGGCCCTACACAGAAAGTACCAACATTTGCCTGTTTCGACAGAAAACAGAGAGTCAAAATGGATCTCACTACAACAATATGCCCCAAATGCAGGTGGTCAGAGATTGAAACCTTCCCAACACAAACATTTAGTCACTTTACTAAATAAATTAAATGCTATTGATAACCAATTAAAAACTGTTGAATTGAGTCAAGTTCTAGCTAAATACTCTAACAACACAAGCAAATCATCGTCTTCAAGTATATTAAAACAATTGGACGAATTTGGTCGCGCTCAATCTAAAGGTGGACGTAAATCCTCATCTGCTTCCGTCTTTATGGTTAAAGGAACTGGTGAATTTTTAGTTAACGGCAAGACTTTAGACCAACACTTCCCAGAATTGAAACACAGACTAGACGCTATCTATCCCTTGAAAGTTGTTGAAGCTGAAGGTGAATACAACATCTTTGCTAAGGTCATTGGTGGTGGTGTCACTGGTCAATCTGGTGCTATTGCTAATGCCATTGCCAAAAATTTGGTCATTTTCAACCCATTATTAAAAAAGAGATTATACAAAGCTGGCTGTATGACAAGAGATCATCGTCGTGTTGAAAGAAAGAAACCAGGTAGAGTTAAAGCTAGAAAATCACCAACCTGGGTCAAACGTTAGAACAAACTCATATTTTTTAATGACATGTATATACATAATGAAAGGATAATCTCCATTTACCTGATTCCTAGTATGAGTTTCTCTCAATATCAACCATAATCTTATAATAAACCACTTGACGA
Source organism: Wickerhamomyces jianshihensis (assembly GCA_030562945.1). Lineage (NCBI taxonomy): Eukaryota > Fungi > Ascomycota > Saccharomycetes > Phaffomycetales > Wickerhamomycetaceae > Wickerhamomyces > Wickerhamomyces jianshihensis. Next base: position 186,021 of record JAKUAH010000233.1, read on the forward strand.
GAAAACTGGAAATGGGCTTGAATTGTAGAACAACCAATTGGAAGGAATTGAAAATTACCCTCCTCCATATTTTATATAAGATGACAGAGATCAACAAAATGTAATCAATTGGGCGCTTGAATAACTAGAGATGTCTGCATTTGATTTACAATATGGCCGAAAGATTGAAAGTTATCGAGAGATCCAGAGAAGTAAGATACCAAAAGAGTGGATAGTACCCCAGGAAGTTATCACAAATGGGCATAGCATGAGCTTAATACCATCACTTTTGTCACCGATTGAGCTTGAAATAACAAACTCCACAACAAGAACCATCTTGAATAAAATAAAAACCAGGCAGTGGTTAAGCTTGACAGTGACTAAGGCATTTGCTCATAGATCGGCAATTGCCCAGCAGCTAGTCAATCCACTAACAGAGATCCTATTCGAAGAAGCATTTGCAAGAGCAAAAGAATTAGACGAGCATTTACAAACCCATGGTGGCGTAATTGGCCCTCTACATGGTCTACCTATCTCAATCAAAGATGAGTTTGACTTGAAATCACACCGTACGACTTTGGGACTGATCTCCCAAATCGACTCAGAACCATCAACAACCACATCACCAAATGTCCAAATCCTAATCTCACAGGGTGCAATCCCATTCGTCAAGACAAATGTCCCTACAGCGGCTTTTAACATTGAGACATCAAATAATTTGTTTGGTCCAACCTTCAATCCATATCAAAAACAGTTCAGTGCTGGAGGTTCTAGTGGTGGTGAAGCTGCGTTAATAGCGTTGCGTGGTTCTCCTCTTGGAATAGCAACAGATTTGGGTGGTTCTATCAGACAGCCATCGTCTTTTAATGGTGTTTATGGAATGAAACCGACATCTAATAGAGTTCCTCATTTTAATGAGAAGATAGTGGTTTCTGGAATGGAGAGTTTAAATGGGACCAATGGTTGCATAAGTAATGATATTGATGGCTTAGAATTATATTTCAAATCCATAATTGATACTCAGCCATGGTTAGAAGATACAAAGGTTATACCATTACCATGGAACGATGATCCAAAAATCAACAAGAAATTGAAATTTGGGATTTTGTTTGATGATGGCATTATACGTGTAACTCCCCCAGTGGAGAGAGCTTTGAATCAAGTTAAAGACTTATTGATTTCAGAAGGTTATGAGGTTGTCAATTTCAGACCAAGAGATGGTTTAATTCCTGAAATTGCATCTTTTGCTGATAAATTCATGTGTAGTGGTGGACTAAAGAAATTGTACAAGGAATTAATCAAGACTGGTGAACCAATACCACACATTGAAAGTATTAAACTGACCAAAGATCTATCAGTTTCAGAACTCTGGGAATTACAAAAGGAAAGATCATTAAAAGTTAATGAATTTTGGAGATACTGGATAAAGTTGGATATTGATGGGTTAATCTCACCAGTTACTGGATTGGCTGGTTGTAAATTTGGAGAGTTTGCTGATGTTAGTTATTCTCCATTGGCTAATGTCATTGATTTTCCAAGTGCTGTTTTCCCTGTTTTAAAAGCAGACAAAGCGATTGACAACAATAAGATCGACAATTCTTCTCATAGAAATGAGATTGAGAAGAAAGTTTGGGATTCTTACAATCCAGAACTATCACATGGTGTTCCTATTGGCCTACAGCTCATTGGGCCAAAATATCAGGAAGAAAAAGTGATAAAAATCGTCAAAGTATTAGCTGAACTGGTTAATTATGAAGGCGTTAATACTACTTTAGATTCTTGATTTATAGAAACAATATATTACAGTGTATTTTTTTGTTGTCTGAGCCATGTGCATCACTTAAATAGAGTGTTAATGCTGATAAGCCTGTATCTTCTTTATTCAAGATCAAATTGATCAAGTCTAGTGTTGGCTAAATTCTCAAGAATCACAGCATCCTCATGAACATCAGAACCTTCCTCATTATAAAACTTAGCATTAGAGTAGATTCTCAAGACATCATCTTTGAATTTCTCGAAGCTCTTCACCCTACCACTCTTCAAGTTTTTTCTGATAGTATTCAAAGCAATAGGTTTAGGAATAATCTTATAGTAATCAGGATATAACTTTTTAGATGGCAACTCTATGAAATATTCACTCAAAAGATGGCCATCCTCTTCAGAAGTAGCTTCTTGAAGTTCATCCAACAATTTCAAACCTTGTTCAACCAATGGAGATTGTTGTCTCTTAGGCTTCTTAGTTGAGACGAAAGACTCTTCTTCAGATTGATACGTCTCTTCATCATCATCAACATCATCGATTTGTTCCTGCTCTTGTTCTGGCTCTGCCTCTGGCTCATCATCCTCCAGGGCTGCGGATCTAGACCTTTTAGCACGGCCATTTGTCAAAGTTACAGCTCCGTTTTCTTTAGGTGACGGGGTTAATTTATCATCGCCTTCGGATTGTCTTTTAACTCTCCGTTCTCTAGCGGATCTCTTACGTTGAATGGCAGCTTCAACTGAATCCTCGTCATCATCCATTGCTAACAACCATTGCTCTTCAGTTAATCCATCATCATAATAGACACGCTTCTTCTCTCTAGTTCGACCGAGTTCTTCATGAGCTTCAGGCTCAAGGTGTTTGGAGATATCTTCAGTGAAAATTTCTGGAAGTTCAGGTTCAGTAATCAATCTTTCTTTATAGAAGCCTGCTTTTCTGCCCTGGATCTTTTCATGTGTAATTCTTTCCAAATCCATCTGAGAAAACAGTTCTCTTTCTTGATCACTTCTAGCCAAAACATCATTTAACTCATCATCATCTAGCTCTTCTTTTTCATCATTGTTTCTGCGTCCATCATTCTCTAATAATTTTTTCAAGAAAGCCTCCTGTTCTTCAGAAGTAGACTTGTTATCGAATTTACCAGCTTGGATGACCTTACCATCGATATCCAATTTTTGTAAAGCTCTTTCCAAAATTACTTCTTCAACTGTATCTGTAGTGATTAATCTTAATATTCTAACTTCATTTTTTTGACCGATTCTGTGAGCACGATCTTGAGCTTGTAAATCTTGATGCGGATTCCAATCAGTATCAAAAATGACAACTGTATCAGCAGTTTGTAAATTCAAACCTAAACCTCCAGCTCTTGTTGACAATAAAAAGCAAAAGTATTCAGATTCTGGATGATTGAATTCTTTCAACATATCAGTACGATCATCAGCTTTTGTACTACCATCCAATCTCAAATACTTCAAATCTCTCATTCGCAGATAATCCTCCATAATATCCATAACTTGTGTCATTTGGAAGAACATCAAAACTCTATGACCAGATTTCTTAAATTTAGGTAAGACTCTATCCAAAAGTTCAAATTTACCACTAGTTCTCCATAACATATCAGTTGAAGTACGTAGTGGATTAATCACATTTTCAACCTCTTCAAAAACATAAGGATGGTTACAGATTTTCCTCAATTGCATAATCTTGTTGTTCAATCCCTTAATACCGGACTTGGTAGTACCACTTGTTCCAGCACCAAGGAATAAAGCATTGTGTTTTAACATCTGTTGATATAAAGCATATTGTAGACCGGAAAGTTTACATTTAATGACAGTTTCAACTTTATCAGGTAAATCTTTTTCCACCTCCTTCTTCAGACGACGAAGCAAGAATGGTCTCAAGACTTTATGCAATCTTCTAATAACCAATAATGTTTCTTCTTCTGATAGTTCAATCTTTTCTTGACCACCAGTATTAGCAAATGGGGTGTTGAACCATTCATCAAATGTCTTGACTGAGTTAAAAACTTTTGGAAGGACAAAATTCAATAGTGCCCATAATTCAGGTAAATTATTTTGTAATGGAGTACCAGTTAAGATTAAACGATTCTTGGTGTGGTAATATTGAGAAATGGTCACCGCTAATTTAGATTGAGCATTTTTCATACGATGACCTTCATCAATGATCATATGAGCCCACTTTAGTTTGGATAATACTGGACGATCTTTGATAATATATTCGAAAGTAGTCAACAACACATTGAAATTTCCACCTCTAACCTCAGCAGCCAGATTTTTACGTTGATTTGGAGAACCTTTATAAATGATAGTTTTCAAAGAAGGAGCCCATTTCTCAAACTCTAATGTCCAGTTAGTGATTGTAGATAATGGAACAATCACTAAAAATGGTCCTTTTTCTTTCTTAACTTCAATTAAATAAGTAATTAATGATAACGATTGAATGGTTTTACCCAAACCCATTTCATCTGCTAGAATACCATTCAAATGATTATTGTATAATGAAACCATCCATTGTAAACCTTTCAATTGATATTCTTTTAATGTACCACCAATCAAAATAGACGGTTGCTTAGTAATTTCTTCTTTGACTTTATGAGCAACCTCGTAATAGTCAATTTTCTCTCTTTGTTCATCTGTAAATTCTTCAACAAATTCTTCACCATTAGCTAATCTAGCTTCAGTCTGCTGAGTTTGAACCGCTCTAGCAAGAGAATCTAAGAAAGAATTAGTTTGTTTTAACAAATGTGTGATTCTTGTATCCTTAGTTTGATCTAATAATTTCAAGTAAGCTTCTTCATCATTTGCTTTCAAGGCTTGTAAACGTTGTCTTGCTGTCTTTTCTAACTTCTTTCCTTCATCTTTTTCTATCTGAGTATGTAACTGGGAAATAGATTTTGCAAATTGATATTTCTTGCTTAAAAGTTCATCTCTTTCGTCTCTAATGTTGTTAGTTTTCTCAACAATAGCATTAATTCTTTTCTTATGCAGTATTTGCTCGACCCTTTGCTTTTCTAAACGTTGCTGTTGCTCGAGCTCTTCAGCAAGCTTGGCAGTTTGTTTAGTAACCACTTTAGACCTTATCTGGAGTGATCTTTGAGCAGTCAGCGTAATTGGATGTGATTTTAAAATATCCACAGTGGTATGAGCTTTTGATCCAACAGAAAACAATAGTTTTTGTCTTATAGATTTTTGCTTTGATAGCAGTTTCAAACCTTTCAATTCAACAAGAGCTTTTATCTTCAATTCATCTGCATTTTTATATAAATCATCAGGAGCATCTAAGGACAAATCATCAAATTTGAAAGTACCAATATTTGCTGGGATTTTTTCAAGTTCATTAATTCTGGTGCTGATTTTAGTGCGAGTTTCTTGTTCAGAGATGGTATTTAGAACGGACTTAGAGCTAAACTTATCTTGAATTCCAAGGTTTGAGAGTCTTTCGTGGAAGTCTAAAGTTGATTGAATTTTTAATAACTGATCGCTTTGTTTGATCGGATTTACTTCTCCATTAGAAATCACATCGTTCAATCCCAAGGATTGTTCAATTTCACTTGGTACACTAATACCTTTTGAAATTAGTTGGAATGCAATTAACTGATCACGTAAGATATCTTGATCATATTCTTTTCTCTTGTTGGATTTTCTTAGAGTACTGAGTCTTAATTTATAAGCCTCTTGCTTCTTACTTATCTGGTACAAGACACGTTCTATTTTCTCTTCTTCCAATGGGTTGGCTTTTGTTAGATGTAAAGATCTGTATCTAAGAATTAATAACTCCAACTCGTTTCTAGTTTGCGGAAACGGTATTGCTGTATTTCTATCAGCAGAAGAAGGAGGATGAGAAGTGTTCTGATAAGTTGATGGAGCTGTTGGTGGTGGTGACTGTTGATAAGAGGACATTTTTAGAAGATGGTGGTTGTGGCAAATGTAATCAAATCAATAGCAATGATTAACAATAGACAATAAGAATAAGTGATGACCTTCAAGAGCCTCAAATCAGATATTTAAGTAGAAACTTATCGATGTTTTTATAGGTGGATCAGGTTTTAACCTGTTTAGTCTATATTTCCTAGAGTTTTTTGTTGGTGTAAACAAACGCTGGAATCCCTGAAACTTATCCAATCGGAACACGGTGAAGGAGCCAGATTAAATCGACAAGCGTCGGTCTCAACTAGTAATTATTTGGCGAGGGGAAAATAATTAATTGGCGATCGCTTTTAATCTGAACAAAACGGGAACTGTTTGTTTTGATTTTGTTTGATCGTTTTTCAAATTTCTGGTGTTTTTTCTTATTTTCAATCATTCCAAACTTTTTTGGTTAGCAGTGCAAAGTTCGCGAACTTAAAAGAAATTGATTATGTCAGCTCGCACTCTCTTTTCTCTTTCTCTCAATGGAGACCTGATCACTGAGGCCGTTACTGCAACCAGTGGACTGATCTGTAAATCGGACTTATCTGTAAATTGGACTAATCTCTGGATTGTGAGGGTGTGGTTAATGGCAGGACTACAGAGACAAATATGGGATATCTAAACTTAGGATTTAAGTGTTAAATGCTTTCGAATTAGTGTAAAAGGGATTCTTGGTCACACAATACCAACATTCTATAAAGTGCCTACAGTGAATTCACCGTTGCCTTCTCTTTCCACCCTCTCTTTGGCTGCCAGTAATGCCGGTCTCGTTTTAATATGGTTGATATATCTCTTGGAGAAGGGGTAGCCTGAAATATCTAGAGAAGAGCCTTCAAAGAATCCTGATTCAAAAGCTGCGTGAATCCCAAAAGCTAGTATCACATCAGCACCAGAGAACTTGTTGTTGACAAAGTATATTGGCTCATCTTTACCCACTAATGAGGCATTCTTTTCCAAAATAGACTCCAAATACTGGAACTTTTCTCTCAAGTGTTCCAATGTGGTGTTATCTTCGAGCTGCTTGATAAATTTGGTGACATTTGGTTCTTTAGACCATGAATATCTAGCAATATTCAGTTTTGGAATCAAGAACAACAAAAATAATGGCTGGAAACTACCTTCAGCAAAGTGCAAAAAGTATTCTGCATCAAGTTGTTCGTCTGGGGTTAAATCCTTAAAAACGCCATTAATATCAAAGTTCTTGACTAGATAGTCAATGATTAGACCACTTTCAGCAATAACCCTTGGTAGTTGGCCATCATGTTTGTCAACCTGGATTAGTGGACTCTTACCCAAAGGATGGATGTTTTTCAGCTCCGAATTACCACCAGTACTGTCTCTATGGTAAAGCTTTAGCTTATAGTCAACACCCAATTCCTCTAATAACCAGGCAATTCTTTGAGCCCTTGAGTTTTCTAACCTGATGGCTATTTGTTAGTATATGAGTCGAAGACATTCTCATAATAATTGATGTGACTTACAAGTGAAGAATAATGGTTGGCTGTGACATCCCTGAGAGTTCAAAAAAATGATAAAAACCAAGTCTTTTAATCACTTCACCGGGCTTTTTATACTTTCTCTATAGTAGGTGCTACACTGTGGACGAATCCAAGAAATTAACATGTATAAAAGAGATTCATGGGATGATCCTGTGAATTTGTGAAGCCACTATAAAAATGTGGTAGTGACACACAAGCGATGAAAACCTTAGGCAGCATGAATAACAAACTCACCATTGCCCTTTTCTTTTATTTTCTCTTCAGATCTCTTGAAGGCTGGTCTGGATTCTAATTGTTTAACATATTGTTCTAATAACGGGTATCTACTTCTGTCCAGTGGGAAGTTACCGAATCTCCCACCTTTCTCAAACACTATATGTAAATTGAAGATTAAAATGACATCAGCACCACTGAATTTGTTATTAACAAGGTAAATTGGATCTCCCTTGGTATAACTTTTAGTTGAATTCTCCTTCAAGATATTTTCCAGAAATACAAGCTGCTTCTCAATTTCCTTAATTGTGAAGTTACCATCAACACCTGAGACGAATCTACCAATGATTGGTTTCAAGAAAAATGGGACCTTCTCCAAAGCTAAGCTATGAAGGATCAGGATCAAGAATAGTGGTTGAAGACTTCCTTCAGCAAAGTGGGAATAGTACTCAGCAAGGTCAATCTCGTCTTCGGTAAGATCTGAGAATATACCTTTAACATCAAAATGTTTGATGAAATAATTGACAATATGTCCACTCTCTGCCAAAACTTTTGGAGAGCTTCCATCTTGGTAATCAAGCTCAACCAATGGACTCTTCCCCAATGGATGAATAGCCTTTAATGCTGGGTCAGCTAAGCCATTTATTCTATGGTATAACTTCAAGTTGTAATCAACGCCTAGCTCTTCAAGCAACCAAGCAACTCTTTGAGATCTTGAAGCCTCAAGCCTTCAAAAAATTAGTATAAACTTGTAAAATCTTATAATTAGACCCTATTCACTCACCAGTGAAGTGTAATCTTTGGTAAGTTGTTATTAGACATCCTCTATCAATGTGTTTGGTACTGTTGAAATTTTGTTTGCTAAGCGGCTCGTTAAATACTTTTTCTGATCGGATTTACTCGGTCATACTATCGGAAATGTGCGATTATCTGCTTTAGTAAGCAATATAGGTTGTAGGGATCAAAATAGAGCAAGGTGAAAGGGCATCAACTGCATCAACCGACAAAAGTAAACAATGAAAGATTCAGGTAGTGCTGAATCCAGAATTCTAGACCTTCCATTAGAAATCTTATTCAAAGTCTTCTTATTCCTTGAAAATGAGGACATCAACAATCTATATACGATCCAATCCATCAGAAGGAGAATAGAGCCCTTATTTGCAGTTGCTTCTGACATGTTCCCTTCTGATAACTTCCCAAACATTCCAGATACCTACTCAATTGAAGATATTTCTTTACGGGTTCCCACCAAACACAAGTTATTATGGCTTCTGGTGGAAGTCCATGACTTAAGGCATACTTATCAAATGCTACCTGCAATCTCCAAACTCATAGATAACAAGATTAGTGTCTTTGACGATGTCCTTCCTTATTCATGGGACACGCATATCACAGAGAACTCAAGTAGTTGGCTACAGAACTTTGGTTCAAGAACGAAATCACTCACTTTCGAGTGTTTAACAAGACTCGCATTATCTGATGTGTCTATTGACCCAAAACTAATACGGTTTCCCAGACTTAAGACCTTGAAGCTCACCAGGGTCCAAAGCACCGATATTAAGTCAAAATTATATCTTCCTGAGTTGAAGTCTTTATATGTAAGCGCCTTCTTCAACTCTATTAACTCCTGTTTGGACTATGAAAACACTACATCATTGAAAACACTCACTATTACAGGCATAATTGACCTGATGAAATGGGAAAACATTAGAAACTCATCATTGAAAATAATATCAATCTATGAGTGTGTGAGTCTAGTAGTTTTCACTGGCTTGGATTTTGGAGAGCTGGAGAGTTTAATCATCAAGGATACTGATGTTCATGAACTTTCACATATAACCGCGCCTTCACTAACGTCAATTCATATTGAACAATTCTTGACCTCAGATATTTCATTGAGTCACTTAAATCTACCACTTTTACGAAACTTCCTTCTCTGGACTTTTGAGATCTCCAATATTTACGATATTTTTGTGCCATCTCTTAAACAAGCTTCTATTATGTTATCGAAGGAACCAGTACCAACTATCACAAACAAAATTGACTTAACTTGCTTCAAAACTTTGAAAACTATTCAAATATGTTGTGCAGCTGAAATCTTGCAGTATGTTGAAGAGCTAGAAACTTTGGAAGTAAGAGGCCCATTTGATAACCAGCTTCTCTTTGACCTTGAATTCAATACATTGAAGTCATTCCATGTCTACTTCAATAACAGACTAACTGAGATTCCCAAGATAAAATCAAAAAATCTTGAGAGTTTAATTATTTCAAGGTGTTCAAGTTTGAGTAACATCAAAACTTTAGAACAGGATTATCCCACCATCACCAGCCTCACAATAGAATATTCGGAGCTTCGTGATATCAACAATTTTAAACTTGAAGAACTCCAGACTTTTGTTTATGTGACATCTACAAGTCAACCAATATTTGTTTTAAACTGCAAATTTCCCAAACTAATATCTTTTGAAGCGCTCAACTTGGAAATCAGCAGTAATGAGCACTCAATCTTTGAACATATAGATGCACCAAATCTTGAATCTTTGCGGGTAACAAATTTCTCCATTGATAACCTCAATATACACAATTATGCTGAGCTAAGACAATTGTCTGCCATTGGTGGAGTTCAAAACATCAGCATTAAAGATTGTGGAAATTTGAGGGACTTGGATATAAGTAGAAACGAATTGCAAACTGTTTCCACAGATCGTCTTGACAAATTGCTGGCATTGGAGTGTGAAGATACGAATATGTGGCATTCAAGTATTGATGCACCTTTGTTGAAGAGAATTACTGATGATGGACTCATACGTTATGTGCTTAAAAGACCAGAAATGATATGAATTTATGATCTATTTAATTATATGCAACTATATTTTAGTCTAAGATCATTTAACTGTTCTTTATGCTAATTTGCAGTTTCTTCTAATTTGATATTAGAAATAGAACTAACCAAAATATCTTGTTCGTTCAAGTTTTCAGTCTCTCGACCAATTTCTGCGATCAAACACTTCTCCTTGAGAGAATTATCATTAATTTCCTTTTCTCTTTCAAGTATTCCTTTCAAGTCTTCTTCAACGGTCTCTTTTGATTTATCTTGGTTATCATGTGATTTCATGATAGAGGACTTGAAAGCCTCTAGAACATTAAAATTCTCATCGATTCTAACCAATTCAACACTTTCAGCAAGGAAACTTGAACTTAGTTTATCTTTCAAAACGGGGGTGATTATCTTCAAATCATTCTCCGTTATCTCAGAGAAATTCAGAAATGCAGGTGGGTATAATAAATATTGGTCCCCTTCGATCCACTTTAACTCACTATTCAATTTCACATATTTGTGACCTGACAGTGCAATTGAAATGGTCTCTTCAACATCTTGCTTGGTTACACCATTAATACAATCCTTAATCAAAAGGGCATTAAATTTAGGCTCCGCTGATTTACTAGTTATTAGAGTTGTTGATTGTGATAGTTTAGGTTCGTTCAGGATCCTCTGATAAACCTCTATAGCTAGTGACAGGGAGTGTATAGGAATTGCAGAGCTGGATTTCTTAGCAACAAAGACACTTCTGTTTGGTTCGGGATCATGAGATTCAGAATATAATTTGTAAGCTTCAGCCAAGTAATGTACAACTTCTCTCTGTGATCTTCTCATTGGTCTGAAATCTAATGTCTTTCTGTTAGAATTCATCAATTCTTTAAACATGGTTTCAATTCCGATGCACCATTTAACTTGAGTAGCTGCAACTTTTAATAATCGAGGAGCATAATCCAAATCTGATAATTCTAATTCTTCTTCTTCAGATTTCTCCCTGATACCAAAAGCTTCTTTCAACTTCTCCTCACGTTCTTTCAAAGCACATGAAATTTCACAGTTAAGTTTGGTATTACTTGAGCTTTCATGCTCAGCATCGGCACCACATTTTACCTCTTTCTTTCTTCTTCCACACTTACAAGTAATTGAAACTTTCTCATTACATGGAGAAGAGTCATCACACCTTGAAGGAAAGTGACAAGGTTTTCTGTCAAGATGAGCGCAATACTTCTTCTTTTTACCACATATTGATTTGCAGGTACATGGGCCATCATGACAACTCAACAAACAATGATGTTGACATGGTAATTTCTTCCCACATCTCTCACTGCAAAACACATCTTTTTGATAACACATGGCCCTACTCATTTTCTTCCCACAATTACATAGTTTTTCCACAGTTTTGGTACAAGGGGGGCATTGTATGCCATCAGAGTGACAATTGTGAGGCATTTGCGAATGCCCACAGGAGAGTTCTCTGATACATTGAGAGTCACAAGGTGGAAGACTGACTCCACAACGGACAGGGGCCATCACAACTGTTTGACCACAGTGGCAGATAAGATCGTCGTTGGAAGACTCCAAACATGGTGGACAGGAACCCGCATGACAGGTTCTTTGACAAAGATGGTCAGGATTACCACAAGTCAGTTTTCTATTGCAGATATCTAGGCAGATGTGGGTTGCTTCTATGTTAAAGGATTCATTACTTCGAGCGTTTCTAACATCTGATGTGTTTGTCCTTATAGCTCTCTTTCTGGCTCTTTCCCTAACCTCCGCAGCTCTATCATCAGGACAACACATTTTATTACATCTATGACGACGACAAGACAAAATGGCAAAACATTTTTTAGCACATGTTGCGACTTGATTCTGTTGAATGAACTTGCATGGAACAATGAAGGAATTATTGCCACATCTACAATCTGTTGCCACATTTTCAAAACATGGAGAGCACTCACCTTCATGACATGACCATTTGCATGTGTGACCACAAGCTAGCCTCTTTTCACATAATTTGGAGCAAGTCGGAATTTTCTCTGAACAATTGGATCTGTTTTTGCCATTATTTAATTCCTTGATAGAAGTTTGACCACAAGGACAGGTTTTGATGACATCAGGGCTTAATGGACAATGTTTCAAGTTTCTAAGTCTTGGTTGGCATGACACGCTATCAGAATGAATATTACAATCGTAGTTCAAATCTGAAACTTTTGAGCATTGAAAATTACCAATCCAAAATCCACGTTTAGCAGAGGTGAAGCTTCTCAATGGTTTCCTTGTATGACATTTGACAAAATCTGAAGTTTCACCACAGTAACATTTTGACTCAACAAACTCTTCACACTTGCCACATACACCATCGTGACATTTTTTATCACACTTGTGAATCTCACAAGATAAAAATTCATCACAAACATCATCACATTGCCAACCCTCCGCATAGGGAGTCAATACACAGGGCCATTGGGTTTCATGTTTACCACAATGACACTTCATAGGAGGACCCAAGGCATTACAAGAGGCATGTGGCCCAGGATGACAGGGTAAAGTACATCTATGAGGGCATCCTTCCAATTTGGCACCACAAGTCTGGCCACAACTGTTCGGAGAGATCTCATTAATTGGAGGATGGATCACCTTTTTACACCAACATCTATTTTGGAACTTTTGCTTTCTATGAGTTGCATTGCAAGCAGGACATTTCCAATTCCCGCTATCATCTGTAGAAGAACCTTTTTGAGACCAACCACTAATGCAAGCGATATGGTATACTCTGTAGCAGCCCGAGCAAGCCCAAACTTTATCATGCGAGTCAACCTCACAAGTACATACAAGACAAGTATACGACTCGTCTCTAATTTCCTTCAAAATTGAATCAGCTAATTCGAGCTCTTCTTCTGATTCAAAGTCTGACTCTTCTGATTCGGAGTCTGATCCTTCTGATGCCTCCGAAGTACTGACCTCACTTTCTGAAGCTTCTGATATAATATTATCGACTAATAGAGTATCTTCCTTGTTCTCATGTTCACAATGTCGAACCTCTTGTTCCATCTTCTGGTAAAGACCCTATAGAGTGGCAATAGCTGTGTTTTGATAAATTCTTGATACTGAAAAAAAATTATACAACCATACACCATGTGCATCACCCTAATCAGGAAATATTCGCTAAACCACTTTTATTGTCTGAAGCGTCTTGACGTAAACTAGAAATCCAGATTTCCATGTCTGGAAAAGAGCTGCTTTTAGTTGTTTACTGGTTAGTTTTTCCATCGATGCACTTTCAAACAAATGCTATTTGAAACCAATACCATCATTCTCAAAAGGTTTGATTTCACGTTTCCCAAAATGCACCCACCTTTGCTAACAATTGGGGAAAAATGAAAAATTATTCAAATCAAACATTTTTACCAAATGAAGAAATCGCTTTTCAAACTACGTTTTTATTATCCCAATAACAATATCCATGGACGATGAACAGAACTTCCTCTTCGGGAACTTCGAAGATATTGCCCCAATAAGACCTATTGAGCATCTTGGTGAATCCGATATGACATTTGATGGCAGGTTAAATACACCATTGAAGATCTGGGAAGATGGTGGAGCAGTAGGTTGTGGAGGTAAAGTATGGGTTGCAGGTGAGTTGTTATCCAAATATCTTTTAGACAAAGGTCTCTACAGCAAAAAGAAAGTTATTGAGATCGGAAGTGGTACTGGTCTTGTTGGATTGGTGCTAGGTTTAAGTGAAAAAAGAGATGATGACCTTCAGGTGCACATTACAGATATTGCGTATGTTAAACCTTTCAATTACTGTAAAGTTCTGTAGTTACTAATGATTTGAAATAGAGAACTTGTACCTTTGATGGAGCAAAATATTGTTCTAAATGGTTTGGAGAAGTCTGTTCATGCCAATGTCTTATCTTGGTAAGTACCTTAACACTGATTCCAAAACCTCACTTTTCACTACTAACCAGCTCTGTATAGGGGTGAAGAATTACCTGATTATGCTAAAAATGATGTTGATGTCGTTTTAGCAGCAGATTGTGTCTATCTAGAAGCTGCTTTCCCATTATTAGAAAAGACACTATTAGACTTAACTACAAAGAATACTTTAGTATTAATGAGTTATAGAAAAAGGCGGAAAGCTGACTCAAAGTTTTTTAGAAAGATTAGAAAAAACTTTGATATTGTTACAATCACAGATTTTAAGGATTATGACTATTATATTAAGCAAAGCGTGAACTTATTCCAATTGGTCAGACGTGAAAAGGTTCCAAAACCTGTGACTGTGACTTCTAATGAGTAATGATGTTAGATATTTGATTTTTTGCGTTTGTTTATAGATTTTATTCTGACTTTATAGGCGTATAACTGTTTTAAAATAGAAAGCTTTTCCATATAATGAAAGTAAAATTCGTGAGACATAGTTTTATGTACAGATTTATTCATTGATAAATATACAGATGGTTATTTTGAGCGAGAGGCAGCAGCAGCATCTTCAGGTTTTTGCAATTTGGCATCAATAACATTGGATAATTCTTGAGCTTCAATCTTCCACTGGTCAATAACTTTTTGCTCCTGTTCAACACCATGTTCCAATGTTCCTTTGGCATGAACAGCACCAAACATTGCATTCTCTTCAGCACTAATGTTCTCAGTGATTTCATTTTCTATTCTGACTCTATAAAATTCAAATCTAGCTTTATCGTAAGCATCAGCCAAGGATAACCCTTCATTTCTCAAGAGGTAAATAGTTCTTTGCACCACACTTTCACCATCAAGACCTTTATTCACTTGCTTTATGTTTGACCAATCTTGTGTAGTGTAATCTTCACCTGTGTTTTCCAATAGGATTTTAGGTCTTGCTAACTCCCATGGATGTTGTTCATAAAATAAGGATCTTAGTTCATCTTCAACAAATGATAGTTTTTGTGGCTTATAGATGTCTTTATTTGCTTTTACTGTGCTTCTTGTCTTGTATACAGTAGATATAGGGTCTATTGGTTTTCCTTTTGTGGCTATAAATGGTGATTTCAACTGTCTCTTTGGTTCACGTAAAAAGTTTTTGTTTGGAGGGTACTGTGCAATGACTTTGAACCAAGCAGGTTGTCTCTGTAGCACACCTGCTTTCAAATAGTGAGAGGTTCTCTCAAGAACGTCTACAGCCTTTGTTTGTAGTTTCATTATCTCGCTAACTTCTTCGATTCTTGATCTGTTTCTTGCAAAACTGAAACTTTTTTGGAAATTTTTTTGGGCAATTTTTCAATTTTCACCAAACGAGTTCGCGATGGGCTATATAATACAGGAGGAGAGGAGTTATAAGTTAATTGTTTAATTAGTTGGTATTCGTGTGGTCTGGCTGTCTTTTTCGTTCACATTATTTACCGGAACTTATTTGATATCCATCAGAATTACCCAATCGATGGTAGCCCAACAGCCGAACATTTGCCTACAAATCAAGTTTAAACTGAACCTTAAAAACTCCCTGCCAATTGAACCTTTGCTCAGCCAATTTTTTGCTGTTAACGGGTTTAGGTTTTAGCGTATTTGTTTAAATTTATTGCTTTGGAGTTAAGGGAGATAATACAATGTATAAAAGGGCAGAGTGTTCTCCTCTTATAATTCTAGTTTGGGCCTTTTAGATTAAATTACAAAACTGAAAAATATGTCGACTGAACAATACAAAACTGTGCCATGGAAAAACCTTGGTGCTTCTGGTCTGAAAATCTCCAATGTTATTCTTGGTTTGATGTCTTATGGATCAAAAGATTGGATGCCTTGGGTTATTGATAATGAGGAGCAAGTGTTTACTCTCTTGAAGAAAGCATATGATTTTGGTATCAGAACTTTTGACACTGCTGATGTCTACTCTAATGGGTTAAGTGAAATTCTGTTGGGAAAGTTCTTGAAGAAATACAATATAAAGAGAGATAAGGTTGTGATATTCACTAAAGTCCATTTCCCTGTAGACGAAGAATATGGTGGGCTTAACTTAGTGAATGAGGAAGATTTATCTGAATTAGACAAGATTAACCTAGCTAATAATAGAGGTTTGTCAAGAAGACATATCATTGAAGCTGCCGAGAACTCTGTCAAAAGATTAGGAACTTATATTGATGTTTACCAAATTCATAGAATTGATCAATCTACCAGTCCTGAAGAGACTTTAAGGGCTTTGAATGATGTTGTTGAGAAAGGATTGGCTAGATATATAGGTGCTTCAACTCTAAGAGCTGTTGAGTTCGTGGAATGGCAACATATTGCTGAAAAGCATGGTTGGCACAAATTCATCTCTATTCAGAGTTACTACAGTTTGTTGAACAGAGAAGATGAGAATGAATTAAACTATTATGCTGATAAGACTGGTGTTGGTCTTGTCCCCTGGTCACCATTAGCTGGTGGCTTACTAGCCAGACCAGTTCCTACTGAATCTTCTGAAAAGACCAAGAGACAAGGCAGTGACCCTAGATGGCTATTTACAATTGATGATGGAACAAGAGATGCCAATATCGAGATCATTAACAGAGTTGGAGAAATTGCTTCAAAGAGGAATGTTTCTAGAGCTTCTATTGCTACTGCCTGGTCCATTGCTAAAGGTGCTGCCCCTATTGTTGGTATCAGTAACGAAAAAAGATTGGATGACTTAGTTGTCGCTGCTAACTTAAAATTGACTAAAGAAGAAGTGAAATATTTGGAGGAACCATATCTCCCAAAGCACAGAGTTCATAAATAAGTAAATATCTCAATGAAGTGGCTTTCTTTGTCATATGAGTTTTGACATACTTTCCTGTATTATTAATCACAATCCACTTCTTACTGGAATGACTCATAAAACCCATTCGCGATTTATTGTATATGGCTCCGGTCCAATTCCTTCAACTTATCTTGTCTTCCAAAAATGCAATCATAAACCAACCCAAGAATGACTTCTTTCAAACAAGTCGACGTATTCACATCAATTCCTTTCAAGGGAAACCCTGTTGCCGTCTTTTTTCATGCTGAATCTCTTTCAAGGAAACAAATGCAAGAAATTGCAAATTGGACCAACCTCTCAGAGACAACATTTGTCCTTAAGCCAACAGTACCAGAGGCAGATTACAAATTAAGGATCTTCACACCTTCTGAAGAACTTCCATTTGCTGGTCATCCTACTATTGGTTCAGCTCATGCTGTCATTGAGAGTGGAATTGTGCCTAAGAAAGGTACAATTGTTCAAGAATGTGCTGCTGGTCTGGTTGAGATCAAAGTTTCAGAAGTTGACGGTAGTATTCAGTTCAAACTACCTTACTACAAGCATAAGTCATATACTCAGTCTATCGAGCCATTGGTACAAGCTCTCGGAATAACGAAGGAGAATGTGGAAAGTATTGTTCATGTCGATGACGGTCCTCTGTGGTTGACAATTCAATTGGAAAGCGGTGAACTGGTTTCTTCATTGAAGCCTGATTTCAGTTTAATACCTGAAGGGCTAAACCTATCCGTCTTTGGTAAATCTCAGGATGGAACATATGAAGCCCGAAATTTCTTCGCAATCGGAAATACTTACATTGAGGATCCAGTCTGTGGCAGTGGAGCAGGTGCAGATGCTTCCCTTCTTTCTGAAATTGAAGGCTTTGAAGGGGAATTTGTTATTAGACAAGGTAGAAATGTTCAAAGAGATGGTTATATCAAAGTAAAAGTTCAGAAGGGAAAGAATGGTAACGAAATTTTCGTTGGTGGTAATGTTTTGACTATTTTAGAAGGTGTTTATAAAGTCTAGCTTATGGCTGTTGAACATGATACTTTGTGTGTGCCCCCTTCGTCTCCTCCCACCTTCTCCTCAGTAGGTACATCATTTAATAGATTTCCGTAGTCTTATTGTCCTTGTAAGGCCTTCTGTATGATTTTCGCGAGTTTGATTATTTTTGTGAAATTTCAATCAAACTACTTCACATAATCATACGACCGAACATCCCATTTATAACTAATTAATATGGTCAGTTATCATCCTTTTTAGCTAATTCAGTCATATTTTGGCTAACTCTTACCCTCTATAGTCTGCTTTATTCAATTTCACATCGCTTTTACAAGTCATTCTACTCCTGATATGCTCATGTGCCTACATTCAACACAACTGGCCATCTCTATTAAGCTCCAGGAAACAGGGGTAAGTCATTTACATGTTCTAAATTTTATTTGAACTACTGTTCTCTAACACAAATTTCTAGTGCTTTAAGCATATTTTGGAAACTTGCCAGAGTTGGCGAAAGAGCTAGTATATACGTGTCGATCTCATTGGTCTTGATGGCTTTACGTCAATTGAGCGCATAGCTTGGGGGGTTGTTGCCATTATCCTTTAATTAATATATTTTCTGATCTACATACCTAGAGGTAGAGGTAGAGAGGTAAATGGACAATATGGAAAATTCTACTAGATGGATGGCTACAAAAAAAATAACATCAATCTCTAAGATGAAAAATAAACGGCAATGTCCTCTCTAATTCTTTAAATTATAGTATTCTGCTTCAATTCTCTCTTCAAGATTATATTCATCTTCGATTCTATCATCTAATCTGCAACCAACACTATGGCTCTTCAAAACTGCAGTTAATTTTGTTTCGCTTTCTTTTAAAATGTCTATCAAGGTTTCACTTTCGATTTCTGACTCTATGAAACTCAACTTTAACAAGCCTTGGAATATTTCTATGATTTCATGGATGAATGACCAATCTTCATTATCATTCAAATAATTTTTCAATAATTCAATACATAAATTCAATTCTGTTCTAGCGTCATACAAGATGATAGATCCACTAACAAAACATTTCAAAAGTGTTTTGAATATAACAAGAATCCTGAAAAAACTCATCCAATTCAATGAGAAGCAATTTTTGTTAACAGTCAAATTATAAGAGTATGACAAATTTTGCAATACAGCTTTGGCAAGCTTATCCAGTAAATCAGGACTCAACACTGGGTTCAAATAACTATGACGGTACAGTAGAGTCAAACAATGGTAATATCTCGTTGTGTGCCATAATGAGGTTGAATTATCAAAGCTTTGACTTGATATTAAATTTGAAGTGGCCTTCAAATACCAACTTTCAATACTGCTTCTTAAATTCTTCAAAATAATATCATTCTTCTCTGTTGGATTACTATTGATTGCCGTTACTGAATGTACTTCTCTAAATATATTCCCTTCAATCCTCTTCAGTTCAATATTTTGTTTGAAATCAACACATACCTTATCATCTAGATTATCATACTCATCTAACCTGATAGTATAAGGTAAATTTATCACTTCATCTGGAATACCAATCAATTTGTTTAAATAGACGGAAACAGTTCTATCAATTATATAAATGGACCAAAACAACCTATATCTCATTTCTATCTCAAATCGACTATAGTTATCTGAGCTGGGTTTGTTTAACCGTCTATGTAAATTGGATCTAATAGCAGCACC
Source organism: Wickerhamomyces jianshihensis (assembly GCA_030562945.1). Classification (NCBI taxonomy): domain Eukaryota; kingdom Fungi; phylum Ascomycota; class Saccharomycetes; order Phaffomycetales; family Wickerhamomycetaceae; genus Wickerhamomyces; species Wickerhamomyces jianshihensis. Next base: position 205,664 of record JAKUAH010000233.1, read on the forward strand.
AATCAAAATATTAGTCAAATTTGTGGTTGATACACAATTTCTAGCAAAAAAAGAATCGATCACTAATAAAGTCATGATTTTGATATCATCAATAGTTCCAAAAGTTAAAGTTTGTTGAATAAAATTTTGTACTGTTTGATTATTGAAGATTTTAGAATATGATTGAATTTCATGAATACTTAACTGATTTTTGTTATGAAGATTTTTGAAGCCAATCGTTAAGATCAGATAAACTTGTAAGTTTTTCTTTAAAGTTGGTAATGGGATCTGAGTATAAGTAGGATTCAAAACATTGAAAAGATTAATGGAATCAAAATTCTTATAAAACTCACCTTTATGAATGAATGGATATTCTTCATAAAAACTTTTAAAATAACTCTCAATATATTTCAAAGCATGCTCTCTTTGGATCATTAAAGGTTCAACTGCGTTGGACGTTGCAGGTATTAAATTTTCTTTTCCTAAGTTAATCAAAGTTGATAAGATAGCATTCTGTATTTCAGTGTTTTTCTTAGCTGGGTTGTTTGATCCATCATTGGATTGTGATTGACTCCGTTGAGCCTGTGATGCTAATTGCTTTTGAATTGGTGAATCTGTCTGAGATTGTATCTTTTGGTTTATAGAAATAGAAGGCAACCTTATTGAAGTAGAGGGAGTTAAAACAGGAATAGAAATAGATTTGGAAGTAGATCTTGAGTCTTGATAGCTGTAGTTATCCTGCTGGTTTGGGTTTGAGTTGACTGTATTCTGTGGTTGGCCATCTTGAGATAGGTTATTATTTGCGTTTATTTGAAAACCTATCGAGTTTTGAGCCAAAGGAGGTAATATTGGAGCTTTGGAGGAATTTGAGGAATTTGAGGAATTTGTTGAAGATATTGAACTATTATTGTGTTTTACAGAGGGTTTATCGGTTTCATTGACAGAACTCTTTCTTCTTCTTTTTACTGTTGGAGATTTATCAGCATATTGACATTCTTCCCCCATCTTGATACAAGTTGAGCATTGTGGGAAGTGCTTCGAGCATTTCTTTCTTAATCTTCGACATCTTTGGCATGCGATTGTCTTTGTTGGTTTTGTTTGATTTATTTCATCAATAAGCTTTTGATTAGCACCAGATTTTTTTTGGTGACTATTAAGAATAAATCTGTTGAATGGTTTTGAAGAGACCTCATTGAAAGATGGTGTGCTATTAGTGGTTTTCAAATCGAAGTTTATTATGGAACCTTGGGGTGTGGGGTTGACAGGAATTGTACTTATAGATGATGTTTTTGAAGCATTGGACACAGTACCTTTCGAGTGTGGGACCTGTGTTGCTGTTTCGACCTGATAGAGACTCATTTTGTTTGTGGATGGAAAATCCGTCGCCCTCAGATGTGCTCTTACAACAAGATATGGCGTTTCCTTTTAGTAGATCAAGAAAAGGGAGAATTGTCCTATTATAAATGAAAAGATATGTATCAGCAAGAAACAATTCGTTAGCTTCTTCGCGATGGTGAGATAGTAGCGTTTTTAGGGAGGTGAGAATTACTTGTCTGTTGTTTTCTTAGTTTTTCTTGATTTTCATGTTTTTTTTTCTTGACTGTCAAGTATGGCTTCTCTATTAAAAAGACATTAAATACGCCCGTTAGCTGTCACAATCCCTATGAAAATCCGATTCAACCCAAAAAAACATCAGCAGAAAGAAACAAAATAGAAGGAATCTCACAAAACATGGACGCTCCCTACTTATCCAAGAGTTTCTATGACCAAAGTCATCATGGTTTAGCTCTGTGTCTTATGGTTAACACTTAAAGGCTAGAAAGAATGGGTTGTGGTTCTTCGAACTGTGGCCCAGCACGATATTTCGCGTTTATCAACCACCAATTTTCTTATCATTGTTCGGATCTGATGCCAAATAGAGAAATCACTTTATTGAAAGATGGCTCAGATCCTCCGCTCCTTTGATGTTTACGAAGAATATTAACGATCTAAGTCATGAGCTTACGGAGATATATGGAGTTACTCTCGGAATTGGAGCCCCCTGTCAATCTAAAAGCGCCATAGCCGCTTCTCGCTCAAAATCGATAATTTCAGAAAAAGTGGATCTTCGAAAGGATCAAACAAGAAGGCCCATGTTCTAGGCTTTAGTTCATGTTCTAACAGATGATCACCTTCGTAATTTTTGTAACAATGTATTTTTGTACAAAATTCTTTCGGAAACCTTTAATTTGTCTTATGACTTACTCATATCTATATATTTATCACTTCTGTATTTTTGGAAAATGAACCCGCTTCATTTAACTCAAAACCATAACTGGCAAAAACTGTTTTCATCATTTTATCCTTGAAACAGAGTTTTCCATAGCTTACAAATTCATTAAGCAACCTTTAGATGGATTCATGTCTGAATAGTATCACTCACTAACTGTCGCTAATGATCACCTTTGTGGATACTATCTACGGAGTAATCAGCCAATACTTGAAAGCGCATAATCGCGCTAATTTGAAACCTCATTAAATTTTTATTCTCTTGTCGAAAGACTATTAATCACAAGAATTTGCTTGCCCACAGAGTGCAGTTATGACCCACAGTAGTAGAGCCTGGACTTGGTGGTCTTCACATTAAAATTAATAGCTACACCTAACACACTTATATATTACACAGTCTATGAACTAGATAATGAAAAAAAGGACCTGGTAATTTCGGCTGTGCCGTTTAGCGTCTGAATCTCAGGCAATAGAAATAGCCGGTCAGTGATGGAATTTGATTTTTTTTATCAAAATCCGCCGCAGTTAACAACAATTTGGTCTAGGTCTAAAGGTTTAGACTTAGTTTTTGGCCCGCAGACTGCGCCCTCTCCAAGACATGCAAGCTGACTGTAAATATATCCCAAAATTCTGGTTCACCTTGGGAGATTCATCAAGTGGTGCATGAGTGGATGTTACTCAAAAGGGAAAATCTATTGACAAGGGCACAGTCGGTCCAAATGGTTTGCCGCACCCTATTTTGCCTGATAAAAGGGAAAACCAACCATGAATTGAAATAAACAAAAATAGTTATTACTGATTGGCTCTAGTCCTGTCTTCCGTTAATTGCCCTCAGAAATTGCTACAGCACACATGTTTTCTTTTTGCCTTCGCTCCAGTAATTTCGTAGCAGTTGGAACCACTAGGTCGGAGTCATAGACGTCGCTATCTTGAAGACGGAGAAGTCCCAAGGAAATATGTACTTTTGTGAAAGCCGACGCCACAGCAGATCTCCTTAAACCTCAATTTCAATGATTCGTGAGGGCTCAGGTGTTAGCAGAATAGATACGAGTCTCTTGTAACTTACTTTAAAGTGTATTATAATTCAGTCAGCAAAGAGGTAGCATGAGTTGTTAGCGTATCCCACTAACCCTAAGAATTCATGAGCTCAGGTAATCTGCTATTGATTTTGAGGACTTAGCACTTCACTTTTAGTACTCTTTTTCGGTAACTCCAATTGCCATTATTTGTTTAGGTTTGAGTCTTTGGTCTTGTCACTTTAAGAGAGAATCATGATGGTTGTTTTCGGGGATGGGACAAAGTCGGAAAACGCATGATAATCTCTCCTCTCTCTAAACCATTCTTCTATTTTCACCACAAAAGTAAAAAATGTGGTGCTCTTATGGGATTATTCTTTTGATGATACATCTGTTTCGTATGGTTAATTTCTGTTGAAGTACACTTTACACACGAATTTTTTAATATACAACATGAAACATAACTAAAAGATTTTATTATTCAGTCCCCCTAAGGTCCACTACTTCTAGATGCTGGTCTGATTTGCAGCCAAGGACCGCCGGCCTGCGGCCTTGAATGTTCCACAATCCGCAGTTGTCTGTCATTTTTATGTGCGGCGGTTGACAAATGACAGGTCAGTCTTGTCAAAAGCAATTTCAGCCTTTAAATATATAAGAGAGAAATTTCCGTCATTTCAAAGTGTATGGTGCCCTAGAGAACCACTCGATATAGACAAAAACTATGTCTCTTGGAAATCTCACTGACAAAAGTTCCGCTCCTTCACCTTTCAGTAACAAGCAAAGCATGATGCCTCTTGAATTGCTGGCCTCTAAGTACACACCAGCACCTTCTTTACCTTCATCCAGAAGCCGTTCGTATTTTGAAGAGCAACAACTGAAGGAAACTTCCAGCATAAGATTTTCTTTACCTCCTATCAGAGACTTACTGAGGGACCAAGATCAATCAAACACAAATTACAGTTCACAGAACAGAGTCCCTGTGCAGACGGCGGCGAGCTATCAAAATAATCTATCGTATACTCGAGTCATACAACAACCTCAACATTCCTTTGTTAACCAAAGTAGTTTAGGCTACACTCCGCAAAATATCTATGAATCACAAACGATAGTGCAGCCTCCTGTCACCCCGCAACCAGTTTTTTTGACGAACACACAACCACTCCATTTCAAAGAACAGAGCGAGTCATTACCATTGTTTAATGGGGCTGAGTCCAGAGTCTTGCCAGCACCTGTTAGATCAACGACCTCTCCCGCTTCACCGGATGAAGCTACTCCAAATGAAAAAGTTGTCAGAAAGAAGAGGCAAAATTTACCAAGACGCACAACTTTGATTTTATTAGATTGGCTAAGCGAACATCTCGATCGACCATATCCAAACTCAAGAGAGAAATACGAACTGCTCCTAAAAACTAGATTGACCATTCAACAGCTAGATAACTGGTTCATCAATGCTAGAAGACGGAAAATCGACATTTTGAGAAAACTCAAGGAGAATAATGAAAGTATTGCGATGACTTTTTAAAAAAATTATTATATTTATAGAATTTCTAATAAACTACAGGGACACATTAAAAAATTGTTTTAGTATTATTATTAACACCTCATTTATTAATCCTCTACCGATTCTTTTCGATTCTTGAAGTTCCAAACTGGACAAGCACCTAGAGAGTGGTCCTCGACACAACCGAAAATACAATAAAGCCGTCGGATTTAGTAATACTGATGATGCTGCACAAAAAAAAAAATTACTTTAAGCGTATTAGTAATAAAAATTAAAGAATAACAGCAGGATGCGGCAGAATTGGGTTAGCTTCCCAATGAACGGATAAAAATTTGAACTTAAGTCGCAAAACCCAAGTCCACATGCATGACTATTTAAAAAGAGGGTCAATCACAGAGTCTACTACGTAGTCCCAGGATGGATAGTCAGAATTAAAAAGACATGACAACTTGATTGATATCTTGATTGTACCCACTTTTATCAAATCTTCTGCATCCCAAGTTGGTTCATTTGAGGAATTTGGCGGCCATGACACGATTTACATCAAAATACACATGTTTTGGCCGACGGGAATAAGATATTATTGCACATCTCTGTTACTAACTGGCATGTTACAATGTCAGCCGTTCGGTCCGTAAATGGTATCTTTGAACATCAGGTTGGAGCCTCAGCATAATGAAACGAAACTAAAAATTCCATCACACTTTCTAGAGGAGATAACGGGTCTTATATGGCACGGTGGCATAGATTATTTGGACACCGTCCATATTAGTCATTTTCTTATTATGACTGAGTCCTGTATTAAAACGCCCCCTTACTCAACACCAATACAATCTCAGCAGAATCAAGTCTTGCTGGTACTGCTTCTTAAACGGATGGAGGCTAATTTTGCCCCTCCCGTTAGGATAGCAAACACCAAGAGGTGTTTTAAAGCCAAAAATCATGTCAAAATGAAGGTAATAACCTGCTCCGGGTGTAAGTACGAAAAGATTAGAACCTGTCAGACTTGTCACTATGTTAGCCTAAAACGTCGAAGCTGGTGGTGACAGATTTCCGAAACAGTCCCCAGGATGCGCGAGTCTTGAATCTTGCATCAAGACCCTTTGATTCAGTGCTTTCAAAGAGGCTGGGTCTAGTGAGTCTTTCCTACCCCTGTCTAGGTGTCGCGAATCAGGACTCAAGGCAGACCCATCAACTTTCACAACCACCGCCCTCTTCTGGCCCAAACGACGGACTAGGTACCAAAATAACCTAACAAGAGAATCAGACTAGATAGTAATGGGATATCATGTTAAACGATGCCCAACTGCTTCATTCTGTTTCGTTCATTCAAGCAAAATTAAACTTTGACCAAGATTTCGCTTTATCATTTGCCAGCCAGGCAAATCTGATATTCATGATCATAAATCTCTATTTCAATAGGAGCAAATAGTTAATTGAATAATGATATTGAGTAGTATAAACCATAATTTCACTACCGAGATAAGCCTCTTCAATAATTTATATTTTCAGGATTAAAATATTGAAAGTTTTTGTTTTGAGAATATTATATGCCTAGATTTTCTAAATTAAAAACAGTACTGGTTGAAATTTTACAGAAATTTAATAAACTTCAAAAGTTATTAATATTATATAAACAAACCCAACAACTGTGAAATTAGTGAAGACAGCAACAAAAAGCTTAGACTGGCGTATTTAATCAACAAAGTTAATCTTGAAGTTAGTGTCAAGATTTTAAAATATATTTATTGTTAAGAAACCTAGTAATTTGAAACCTGAGAAAAGAGTAGAAAGTAATCAGATAATAAAATATCTTGTGTGAGAGTATTCCCTCGCGGTATAATCAAATTACTTACTATCCACTTCATGGTTATCTGTAAACCTTGAGCAGCTACAAAACCATAATCAATTAAGAAATTGCTCGGTTACTGATGATTTCCAAGCCTGTAATCCCGACTTCAATAGCAAAAAAGGGCCTACTAGGATTTTTTTTAGTTGCGGTGATTTACCTGTTGCGAAATCTAATTAGGGCCTCTGACATCACACACTAACATACGAGATCGCTACTTATGCACTTCAAGCCAAGCTTAACTGACGGTGTGTGAAAAGTCAGCGGATCTATACCCTGATTGCCCAAAGTATTAGTTGGTAGTTTTTTTCCTTTCCTCTAATAAATGTAAAAGCTGTTTAAGTAGCAGCCGGGTCAAGGCTGTCAATTTTTTTAGAGGAAGATCGCCGCCAGGTAGATAGATCCAAGCTTTTTCTGGAGTCTAATATGATGAATAAAAAAAATAGAATTAAAGCTGTAATTCTAGTAGTAATTATAAGCGTGGCTTGAATTAATGATTAACTAATAGCATTGTAGCAGCTAATAATTGATTTTCCAAACCTTCGTGATGAATTTTTGTTTTTGCTCAACAAAGAATCAAAGGAACGATCGGAACCACCGAGCTTATGGGGCCTGAACACTTGCCTTACAAATAGGAGTGCCGACTGCTTGCCGCATGTACCGTTTACAATTTCAAATCCCGGAACTTGAAGAGGTGCATTACAGTTGAAGCAAGACAAGATTTGAAAACTTGAGACTAGTCTGCAGACATCGCCTTGTGTCAAAACAAGACATGCAGTCATTTCTGGTCATTTGCCGCTTACCTATCATGGAAATTAAAAATGCCAGCAGCACCATGAAAAAAAAAGCACCTAGAATCCTTCACAGGAGGGCTCAGCAAGAATTATAAGGACAAGTGCTGCTTATGTTTCATCTAGTTTTTCAACCTCCTTACTATCTCATGAAAATCTATAGAATGTGCTAAGGGTCTGTAAAACTGTACAAGCGATGAGACGTTGCTACCGATAAGAAGCCAGTCAGTCAAGTTTTCCTTTTGGCATGTTTTCCCAAAAGTGAAAAAAAAAAAAAGATTCGTGAAAATTATAACAGCGACAAGAACTTTATCTGTTTTATCATAACACCGCCTTTTAGTACACACAAGGTAAATAGAAACTAGCCGGTGCTATCTGTTCACCTAGAGTAAAGGTCCATATTACACCTGTTGATATACTCATTACTGATATTTAGGAACTGGGGATAACCGAAGGCAAGGATAAAAGGAAATAAGAAACACCCGTTTTCATAAGTCACCATGAGCGATGAGACAACCAAATTGTCGAATCAAACGGATGATCATCACGCCTATTCATGCAAAAGGTGTAGAAGACTGAAGAAGAAGTGTACTAGAACTATTCCTGTATGTCAAAACTGTTTGAAGTCTGGTGAGGTTTGTGAGTACGTACCGAGGGCCCCTAGAAGGAAAAAGATTGAGATCTTAAAATCCAGAAACCAAAATAAATCGTTAAATGGTAATGTTCCACTGGCTCCAAATTTTCCTGCACAAAACAAAGAACAGACTAGTATGGAATATGGGGGAAATGTGAATCATATCCCCCAGTTTAGCTCGACAGGTCAGGGATTCGGAGCTAATACTAATATAAACTCCACAACTATACTATCACCAAACCATCAATTCCCTTTGGCGCCAAGAGCAAGATCCGTGTCAGAGGTCTCAAGCTCATCTTTAAAACAATTCGCTTACGGTACTAATGAACAACTACCATATCACAATATTGAGAATTTCAACTTTTCGACTCTACCACCAATAAGCTCCATTACCAATGCTGTTCCATTAAACACTTTCCCAAATCCAAGCCCGAGTCCGAGTCCCAACCCTGTAGGGTTTCCTACAAATGGTCCACCAAGTGCTAGCTCTAATGAATTTAGTGTACTTGCTCAAAGCTTCAATTTTAATGGAAATCAACTTTCACAACAGTTTGCACCATTTCCGAATAATCAATTTTCTTTTCAGAAAATGCCATCCTCTGCACCATCACCAAAGTCTTCTATCTCAAGTGTTGATTCCAGTCTTATAAGGAGAATGATACCGAACAATCCAGCTAGTATACAAAACAAACTATTCAACTCGATGATGGGAATTAAAACCAATGACCTCAATCCTTCCTTAAGACCTGAATTCCCAAGGTCATTGGTTATACAATGTGCTGATTCATATTTCCAAGAATTTTCTCGTTCATACCCGTTTTTAAACAGAAATGAATGTATTGAGAATATCCAGGCAATTGACTTGGAAAGATTAGAAAGCATGGAGCCAAGAGACGTTTTTGAGATTTATATGATTTTATTGATAGGATATTGTTCCTTAGAGAGAAAGGGCAAGATACCTACAGATGAGGCATTGAAAGCATATCTGACACATAAAACGATAGATCAGATTCCTCATGTTGTGAATTATCAAGATATTTCTGCGGTCAGACAGCTTATGTTGTTAGGTATCTACCTATTTTTTGATGATAATGGATCCACCTGTTGGTATTTATCAGGTGTACTTACTAGACTAGCACTTTCGCTGGGTTTAAATAGGCAGCCTTCAGTTCAGAGGAATAATGAAGACTCGTCCGAGGAGGAACTTGAATACAGAAAGAGACTACTATGGAGTGTTTATAACTATGACAGACAAGTTGCGCTATCTTTGAGCCGTCCTGTTGGATTGAATGATGAGGATATCAGCCTATCACCTTTAAATTCTTTACCATATGAAGATCCAATGGAAATTCAACTGTTAAATACTATGATTGACCTTAAGAGACTTGAAGGAAAGGTATTGCAGAATGTCCATAGTGCCAATGCAGCTTCTCAATTCAAGACAGAACAAGCCAAAATGGAGATTCTTGATGAACTGAGAAAAGAGATAGAAAATTGGTACACTAGATCAAATGACTTCAACATTTCAAATAGAAGATCAACTTCTGTTATGAATTGTTCAGTCTCATGGTATAGTGCATGTTATTATGAAATGCTCTTGCTCCTATATCGCCCTTCATTTTTAGTTCCAAACCCTTCCCAAGAGATTATGGAGGTGGTAGGAAAAGCAACTCTTCAATCATTCTCATACCTCTATAATTTGTTGCAGATACATCAAGTACCGTTATTCTGGACTCATCTTTACAGGCTGGTTTCTGTCTTTTCATCTTTCATTCACTGCTTGATTACCAATTCTATTGATCTCACTCAGCTCAAAACTGAACTGACATTGGCTATTGAGCTTAGTGAGTTCTATTCCACTAAATGGAATGTTGCCACAGAAATTGGCAATTCATTGAAACAAGTCAACCTTACTGTATTAAATGCTAAACTTGGATACAATTTTGCAGTTGATGAGAGAGAAGAGCTAACTAGAAAGCTTATTGTTTGTGGTCAACATTACTTTAACGTTTTGAGTGATAATCAGGTTGACATTTGGTATGATGACCCACTGATTGCCAATGTATTAGCCATGCATGTTACACAAATCAAGTAAAATGCTTACTTTGATGAACAACTTAATCGTTTATAGTTTCATTATTTCAGAGATATTTATTTAGAATCTTTGACATTACTGTATTTCATTTCTTTTGAGCAGCAACTTTAGCAAGTTCATCTCTATAATAATCATTATGTTAGTAGAATAGTTCCTTAAAAAATTCTCAAAATTGACCACTTACTTTAGTTCTTGTGTGAAATTATCATCAACATCATTGTCATCCCATCCAGTTACCCAAAGCGCCTGTTCGCCTTGTACTCCTACTGTTTCTTGGTCGTTCCAGTCTTCTGCTTGGAAATCTTCAAATTCGTCGTCCTCCTCTAGGGATTGAATAATCTTTTTAGCAATATATTCTTTAGATGGTTCTTCTGCGGACATTTTTTTTTATGTCGAGGGTTTTAATTTCAAATGGTGAACAAAGATCAAAGGCCTTTTCCTCAGTTATATTGATGTTGTTTCTTTATAATTGGCCACTGTTATTTAATCTTCCCGAAATGTCATACGGGTAACTTATCAATGCATTTATAAAACGAGTTCGCGGATTCGCGCAACGGATCTGAAAAAAAATTTGGTTGTGCAAAAAACACTCTAAAAAGGCAGAAGAGTTTGGACAATCAACAACTTTGGTTTAAGTTACTTGCTCACAGCTGCAAACCTTTTGGCTTATCAAAATCTGTTTTTTCTTTTTTAGTGAGAAAAAAAAGATGAAGGAAACAGTTGTTGACATTACTGCAAAATACATCAAAGGGATCGAGTTTGGTGCACTTTCAGAAGAGGATATTGTTGCCCAATCTGAAGTGGAGGTCGCCACAAGAGACTTATTCGACTTAGAGAAGGGAAGAAGTCCAAAGGAATATGGTGCGTTAGATACCCGTATGGGTATTTCTTCAAACTCATCTGAGTGTGCTGTTTGTCATGGAAATTTGGCTACATGCCACGGACATTTTGGTCACTTGAAGTTAGCTTTGCCTGTGTTTCATGTTGGGTATTTCAAAGCAACTATCCAGGTTCTTCAATCAATCTGTAAATGCTGTGGTGCCTTACTAATTGACGAAGAGACAAAGAGAAAGTTCAGACAAGACCTGAGAAGACCGGGTATTGATAATTTGAGAAGAATGAATATTATTAAGAAAATTGTGGATCAATGTAAAAAGCAAAGGCGTTGTTTCGAATGTGGTGCAGTTAATGGTGTTGTGAAAAAAGCTGCTGCTGGTTCTGGTACCGCTTCGCTGAAGATTGTGCATGATACTTTTAGATGGGTCGGTAAAAAATCTACACCAGAAAAAGATGATTGGGATAAGGACTTGAATCAAGCTGTTTTAGATAATCCTGATATCGAAAGATTTGTTAAAAGATCTATGGATGACTTGAATCCACTAAAAGTTTTGTATTTATTCAAACAAGTTAAACCAGAGGATTGTGAACTTTTAGGTATTGACTCAGGTAGAGGTGGTAGACCAGAGATGTACATATGGAGATACCTTCCAGCTCCACCTGTGTGTATCCGTCCTTCTGTTGTCATGAGTGACTCCCCGACCTCTAACGAAGATGATTTGACTGTTAAATTGACTGAGATTGTTTGGACCAGTCAGCTGATTAGGGCCGGTATAGAAAAAGGTATTTCCATCAATAACTTGATGGAGCAATGGGATTATTTACAATTATCAGTTGCCATGTATATCAACTCAGATGCAGCTTCTCCTTCCATGCTACCTGGTGCTACTGGCGCATCTAAATCTGCAAAACCAATTAGAGGTTTCTGCCAGAGATTGAAAGGTAAACAGGGTCGTTTTAGAGGTAATTTATCTGGTAAGCGTGTTGATTTTTCAGGTCGTACTGTTATCTCCCCAGATCCGAACTTAAGAATTGATGAAGTTGCTGTCCCAGATAGAGTTGCTAAGATATTGACTTATCCTGAAAAGTGTACTCGTTACAACAAAGAGAAACTACAAAATTTGATCTTGAATGGTCCTACTGTTCATCCTGGTGCTAATTACCTGCTGAAAAAGAATGAAGATGCGCGCCGTAACTTGAGATATGGTGATAGGATGAAACTGGCCAAGAACTTACAGTATGGTGATGTCGTGGAAAGACATTTGGAAGATGGTGATGTCGTTCTGTTTAATAGACAACCTTCTTTGCATAGACTATCTATCTTATCCCATTATGCTAAGATTAGACCTTGGAGAACTTTCAGATTGAATGAATGTGTCTGTACTCCATACAATGCTGATTTCGATGGTGATGAAATGAATTTACATGTTCCTCAGACAGAAGAGGCCAGAGCTGAAGCTATCAACTTGATGGGTGTAAAGAATAATTTATTGACACCGAAATCAGGTGAACCTATAATTGCTGCTACTCAAGATTTCATTACTGGTTCATATTTGATTTCTCATAAAGATTCGTTTTTTGACAGAGCCACTTTTACTCAATTGCTATCTATGATGTCTGATGGTAACCTTCAATTTGATATACCCCCACCTGCAATCCACAAGCCACACTACCTATGGACAGGTAAACAAGTCTTCAGTATGTTGATCAAACCTAATAAGGATTCCCCTGTTGTTATAAATTTGGATGCTAAATGTAAAACATTCACACCACCTCCAAAACCACTTCCAAATGAAATGTCACCAAATGATGGATATGTTGTTATCAGAGGTTCGAATATTTTGTGTGGTGTTATGGATAAGTCATTATTGGGTGACGGTAAAAAACATTCTGTTTTCTACACAATTTTGAGAGATTATGGTCCAAATCATGCTGCTACTGCTATGAATAGAATGGCCAAATTATGCGCTAGATTTTTAGGTAACAGAGGATTCTCCATTGGTATTAATGATGTCACACCTGGTCAGAATTTGAAAGATACTAAAGAACAGATGGTTGAAACTGCTTACGTCAAGTGTGATGAATTAATCCAGCTTTTTAACGAAGGGAAATTAGAAACTCAACCAGGTTGTAATGAGGAACAAACATTAGAAGCAAAAATTGGTGGTTTACTATCGAAAGTCAGAGAAGAAGTGGGTGAAGTTTGTATTCAGGAGTTGGCTTCTTCAAACGCTCCATTAATCATGGCCACATGTGGTTCAAAAGGTTCCACATTAAATGTTTCTCAGATGGTTGCTGTTGTGGGTCAACAAATTATTTCTGGTAATCGTGTTCCTGATGGGTTCCAAGATCGTTCATTGCCTCATTTCCCAAAGAATTCCAAAACCCCTCAGTCTAAAGGTTTTGTTAGAAACTCCTTCTACAGTGGTTTGACTCCTCCAGAGTTTTTATTCCATGCTATCTCAGGTCGTGAAGGTTTGGTTGATACTGCTGTTAAGACAGCTGAAACTGGTTATATGTCTCGTAGATTGATGAAATCTTTAGAAGATTTAAGTTGTCAATATGATAATACTGTTAGAACATCAAGTAATGGTATTGTTCAATTTACTTATGGTGGTGATGGCCTAGATCCTTTGGATATGGAAGGTGATGCCAAACCAGTCAATTTTATTAGAACTTGGGATCATTCTTACAATGTCACTTTTGATAAGAATGAATTTTCTTTACTACCTTATCAAATCATTGAGGTTGCTGATAACATTCTGAAACCTTTGGAAGATAAATTGATCAGATATGATAATCTGGGTAATTTAGTTGACACTAAAGACGCTGGTAAGGTCGAGTACATTGATCAAAAGGATGCTGAGAGAGCATTCTACCAATCTATTCGTGACTTTATTTTCAAGAAGGCTACCTATCTAAACAAAATCAGAGAAACAAGAGGTCTTCATGGTTATCTTGAAAAGCCTGCCGCTGAATTAGCTGAATTAGACCTCGATGCTTCATCAAGTACAGCTGCTTTGACTGCCATCAATCAATTATCCAAAATAACTGATAAATGTGTCAAGAAGTTTATGGAAATCTCACTACTCAAATACACTCGTGCTAAAGTGGAACCAGGAACTGCAGTGGGTGCCATTGGTGCCCACTCTATTGGTGAACCTGGTACTCAAATGACCTTGAAGACTTTCCATTTTGCTGGTGTTGCTTCTATGAATGTTACACTGGGTGTTCCTCGTATCAAGGAAATTATTAACGCTTCTAAAGTCATTTCTACTCCTATCATCAATGCTGTCTTGGTTAATGACGGAGACGAAAGAGCTGCAAGAGTGGTTAAAGGTAGAGTTGAAAAGACATTACTTTCAGATGTTGCTTTCTATATCCAAGATGTTTACAAGAATGATCTAGCTTCATTGCAAGTGAAAATTGATCTAAAAACCATTGAGAAGCTACAATTGGAATTGACAATAGATGATATCGCCATTGCCATTTCAAAAGCTCCAAAATTGAAGATTTCTGCAGGTGATATTAGTGTCATCAAGAAGAATATGATTCAGATAAGTGTTTCTGCAGATGGATCAAAAGCCAAATCAATCAGTACCTCAGCTAAAGAACCACTAGAGAATGAATTATTTTTCAGAATGCAACACCTTCGCCGTGTACTACCAAATGTTGTTGTTAAAGGTCTTGCAGACATTGCCAGAGCTGTTATCAACATTCGTGATGATGGTAAAAGGGAGCTACTTGTTGAAGGCTATGGTCTACGTGATGTCATGTGCACTGATGGTGTTATAGGTTCAAAGACTAGAACTAACCATATCTTGGAAGTTTACCAAGTTTTGGGTATTGAAGCTGCTAGAGGTAGTATCATTGGAGAAATTGATTATACCATGTCTAATCACGGTATGAGTGTTGATCCTCGTCATATTCAATTGTTAGGTGATGTTATGTCTTTCAAAGGTGAAGTTTTAGGTATCACCAGATTCGGTTTAAGTAAAATGAGAGATTCTGTGTTACAATTGGCTTCTTTTGAAAAAACTACTGATCATTTATTTGACGCTTCCTTCTATATGAAGACTGATCAAGTCGAGGGTGTTTCTGAATGTATTATTTTAGGTCAAACCATGTCTATTGGTACTGGTGCTTTCAAATTGGTCAAGGAAACATCGATTGATGAAGAAGATCTTGTATTAAAACCAACTTTGTTTGAAGACTTATGTGGAGCAATTGCTGTTTGAGTTTTCACCATATATCATATTTTTCTTGTACATTTATTTTTGCTTTATTGCATTTGTGAAGCATTTTCTCCACACTGTTCTTTAGTGGCTTCCATCCTCTGCATTTTATTTAGCCAAGGCAGACACAAAGCTCTTCATATGCTTCCCTTTTTGTGCTATATACATAATTGTTCTGTGTTTTAGTAATTTGTAGAAATCATCATCTCATTATTCTTGCAACTGGTGTTTGTAAGCCATTTCTCACGGGTGTTATGGTTCTGGTGACACTTGGTGTAGTAATTTCAAAGTTGGGCACGGGGTTATTACCAGCAAAGCTACTGAATGAAGAGCTTGAATCTGTAGTATCTTCAATAATGGAGTTATCTGTTGATCTGGAACTTATGTTATTCAAAAAGTCATCACCTTTATCCCATTTCTTCAATATTGTCTTGTCTTCAACAAATGCACCAGTACAAGAATAACCCTTCTCATCATTGATAAATTTATTTAGATCCAGATCTTTCCAAACAGGCTCTCGACTCTTTTTGTGGGCTTTACTGGCACCAAACGCAGTGTCTTGAATATCACTTAGGTCGTTCTCCTCGTCTATATTTAAACTGGGCGCTTCAATATCATCAAAAGGGAGCTCGTCGTGGATCCAATCAGAAATATGAAGAACATGGTGAGAAGACCTCAGATGAAGATACGTTGCCTGTGAGTCTCGGTACATTTTTTATATATCAGATGTTGTTTTGTTTCTGTGTTTAGTTCTCCTGTTTACTCATAATAGACATCACGATATACATAGCCCTACGGCGTAAATTTTAATACGGCCCATCAATTACCAGCAGACAAGCGCGTAGATTTCAAACCTAAAAAAATAGAGTATCCAAACCCGACCATTAATAAACATATCTAGTAAACTTCATAAACTTGTGGCATATCCACTGTAGTAACTGACACTGCTATCATGAACAGATTTAGCCTTACTACTTTGTGAATATCCTAACCAAGAAAACTTGGCCCATCCTTCGCCATACGAATATTTCTCACGAACAATCTCTAGAGTCTTTAACAGTATGGATATAGGTTTTTGACCACATATAGTATTTCCAGTAGATTCAATATAGTCATCCCAATCAGCCGATGAACCAGAAGAAGCAATTTTACCTGCTAGTTTATCCAAATACTCAATCGATTTATGAATAGATAAACCGCCTGAGTGAATCTTTGAAAGCTTCCCCAAAGATTGAAGATCATCTAATGAACCAGTAGATGAATACTTTGTATATCCAAATCGTGATCCCCAATGACAGAAGTCACTGCTAATTACAAACGTGTTTTCCTCATCATTGATATATTCTGATAGGATCAAAGCAACTTGTTTATCAAATCCAGCTGAAGAATAAGATATCATAATTGGAACTATGGCAGGGATACCTTGAGGCAAATTTTTAGTCAATTGATAAATGAAAGGGGCATGCATCTCGAAACTATGCTCTTCCTCATCAACTGACAGCTCCATTGTCTTGAAAGTGTCATGTTGAACCAACCTTTCAACAACTTCCTTATCCACTGGAATACTACCAAATGGTGTTTCGTATTCATCAGCATTACTAACATAAGCGACATTTTTGAAATAAACGTGATGAGAAGGCCCTAGAATGAATACCCTTTTCCTATCGGAATGCATTTGTCAGTATATATATAAACCAGTAAATCACAGAAGAAACTTACACTTTTGAAGTATCCCATACATTATATGTTTCAGCAAGTATTTTCCCAGCATATGTGTATCCAGCATGTCTTATATGTTAGAAATTATATGCCATCAAGAGTAAATGATTGCACACTTACGGTCCAATGAGAAACCTGGCACCTGATATCTGACTTGGTGCTTCGTTCAATAGATCATCAATTTGCTTACTCAATTTTAATGGATTTGACGAATACCAAGTCCCAGCATGTGATGCGAAGCGAGTGATTTGTGGCATTTCTCTCTCCTTAAACCAGTTTAACGAAAAGAAGCAATCGAAATATTAGGCAATTATCAATTATGCCAAAGAGCAAAGGAAATTCACACGCTCATAACCTTTTTTTAAATATGCTTTTGTGTCAATTCGTTAGTTTAATGGAGGCTTGAGAGGGTCATCTTTCTAGATCTATCATGTGAGCCTTTTATCATACCGCCATATTATATTGTCTTTACCCTTTCTGACCTTTGGAGATTATGAGGAAATTGTTGGTGTTCATCCTATTTTGCTCGACTTACGTTGTGTGTTACAAATATGATAACTCTGTTTACGACATGCTTTGGAAGTATAGTTACATCTCAAAGATTGCATATTGCATTGATTCATTGAAGGAAGCTAACGACTTAGGTTCTCCAATCCTTTTAAAGCCAAAACCTTCAAGTTTTCTGCAGAATGATCTCACCGACAATGATTATCATGGCCCTACCAGTGTTGATCAGAGGTCAGACATCGGGAAATTAGAGGAGATTGAATTGTACATTGCCAAAATATTGCGTTCATCTAATAGTCCACCTGAATCAAATATGCCGATGGGTAATTCAATAGGCTTTCTTGCAGTTGATCATAGAGATAATGGAACAATCATACTTTCCTTTAGTGGAACCACAAAACATAAAGATTACTTAACCGCTATAACTATTGGAACTTCAATTTATGAGCCATTTAGTGAAGCAGCCAAAGCCAGATTCCAAGATTGTTTCAATTGTAAGGTCCATAGAGGTTTTAAAGAAAGATATAACGAGTTGGCTCCTCATATACTTCCTTACACTGAAAAGCTAGTACAGGCTTTCCCAGATTACAAGCTTGTTATAACAGGCCACTCATTAGGTGGAGTGATTGGTCTCTTGGTTGGAATAGAGTTGTCAATTTTGGGCCATAAGCCGTTAATCATTACTTTTGGAAGTCCCAGAGTTGCAAATAAAGAACTAGCTGCAGAGATTGATGATTTACTAGATACTGAAGCAATACTAGATGACCAGTTGTATGAAAGCGGAAAAATCACAGACGGATTGATCAGAGTAATGCATAAAGGAGATTATGTTCCTCTTCTACCTCCAGTCAATACCTTTTCTCAATCTGGTATCGAGTTCCAGATTGAAAGTGATGAGCTCCCACACCCAAAGAGTACCATTTCTTTTCGTGGTTTAGCGAAAGACATATCACATTCCATTGAATTCAATCCTTGGGACCTTTTCAGTTTCAATATTTCAAAGTTACTCCACTTTAAGGAACATTCTGAGTACTTTCATTCTATTGGAGCATGTGTCGATATAAAGCAAGACAGCATTACCAATACAGTGGCAAATGACTTTGGTTATGTTTTATAAAATATGGCTTTCAAGCCGCGTAATGTGCTTTCAATGAGAGGCAAATGGCTTGAGGAGCTTAATTTCTTAATAAATTAAAGTTCATCAGTAGTTTGAGCGTGTAAACAGTAATTACCTATTGGTTTCTCAGAAAATTCTTATCGGAATATCTCGCGAGAATATTAGATACTGAATAAAGAGCAGTTGGAACTATTTAAAACTTTGGGTTCAAGAGATATGCCTGGGAACTTTCTTGCTCAGACTCTTCAGTCTCTGCATTCAAAGACTCGAACGGCAGGTCTCGGTGTCGCAAATTCCAGAAGGAAGCTATCACTTTTCATCCCACCAAGCACAAATTCACCATTGTTCATATATGGTAGATCCCCAGACCAGAGAAGTTTCCTCTCACTAGGAAGCTCTATTCA
Organism: Wickerhamomyces jianshihensis; assembly: GCA_030562945.1. Taxonomy (NCBI): domain Eukaryota; kingdom Fungi; phylum Ascomycota; class Saccharomycetes; order Phaffomycetales; family Wickerhamomycetaceae; genus Wickerhamomyces; species Wickerhamomyces jianshihensis. The sequence continues at coordinate 224,616 of JAKUAH010000233.1, forward strand.
TGAATCAGAAGTGGAACAAGATGGTGGGCAACTAAGTAGAACTATATCCCTACCTTCTCAGGTTAGCGATATACCTCAAGAACCAGAGCTTGATTGGCTACTTGAAGAGCATCAGAGACGATATTCTAGCGTACAAAATTCAGAAGATGAAGGGGAGACGGATGATGATTATGGACTACAGCAAGACTATCATGGATATGAGGATAGTGATGATAACAATTTTGTACAGTTTATGTCTCGGGTGCGCCATAGCCAACAACATCATCACTTTCTTGGAGCCAACCAAAGAAAAAACTCATTAAGATCACTTGGTTCTCTAAGTTTGACCCAACCATATAGTAGTGATGAGGATTTTGAACATGAGAAGGTTACAAGACAATCAGAGATCAAGAAATTGATAGAATATTCGATTCCTCTTTCGATAACTTTTCTGTTGGAAAATGTGTTCTCACTAGTATGTGTTTTGGTTGTCAGTCATCTTGGTAAAGCTGAATTAGCTGCTGTTTCACTTGGTGGTATGACCTCTAATATCATATTTGCGTTCTTTGAAGGGATTTCTACAGTATTGGATACACTTTGTCCACAAGCTTATGGTGCTGGTGATAAGTTTGCTGTTGGTGTACATTTCCAAAGATGCACCCTTTTCGGAATGATCATATTCATACCTTTCGCAATTCTATGGTGGTTTGCTGATCGATTCTTAGGAATATTTGTCGAAGATAAGAAAGTTATCGAATTAGCAACTATTTATTTAAGAGTGGTTCTACCTGGAGCACCAGCATATATCATTTTTGAGAATTTGAAAAGATATTTACAAGCTCAAGGCATATTTGAGGCTGGATCCTATGTTTTGCTGATTTGTGCACCTCTAAATATTGTGACTAGTTACCTGTTAGTCTGGGATCCACGAATCGGATTGGGTTTCGTTGGAGCTCCTATTGCTGTTACATTAAACTTTTGGCTGATGCTTCTTTTATTAGTAGGCTACATTATATTTATTGACGGTTCTGAGTGTTGGGGAGGATTTTCTAGAAAGGCATTTCTTCAATGGAGGGACTTCTTTTATCTGGCTCTCCCTAGTATCGTCATGCTTGAGGCAGAGAGTTTGTCATACGAAATCTTAACATTATTTGCTTCAAGATTTGGAACAGACTTTTTAGCGACCCAATCCGCAGTTTCTACTCTTGCTTCACTATTTTATATGATACCATTTTCTGTTGGGATAGCCTCCTCTACTAGAATTGCAAACTTTATTGGTGCTGAAAGAATTGATTGTGCCATAGTAGCTTGCAAGATCGGTATTTCTGCGTCTCTTATCGTGGGTACATGTAATGGTTTAGTATTGTTGCTACTTAGAAATCAAATTGCGCACATGTTCTCAAAAGATGAGAGAGTTATTCAGATGATTTCTGAAATAATACCATTAATATCTGCTTGTGCACTGTTTGACTCATTGAGTGCGGTTGCTGGAAGTTGCTTGAGAGGCCAAGGTATGCAGAGAGTTGGTAGTTGGCTGAATTTAATTGGATATTATGTCATTGGAGTCCCTTTGGCATGGTTGTTCGGATACTATCTGGGCTACAAACTAGATGGCCTTTGGTTCAGTATGCTTGTAGCCTTCATAATTATTGGATTAGGTGAATCTTGGTTCGTTTTGGATGCAAATTGGGAAATGATTTTAGAAGAAGCTAACGAGAGACAAGAAGATATTGAGAATCCCATCGATATTTAGCTGATAGCTACGTGTACAAGAGTCTCATTTTTAAAATAAGCATTATTAACTAATATTCTGTAATAAACAAACAAAGACCCCATAAATTTCGCAAATAACCAAAAAGATTGAAGAAATAAATAAACCAGATAGATCATTAGTGCCCATTAAGCGCTTGGAAGACTCAAAGGTTTACTGATGACCAAAACAGCTCCATTATCAGCATTCAGAACGTTTTCAACTTTCAACCATTCTTGATCCAGCCCATCAACCACAGCAGTAACGTAGTAATGGCCATCGTCATTCACCAGTTTTATATTTTTACCATTACTGGAAACAAACTGAACGCCCTTTTGAGAATCTAAAGCACTAAATGATAACTCACCTTCAATGATATGTGACAGAATGAAATCATTTAAGTTGGAAGCAATAGTATTATCAATTTCCTTTTGAGACTTAGCTTCATCAACAGGAGAAGGGAATTGCCAGGGTTTCAAAGAAAGAGCCTCAATACCTTCATTTGTAGGAGCAAATACTATTGATTGTGTCTTTCTGTCATTGAATCTTGAAGCAATTTCCACATTATCTCTAACATAATAGGCAAAAACCGAAATATCCTTGGCAGTGGATATACTCGAGGTTAAAAGAGTCGGTCCTTTTTGTGGTTCTTCACCTGTAGGTATAAATATTCCTGTATATTCAGCTTCAACCTTAGGTGGCTCTTGGAAAAGAGGGAGTTGACCACTACCTTTCTCCCCCCTTTTGTCGATATTCAGCGGCTTAAATTTGTCACTGTCTGCAAAAACTTTCTTAGCACTACACATACCAAGTAAGCTGAGTAAACTGGAGATTAAAATAACCGATATAACTTTCATTGGTTGGAATTTCTGATCTTGATAAGAAGTTATCTTGCTTAGAAGTTTGTGTCACACAATATTCTTTTTCTTGCCAAAAAAACAAAGATCACATGACTTAGAGAATCACGTGATCATTTAAAATAATAGATTTTTTTGGGAATATCAAAACAAAGCATCGGCTTCAAATGCTTTGTAACACAGTTTTCGCTGTCTCAGGCCATTCTGGTGATATATTTACAATATTGATAGAAACAGCACAGGAGGAATATTTAAATTTTCTCTGAGTTCCCTTTTTTATCTGTTTTAATTGGCTTGAGAAGACAATATACTGTACTATCCAATCAAGCCGATAAACAATGTCTGATAATATCATATTCACAAAAGTAAGTACAACAGGCTCATTACTCTCTATATTCTGATTTATTAACAATGATAGTACCGGGCGAATGAGCTCCTAGCCGAATTCCATACAGCTGATAAGAAGAAAAATGCTTCAAAGCGAAAACAAACAATGGGGAAAGTTATCGCAAACATCACCTTGGGAAATCATGATATGATTAACCTATTCCCTGAAATCATCAAGATATTCACAGATGGAGACATATCACTCAAGAGGATGTGCTATCATTATTTCTGCATGTATGGATTGGTGAAACCTGATCTTACACTGAGCATTCTTCCTATCGTACTAAACGATATCAAATCAAGCAATACACAATTGTTAGTTTTAACTATTAGAAACATCACTTCTATCCCAATCAAAGGTTTTTTAATCGAGTCAATACCACATATAAGAAGATTACTCGAGGATAGAGATCCATTTATCAGAAAGACTGCTGTTTTTGCGATTGGGAAAATGTATGAGAAAGATCCTAAACTGACGATTGATAATGGTTTTGTCTCCAAATTGAAGTACATGCTGGGTGACTCGAATACTTCTGTTGTATCTGCAGCTGCGGTTGTTCTATCAGAGACTTTGGAAAGAAGTAAAGGTACAGTACTTCAACTCACAAAACCTCAAGTTCTGACTTTAGCTGATTTGCTTAGTAAGGCTGATGAATGGCAACTTGTTCCTCTCATTAATATCATAATGGAATACACCCCACAAACTCATGAGGAATCTTTCATTCTGATAGACAAATCCATTTCTTTCCTACAGCATACGAATACTGCCGTCGTCCTCAATACAACCAAATTAATACTATACCTTCTTAACTATGTGGATGCCATTCCAGATTATCTTACTAAGAAGTTGGCAAGCTCAATGACTTCTCTACTCACTGGAACCCCTGAGATACAGTTCCTTTCGTTGAGAAATGTTATTCTTTTGATCCTAAGCAAACCAAATCTCATCCCATTTGATGTAACACTACTATTTTGTGAATACAATGATCCTCTTTACGTTAAGGACACAAAACTGGAAATTATATATCTGCTAGCGAACCCAAAAAACCTTGATAATGTCCTTCATGAACTGAAGGAATATGCCACTGACATTGATGTACAAATGTCAAGAAAGGCTATAAGAGCGATTGGTAACCTGGCTGTTAAAATGGATGCAGCTGCTAAACCCTGTGTTGATGCTCTTATTGAGCTTGCAACAAGCGGTGTTGGACATATTGTTCAGGAAACAGTTGTTGTTTTCAAAAATATTTTGAGGAGGTATGATAGATTTACATATGTCATTCCTACACTTGTGAAAGACCTTGATAAAATCGAAGAACCAGATGCTAAAGCTTCCATTATTTGGATAATTGGTCATTTCTCTCAAGAATGCCCTCAATCCGAGTCAATACTGGCTGATCTTACATATGATTTTGTGGAAGATCCTTTAGACGTTCAACTGGCCTCATTGACTGCTACTGTTAAATTATTCTTGAGAAAGCCTGAAAAAACTCAAAAACTTGTTCTAAAAATACTTAAACAATCAACTGAAGAAGTTGGCAACCCAGATGTAAGAAGTCGAGGATTCTTTTATTGGAGATTATTATCTATTCAGGATAGATTTCCTGGGACAGCCAAAGAGATCATTGATGGTGATATTCCAAAGATATCTAATGAAAACGATCAACTAGACCCTATAATCTTGGAGGAACTGGAGCTGAATATCAGTTCATTAGCTTCCGTATATTTGAAACCAGTAGGTGAAGTTTTCAGAACAGCAAGAAGAAAATCACTAAAAGAAAGCCCTGCAAAATCTACTGAGTCTTCCAGAGTTTCAACGGCTGGGTCCTTACTCGATGATTCTAGAAATAGAGCAGCTTCTAGTGCTTCGAGTACTGACTTTTCTGGAACTGAACGTCATATCGATGATTATGATGTACCCGCAGAAAATGTTAAACCTTTGAAAAAGCAAAATGGCTTATCTCGTCATATGTCTTTGTCCAAAGTTCCAATAACCAGAAACTCTTTATCGAGGAAACTATCCATAAAATCATTCAAAAAATGAAAAGAAGGTTGCTTCTCCAAAATTCGTTATGTATAGACTATTAAAAAAAATGAAACAAATGGTATCTATTATAGTCAAAGATTCGCATACTCATCATCACTATTAACTTCTTGTTTAACCTGAAAGCTCTCATTCCTAGTTCTATTAATCTCCGTTAAAATAACACCATCCTCTTCTATTTTGGGAAGAGGCTTCTCAGCCTTTTTAACTTCAACTATTTGAACATCAGGCGCAAATTTAACCGGTAACCCAACTGGAACTATGGTCTCTACCTTAATTTCTGGCATATTTGGTTCTGGGCCATCAGCTATAGAATCAAGGTCAAAATCTTTACCTAAGATAATGTATAGGATAATTAATGCTGCAGGTTTTGATAAAACCAAACTGTTCTCTTTGCAAAAAGATGCAGCAACACAGTCAGGACAACCCCAATCACATCTGCATTCCAAGATCCTCTTTAATGAGTCTTCAAGTATCATATCAATATTCTCAAATGCCTTAGTTGATAAACCTGAGCCACTTCTACCACCTTTTGAATCATGAAAGATCAATCTTGCTGGTCTCTTTCTTGAGGTTTGTCTCTCAGCAAATTCCTTTTCTGGAGCTTTACACTCAGTCTGAATCTCATCAACGCCACTTACAATAACCAGAGGTAACATTCCCATAATGGCATGCTGTGCAGCATGTATCCCACCAGCAACATTTAAGTTCTTTAAAACAATCAAGTCAAGTGCTCTGCTGGGTATATCTATCCAGAAACCTTTAGAATGGATTAAGACAGGAGGATTATTGACTTCAACGGCATCCAAGATTCGTTTCTGTTTATCAACTTTAAAAAAACCAAATACCACTATAGTAGTTAAGATCTTTCCAAAATAGACAGGGACATCACTTTCATGGATAGGACGAACAAGTTCAATTTCTTGGGGATCAATATCTGTAAAATCTCTTTGGCTTGTAATCCAGTCGACATCTACTCTCTCAACCTTAGCGTAATGTTCATCAGAATTAAATTCTCTTACCAAGTATGGATATCCTTGATGGATGAAAATACCACCCTCATACAGGGTAAAACTTGTTCTTGAGGCTTCTATCTCCTCGATTACAATGTTCCTATTATTCGTGATGTCAACAACAGCATATTGATCCTCCTCGATACCTCTAATTGAAACATGATTCGAAGGCCATGGTAAATATCGGTTTGAAGTATGATATCCCTGTTCATCATGATCCAATTTCTCCAGACCTTTTTGTAAATTCGGAAAATAATATTCATCTTCTTCAGTAATGGGAAGCTCAAAAGCTGCACATTGTAAATGGCCTTCTAATACCAATACATTATCAAAATCCAAAACTAGCTCTTGGAATTCCTTCTTTAGCAAAATATCTGGATGATTCATATAATGTTGATCAGCCGGTGACCCACTACCAACAACTAGAGTCAATGAATCCTTATTACGTCTACCGGCTCTACCACTTTGTTGATGAAAGTTTGACAAAGATAATGGAAACCCACACATCAAAACAGCATCCAATCCACCAATATCAATACCCAGTTCTAAGGCATTAGTAGAAATGATAGCAGACAAGTTACCATGAAACATTTCCTGTTCAATTTGACGACGATCAGAGGCGGAATAACCACCTCTATAACTCATAACCTGTGAAACTAATTCGGGTTTATTTAGCTCTAAAAACCTGCTTCTTACTTCTTTCATTAAAAGTTCACACACACGGCGAACGTAACAGAAGGCTATTGTTCTCACATTGTTCAAGACTAATTTGACTAAAATCTTCGCTGTCTCAGCAATGAAATTTTCTCTCCCGGCTATCAAATCATTTGGATTAATATAGGGTGGATTCCACGCCACAAGATGTTTGGCACCGGACGGTGATCCATCGTTGTCTATGTGAACAATATCTTGATTTTCAATACCAAAAATTCGGTTCATGTGGTGCACTGGATCCTTTAAAGTTGCTGAACATGAAATGAATTGAAGCTCATTATTTCCTAAGAAGGCACACACTCTTCGCAGTCTTCGCATCACCAGGGCAACGTGTGAGCCAAAGAGACCCTTATAGGTATGCAATTCATCTATCACAACATATTTCAAGTTGAACAGAAAGTGTCTCCATGCAGTATGGTTTGGTAAGATACTAGTATGGATCATGTCTGGATTCGTAAATATGACTCGTGCGTTGTTTTTGATTTCCGTTCTCTGATGTGGCTCAGTATCACCATCGTATGTGTCAACCAATGATTTTAGTCCCATCTTGTTGAGTAGCTCAACAAATGATCTCTTTTGATCTTGTGCTAGGGCCTTCGTTGGGAAAATATACATTGCAGTTGTTTGCGGCTGGACTTCCAAAGCATTAAGTACAGGAATCTGGTAAATTAGGGATTTACCTGATGAAGTTGAAGTTGAAATGATAACATTTTCACCATCGTGAATTGCATTCAGAGCTTCTGCCTGATGTGAGTAGAAGTCCTTAATTGACAATGAGGATAAAAGGTTTTGGGATAGTTCAAAGTTCAGGCTTTCATGTTTAGCTTCCCTTTCTGGTATTTCAAAACATCCAACCATTTGATCTTTGTAGTTTGTTGTTTTGATAATTTCTATTAATTCAGGAATACTTGGCCTCTCATCATCTTTATATTCTTTTCTATTTGCAATCATCTCTTCAATCGGGTCTTCGAATATTCTATTCCTAGGTATCTTTGATTGTGCGAGTTCTATCAGTTTCTTATCCGGATCAACTGAATCTTTCTCACACTGAAGTAGAAAATTATTAGCGGCAATGCTAAACTTTTTGTTTCTTTTAGCAATCAATTTCTTCATGGATTCTGGTGTATATGTGGGTACTTTCATTTCAGTGTAATAAGCACTCTTTGTCTTAGACTTTGATAGATTTCCATCTATAAACTCAAACAATAAAACTTGTTGTGAGTGCTCCATATCCTTAAGCTGAAAGAGATCGAGCTCTTTCTGGATATACCCTTTTGTCCAAACAAATTCTTTTTTCTCAGTCATCAACTGATTTTCATCAACATATTTGAATAAGATATCATCGGGTAGCAAAACCACAAGTTTGGCTATATCTTCCAAGCTAAGTTCTCTTCCTATAGTTTTCTCTGCTGGCTGCTTGATAGTGTCAAACTTCGGTATTATGTGCTTTCTGGAAGAAAGAAATGTAAAATAAGAGTTTATTCTAAAGTGTATTGTATCTAACTCTTTCAACCATTCTGGCCAGTGGGATTTATTAATTGACTCTTCAGCCCTTTGCCTTTTCGACTTCGGAACTTCCCTGTTCACTACTGGTCGTTTGGTTGAGGACATTTCAACATACTGTTTTGGTAATTTGATAAGATACCGATTCCTACTTGAGAGGCAAAGCTAGCGAATTTTTGTACACTAAAAATCATTTCACGTGATGAATGATATTGGAGCATCCTTTTTACTTATGGTAGATCATGGATTTTATTAGATAGTTTAGAAAGAGTCATTGTCTTTAGTTCTTGACGCTAATAGTGATTTATAGTAATGTTGATAATCGTTGGTCATTCTCGATGTTGAAGCATCAATTCTTGACTTGCTTCTAAGTCCTCTTGGTCCAAAACCCCAATCCGAAGAGGTCCAGCAAGACCACAATGAGTACGTTCACATGTCTCATAACAAAGCGCTTCGTAGTTCTGACTATCCAAAATACTAACATCAATGGCATTATAAAGAAATATGCCATAAATACAGCTAGAAGACCATTAATGAAATCAAGCGTACTCTGTTTAAAGAACCGTCTAAGCCCAGTCGAGGGAGGCAAAACGAGACTTGAATCGTCTCTGATATCGCCATCAACTTCTTGGTGGCTGAAAGAATCATAATCTAATACATCTTCACTGTTTTCTGAGCATGGAAGGATTGGCGAGTCCCCACCCGGCGCCTCACCAAGGACCCTCTGTTCATAGTTTCTTCCAACATGGTGCGTGAGTGCCTTCGAGCGCGATAGAGCTTGCGAAGCGTAGCCTGTAGCTAAGAAGTTATTCATTGGGTTGATTTATTACTAGAAAGAAACACAAAATCATTAAAAATCTATTGAAAAGCATTATAAAAGCATTAATAACAAACAAATAAATATTCAATCGTACTCACGAGACGACTTTGAACGCGTGGATAAGGAGGTCCTGGTCAGGGCTGGTATAGCAGCAGAGATATTTGTCATTCTCTCACCAGAGTTCCAGTCATCAAAGTCAATCAATGCTTGCATACATCCCCATTCAGCAATTTTATTCAAAAGCCAGTCTAAATTCACAGGTTTGGTCAAATAGTCATTACAACCAGCAGCCAATGCCTCTTGTTTATCTTGGTTAAGATTACTTGCAGTAAGAGCGACAATAATCACAGGAGATCTAAAGACATTAACATCAAGAGCATCTTGAGGTGTCTTTGGTGGCAGGTTTCGCAAATCAGAATTAGAAAACACACCAACGTGATTACTCTTCTCTAATCGACGTATCTCACGAGAAGCATCAAGTCCAGACATCACTGGTAATTGAATATCCATTAAAACCAAGTGAAATCCACCTTTACGCCATTTATCTAGAGCCTCCTTCCCATTCTTTGCAACGTCATAGTGAATTCTGTGTCTCTTCAAATGTGTTGCTAGAATACGCAAGTTGATCAGATTATCTTCCACTACCAAGACATTAATACTGGGCAGAACTTTAGCCATTGTGCTTCTACCTGTACTTATACCTGTTGTATCAGATATCCTCTTCTTTGTTTGACTGTTGGATGATTTTTCACTATTTGCGTCATCAGTGCTAAATGTTGTTGACTGCTGTGGGGAGGGCTCACCAGTGCTGGAATGTTTACTCTTTTTCCAAGGTTCAGCTGATGGTAGTAGGAGAACTGCAGAGGCATGTTCAGCAGGATTAGATTGTGTTCTTCTATGTGCACCACTTGGGGTGCCGCCTCTTTGGAAGTTCTGATTTGGCACGGATGACAGTTTTCTATTAGAGTTGGAATACATATCATCCTCCTTTCCTTCAAATATAGTTTCACTTGAGAAGCTTTTCCTAATTGGTGTGAGATTTGATGTTTGTGTGTATGGGTAGTTTGTGTTCGTCGTTTGTGCTTGAGCCAAGATATTCGGTGGGATATCAACAATAAATGCACTTTCCAGCCCTTGGCCTGATGGGTAGTAAGTGTCTAATACTGACCAGACTGTTCTATCGGGTTCTAGAAGAGAGGTAGCATTTGATGGTGAAATTGCAGCCTTGGGTTGATAAAATCCATATTCTCCCAGCTGTGATGATATCTTGGGCTGAATTAAACTTGACTGTCTAGCTGGAATAGGAATTGGCGAGAGTGGTGAATGAGATGATGGTACTTGTTGTAAATTGATGGAAGGTGGAGCGAAAAACTTTTTATTGGAAGATGGTGTTGTAGGTGAGTTTCCATAAGAGCTTGTAGACGCCAGTCCCGATTCCAGTCTTATTATAATATCAGAAGGATCACATATTTTCGCTAAAGTAGTTGGGAACTTATCAAAAATCATCATTTTCAAGTCATCAATTAAGTGTGTCTCTTTAACATGAAGTGATGTTGGATTACCATCAGGTCTTTTTATCCATACTCTTCTGGTCATTGTGTCTCTGGATGTATGTAATGCCGGTACTTGAGGCGACCCAGATCTGAAATGAGAGGATGTTTTTGAGGGGGAAATATAGGAGACTGATGGCTTCAGTGTGCTCATGATGTTTTCGCCTTTTAAGCGTGTCTCAAATATTTCTGCTGTTGCTAGTACTGAAACTTCAAGGGTTCTTGGATTACTAAAAGCAGGTGGATCTGAAGGACAAAACAAAAATAGACAAATGGAGGACTGTTAAGATATATACAGTAGGAAGAAGAAGCCAAACGAGCTACTCAAATATAAGGAAAGCAAACCGTAGCCAATTGGACTCTTTGTCAAACTACCTCTTTACACCAGGAAAAACCAAAGAAATCCACACTTTTTACTCGTCTCCAAAAGTCGCGATATTATCATTACATAATCCAAATTACGTAAGGACATCTCCAGTTGGCCACAAAATACCAAATTTCATAGTAAAAAAGAACGATTCACCTTACTTCCTTTGATCAATTGAAAGTCCCTTGTTCAGTTTCAATGGCAAAGAAGAACGCTGGAGAGAACACCAAGAAAGTAGCTGGTAATGCCAGAAAAGCTGAGGCTGCTAACAGGAAAAGAGCTGAAGAAGATTCGAGAAAAGCTGCTGAAGAAGATGCTGAATGGGACCAGGGTTCCAAGAAAGGAAACAAGAAGAAAGAAGACGAAGCTGCCAGAAAAGCCGAGGCGGCAAAGAAGAAAGCCGAAAGAGATGCTTTATTGAGAGAAGAAGAAGCATCATTGCCTACTAAAGCACCTTCCAAAAATAGAGGTGCTGCCAAAGTTGCTGCTAAAAGAGCTGGTAAAATTGATGATTTCCTGAACGATATACCAACTTCATCCTCCATCAGTGCTTCCGGTATTGATAATGCATTAGAAGCCTTGACATTGACTAAAAAAGGTGGTGTTGTTTCTGACAAAGAAATTGACAGACACCCTGAAAGAAGATTTAAAGCTGCTCTTGCTGCTTACGAAGAAGACAGAGTTCCTGAACTAAGAAAGGAACAACCTGGTTTAAGATTGCAACAAGTGAAGCAGTTGGTTTACAAAGAATTTGAAAAATCTCCTTTGAACCCATTTAATCAAGTTACCAATATCTCACACAACGCTTCTCAAACTGATGTCAACGAACTGAAAAACAAAATCAAGGCTCACAGGGAAGAAAAATTCACCAAATAAAATATCACTAATTTATAAGCAAAGGAAGATGAGATTGGAATCCATCAATTGCCTCTGGAGTATCAAAGAGTGTTGAATGAAATTTAATGATAACCTTTATAAATCTATTGTAGTCACGTGATTCCAAATTTTATTGTCTAATATAAATTTCACACCACTAACGTAAGTCCTTAAATTATTTGGGCTAAGAAGTTGTGACAGTATGAAAAATTTGAAGCTTTTTAAGGAACTCCCGATAAGATCATTTCCCAAAAAAGAGTTATTTCCATTAGTGTCATCTTCGACACCTGAAGTTCAAAAACCTGAACAAATTAAGGGGATATATGGCCCAATTCAACAATATTACTTTTCTGCTAAACCAGGGAGTCCCACATTTGTTACTAACAATCAATTCTTCAGACTCTTTTTCTTCCCACCTGAACACTTCCTAGGCTTTTTTAGAAAGAGCAGGCCTGCTTTAAGAGTGAAATATGAAGATGGATATAGAGCTAATGATCCGACTATAACAAGTGATGTTCAGTTAACAGGTTATAAATCATTAATCCCTAAAGATTATGCAGTGGTGAGAGTGAACATGAGACGATTAGTACGGGCTACTTTCCTAAATTGTTATAAAGAGCTGAATGGACGTGATGGATATTATGTGTTTCATTTAAATTTACTGCCCACTGGAAAAAACATGGATGAATTTAACAAGTTAGTTGAAGCCGCAGTGAAGATTACAAAGAGCATTGAATGTGGTAAAACAACACTAGCCACCAATAAAAGAGTGAATTACAAAACACTCTCAAATTTGATTGAGCAAGATGGGTATGAGGTACCTTTAGAATTTGAGGATTTTGCTGAGGAAGTTCGATTATCAAAACAGAATAATAGAAATCCTATGAAAAGAAGGTCAAACATCGTGAAATGAACTTAATGAACGCATTTACATATTTAATAACACATATTTATCTCTAAAATCAGTTATGCGTTTTCCCTTTCTATGTATCTTGAATCAACAGCGATTAAATATCACACCAATCTGGCTTTTCTGTCTGAAACTGAAATTCATTAAACTTGTATTTAAAAGCATGCAGCCATAGTACCAAATCTTCTGCTCTCTGATCAATAAATTCTACTTCTCCACAATCAGGACAAAACCTTGAAGTTTTTAATTCATCGATACTTGTCCTGAATTCATTATTCAAATTGTTGAAGTCATTCTTACTCAAACCATAATTATCTTCAAAATCATCATTAAGAATGAAGTCTCTTCTAATAGAGGAGCAATCAGGCCCATACAAAGGATCATTGGAGATAGGATGTCCTAAATAGTTTAAGTGAATACGGATTTGGTGTGTTCTTCCTGTTAGAGGTTTACACAATACAATCGATTCATCTAAGTCTGAGTTGTAATGCAGTGAATGGAATTCTGTTATTGCAGACTTTTTCAATTTGATTGCATTAGTATAACCTGTCTTAGTGTCGAGGTTGGATATAGGCCTATCACAAATTATGGGAACGCCTTGAGGAAATTCACCTTGAACTCGAGCAAGATAATATTTTTCAACAGACTTGTCTTTGATCTGTGTTTGGAGATCTGAAGCAGCTTGTGTACTCTTCGCCATGATTAGTATACCTGATGTTAGTTTATCAAGACGGTGACAGGGATGTATTTGGTCGATATGTTTTTGAACTTTTAGTAGCTCAGTAAGCGAATTGTAATAATACTTCCCAGTGGGATGAACTGGTGTGCCTGAGGGTTTATTCACAACTATAAGGCTTTCATCTTGGTGAATAATTGATATTTGATCTTGGTATACCACTGAGGGTTCATGTTTATGTATTGTAAGACTCAGCTTATCTTTATTTCGTATTTTGGTACTTAACAAGCTTGATTTGATTATTCTTTCGTTATCTCGTATTAGAAATATTTTCTCATTGAGGATCTCTTGTGTGTAAAAATTAGTGTCTCGAGACTTGAACTCCTCGTTCAACACATCCAACAATGTTCTATTGAGCCAGCGGCCTTTCACAAAGAGTGTATTCGTATGATAATATGGTGATACTTTCCTCAGTCCGTTCTGGATAACAAATGATGGAGCAGACTTGCTCATTCCTTGGGCCTAGATGGTGATTGTGACTAGTTCTTGGACTCATTATGTGTAGATAATATATTCTAGTGTGTGGTGTCTGGGTGTTCCAGAGTGACGAGTAGCACAGGACCCTTCTATGCTGCAAAACTGCAGTTGCACCTCTCTCATTGGGCAAATATGTTCGATGTTCTTGGTCTTTCGGTATGAATATCAGAGAATTTGATTGTGGACCATTTTGAAGTAATTAAATTGTTCTCAAATCTTGATTACTGAATAATAATATACAGGTTTAGTTTTTGTATTCACGCTTAATCATGGATTTATGACACAAAACCAATGTAACAAAATAGAAGAAATCAACGACAATTCCTGTCAATCGAGTAGTTTTTGAACAGTCGATTTCTCCTATTGATATCGAGTACGACACATAAGCCATTTAATAATGCAAAATAGTTTTGTACTTGACAAACGAGACATTCCTGGTGTTACTTCAGATTCTTATCACATGGGCTATTTTGAAGATAAAACTTTTGATGGGGATCCCAATTTCTCCCATACGAGACTCGACCCATTGTATGATATTTTGTTTATATTTGGTGGCTTGGTTGTGATTTATTCAGTGCTGACCTCTATTATATTTGGTATAAGAGAATATATCTGGTCTTCGAAAAGAAAGAAGGAACGTGTTTCAAGAAACGATAAGGCATCTAACAACTCAGTTGATGAATCTACACTTAGTGATAGGCCCAATATGCATGAGACGCAACTTAAATGTCTATATAAACAGGGTAGAGTGAATTGTTGTGAGCCAAAACAAGATCTAAATCAAGACCATATACAAGATAAAGGACTCCAAAGATTGACTGATTTGAACCAGATTTCAGGTACAGGTGTTAATGTCAGCAAATTTTCGAACGATCCATTGAAGCTAGGATTATTCAAGTACAAGCCTGATGATATTTTATCACTTAGACCAGTCAAAGGTAAGTATCTCCAATTGAGTCAGCCTCCTCATCACCTTTCTCTTCAAGAGGCAATCAATATGTCATTTGAGATCGAGAATATCAAATTCATGGAAGTTCATGTTGCTGAAAGAGAACTTTATGAAATCTATAGAATCATTGACAGAGATGATTGCGAACCACTAAGTGAAGATCAACTTGACAAGTGTACAAAGCCTATCGCCATTTTCAGATTATTAGTTTTAGGTGCTAATGCAGCTGAGTTCAAGAATCCTAATGTCTTCTTAAATTCATTTAATACTTGTTTGGAGAATTTGATCGATACAGGACGTATCTTTGATATTTTGGGAATAGTCAATACACATTTTGGGCAATTGTTCATGGATGTTATTCTTCAATATAGTTATGCTCATTGGAATATAAAGAAAAAAAAAAAATTACTTGAAAAACTGTTTGAGGACTGGCCTAATAGCACTCCCTTAGTCCAATCAAATGAAGTTATATTCCGTTATTTGGTGAACTTAGAATTGGGATTCTTTACAATTAAAAGTTTTGATAAAGCGACCTCAGATGTTTATCAAGTTAGGCTCAGAGGGGTAATCAGAAACTTTGCCACTGACATAGCTCATAAAGATAGTATCCCTATGGTTTCAATCTTAGCACAAGCTGTTGAATTTTCAGAGAGAGAATTGACAACAACTTTTTTTTATGAAATACTGGAGACAGTCTTGAAAGAACACGATGAGTGCTGCTTATCTGATATATTTCGATACTCCAGAAGGAAACTAAAAAACACTTATAGTTTACTCAGCAGCAGTATTCCAGTGGAAATTAAGAATTCAGTACAAAGAGTACGCTTGTTTTCGACAAAAGTAGACCCTGCATTGGAAAAGTGAGTATAATCAATTCTTTGGAATTTCAAGCAATCATTATTAACATCATGTCATAGATTTTGGAGTGAAGTTGACAGTGAGGTGGAAGAGATGAACGAACAAGAAAGGAGACAAATTCCACAGAAAGGCCTTAGTGATTTAGGGAAGAAACAGTCACTAACAAGACCAGGATCTTGGAGAGGTAATTCAAAGAATACAGCTAGACAGCGCTACCAAATGAATCCAGATATCTAAAGTTACTTCATGAGATTGTTGTGAGTGATTTTATCTGGAAAATAGCTAATCAGGGAATAATTAGGTGTGGTCTTTTTTTAGTTTATTTAGTGATTAAAAGCGATTTTAAACAAAAAATTATGAAAAAGTAAATAGTAGCCCTAATAGTTGAAAGCTGATAATCACAAAAATAATGGCCTTACCAAGAACCATTTTACGCCCCGGACTATATTCCAATAAGCTATCGACATCCATTAGACTCTTCTCCTTGTCTAACATCCTAAAACAGAATGTGACATTAACATTATACGCAAAAGACGGGTGTAGTTTATGTGATAAGGCCAAAGATGTTCTTCAGGGAGTCCGCAACAGCGAAAGCCTGAACAAGAAGATCAACTTCCAGTACGTTGATATCACAAATCCCTTAAATAACCAGTGGTGGGATGCTTATTGCTTTGATGTGCCTGTTCTACATGTTGATAGAACCAATCAGGTGGATCCTGTCAAATTCATGCACCGCTTAAATGATCAACAGATAATTAACGAAATAAATAAATAGGTCAATCTCTGTTATAGTTAGCTCTAGGATAGAACCAGGATTACTTTCCGTGATGGTATTGTTTATGTGGAATTGACTACAATAAACCTGTGTAAATAATAATCAAGAATAAAATAATTATGCAAAGAAATAAAAGCAGAATAGTGCTGAAATTTAATGAGCAATTGAGATTTGGAAGAAAAGCCGGAATTTTCAACTTATTTTCCAAGTTTTTTCTTCTTTGTATATCTCTTGGCCATGATTTCTGAACCAACAGCTTCGAAATCAAAATCATCAAATAAGGAAGTATTCAAATCATCATCATCCAACAAAGTCTTTCGTTTACCCATAGCATAGCCGGATTTTGATTTCGATAAATTTCTTGGCTTCGTTTGTGACGCACAAAGAGAAGATGGCACATTTGCTTTTGGGATAGATTTAATAATTTCCTTTCGCTTTGGTACCTTTCTCATCAGGGGAACATACTCAGCATCACTCTCACCAAGATTAGCCTGGCTCCTATATGAATCATCGTCATTATGGGGAATATCTTTGACCTTATACTGAACATTATTATTCTTGTTAGAGGTTATCGGTGGTGATACGTTGGAACTTGAGATTTGAGCTTCTTTTAGCCTTTGCTGAATTTTGCCATTTGAATCTGTTAGGTTCTTCACATCAACGGTTAGCTGAACATTAATTGATTGGAGAGATTTGCATTCACATGCTTTTTTATCAAGCTCTTCTCGAAGCTCGTCAATAGTGACACTTTGTGACCTGATTTTGTTGTTCGATTTTTCAGTCTCAACTTCCTGGTTTCTCTTTAATGTCTCTAGCTCCTCAGATACCATTTTAAAAATTTCCGCTTGAGTTTTGATTTTTGAATCACAATTAACCTTACACTGTTGAATTTTGAGATCCATTGTTTTGATAAAGGACTCTTTGGTGGAGAGCATATTTTTCAATTTTGTGATTTCTTTTTCATTTTCTAGCGTGGCTTCCTTGTGTTTAACTTCAAGACTATTAGTTAATTCAATCTGATTCTTCAAACTCTCAACAGTCCCTTCAAGAATAGCATTATCCTTTTTGAGTGCTACACAGTTCCCATCTAGCACTTTGTATGATTTTTCAAGTACACCAATTTTAGAGTTTTCTGATTCTTTGTGCTTGATAGCCTTATCAAGTTTCTCAATCTTAGATTCAATATTACTGAATAAGTTCCTAATCTCGAGAAGTTCAGAATCATCCTTCCTCATTTCATCAAACGATACTTTTAACAAATCTGTCACTTCCTGAAAAAGAGACTTCAATTCTATCTCATTCCTCTTAAAAGAGTCAGAGACAAAGTTTAGATTTTGCTCTATTAAACTCAATTTTGAGGTACTTGCAAGTGAAATAGTACTAACAGATTCAATTTTCCCTGATATCGATCCTTCTTGGATAGACAAGATGCTACTGAACCTAGAGTTTGGGTTAGGATAGGACACTATGAATCAGAAAATCTAAGTATAAGGTACTTTTCAGACAAATTATCAACTTTGGTTTGAAATAGATTTCTCATCTCAGTAGAAAGGGAAGAAACAGTTTCTTTAAAATATGGTCTATTTCTTTTGTTAGTAATTATAACAATGCATATTTCGTTTATCGCACATACTTCAATGACAAGTCTATTGAACTTTGGAAATCTTGAACTTTCGAAAGTAGATCTCTGTTAGAGTTTTCTGAACTATTAAAGATCTCTGTAATTCTGCAGTCATATTCTTTCCGTGAAGTCTCAAGAGTTTTCTCAAGAGTTGAAGTCTTGATCTTTTGTTCAGATAAAAATCCGGAGGTATCATCAAGTTTTTTTTGCAAGAACCCAATTTCTTTGTTCCCTAAGAGTTTTTGTCAGTATATAAGTAAAATTAAAGCAGTTCCATAAGATTTTAAGTGTTTTGGAATACTCTTCTCAATCTCAAATTTTGTTGAGGCCCTTAGTTGTTGGAGTTGATCGATCTTCTTTTTCAAAACTGACGTTTCATTCGCGAAATATTCTATTGTATCTCTGAAACCTTTGTATTCTGCTCTTAGCTCATTGATCATTCTGGAATCTTTATTCCTGTGCTCCTTAAGCTCAGTAGATTTGATTTCTAACAGAGATAAGTTTTCCTTAAATTGCTTAAAGTTGTTTCTCATGGACTCTTTCATTCTTCTTAATTGATGGAGTTCTTCTTCCTGGGCCTTTGTTTTTGCGATAGATTCCTCCAATTTATTCTTCAAATGTGCTGCCACTTTTTGAGATTTGGTGAGTGCCTCCATTAGAAGGTCAGATGAGCTTTCATCAGCGATCATAGAATTGATGGGCTCATTAGAGGTTTCTTGGTTCTGAATAGGCTCTACCCCTTCATGTTCAACAGCGCGTACTTCTGTAATCTGAAGATCATCATCTTCATAATCGAATTGTTTGGTATTCTTTTCATTATTCCCTTTTTTCTCTGGTAATTCAGCGTGAGTGTTGGCGGCACTGCTTCTGTTCAGCAGAAAAAGTTTACCGCTGGTATTAGTTCTATCAGCTGCAAGGAAGAATTTTGAAGAAGTCCCGGTGGATGGAGCAGTAGAATTTGACTGGGGAGAGTTGAGTAGTTCAGAAGAGTCTTCATTGACAGCGGTTGATGATACTTCAGAGTCTGAATTGGGTTGTTCAACAAGGCCTAAATTCAAAGAAAAGCGTGGCATAAATTTGGTACTGATACCAGTGTGTGCATCTTTGAAAAAACTAGGGGGCATCTCTCAGATCTCTAGAGTTTTTAACAATAAATATTTAAAGAGTGTTGATAAGCGCTGTGAGAAATCAAGAAAATCGATCACTTCAAAAGGTTACTATTATTTTCGCGAAAGTCACTATCATTAATTATTTCTTGAACGTGCGTTCACTTTAACTTCATAAACCCCATTAACCCCCTAGACTTAATAAGGACCGCAAAGTTTAAACAAAATGGCTATCAATAGACTCTCATTAGGCCTTGAAAGGTTTGCCATATTTCCAGTGCTGGTGAAGTGGCGGATTGGTGACCTTCTTCTAGTTCCAGTTGTTTTTATCCTTGACACATACGTGAACTATTTTAGTCCTCCTTTCCAGAGACAGTTTTATGTCAATGATTTAACTATCAATCACCCTTTTGCCGAACATGAAAGGGTTCCAAACAATCTAAACATCACCTTGTCTTTAGCCGTGCCAATTTCTGTAATCGTGGTTTTCACTTTATTACTTGGTGATCCTAGACACAGAGTCTATGTTGGTTACATCTCCTTGATCGGGTTGTTTGTCTCCTTCTTTGTTAATGAGCTGTTTACAGATATCTTGAAGAATTGGATTGGAAGACACAGACCGGATTTTATTGCTAGATGTATCCCAAAACCTGATACGCCTTTGAACACTTTGGTGTATGCTAAGGATGTTTGTACAACGAAAAATCTTAGTAGGTTAGCTGATGGGTTTAGAACAACACCTTCTGGCCATTCAAGTACTGCTTTTTCTGGCCTTGGCTATCTATCTTTATGGTTGTCAGGTCAATTCCTAACTGCACACCCATTAGTCGGTTCTTGGAGAAAAGTTCTTTCTCTAGCACCTGCTCTAGGTGCCACCTTGATCGCACTTTCAAGAACTGAAGACTACAGACACCATTTCGTTGATGTTATATTGGGCAGCTTATTAGGTGCTTCGATTGCCTATTGGTCTTACAGAAGAAATTTCCCTAGAATCAGTAGTCCGAATCCCTTCAAACCACATTTGGATGATAGTGAGGTTAAGATTGAACTTGACAAACTCGCCCATGGATATAGCTTGTTTGAAGCTTTATCCCCTGAAGAACAAGTTTAAGCTCTATACATAGTAGAATCAATAAATTTAAGTGGAAGATGACATATTCTTTCAAATATTTCTCCATCCCCCTATTGATATTATCAAGTGCCGTAAATCTCACTCATCCTATGAGTCAACACCTAGCCGTATACAAAACTCTAATTTATATATAAACTCGACCAATCACTCAAACCACCTTTTAAAAGTTAATTACCTCCTAATAAAAAGTCATTGGTCTCTTACTCAAGTTCTGAAGGCGACAGTCAGAAGTATTGCTCAGTCAAATTATTCTTCCACCAGCCTGGCTCCCCGTAAAATTTTGTCAAAAAACAAAAACAAGACAAACAGTACACATCTTCAAAGTCAAATTCTCCATCTCTCTTTTGTTATCATTTACCATTGTCTACCCACTTTAGGCCTTTGAGCATCATTAAACAATCATAATATAGTATAAGAATAGAAAATTAAAGATGTTCTTTTAAGCAACTTAGTATGTATTCGGAAGATTAGTGGGGCTATTAAGATCAAATACTAACATGATTAGGTTGTTAGAAAAGAGAGAAAAGCATTGATTTGAATACGTTTATTTTCGAATTACTGCTTTAGTTGATCATCAAGAGAGATTTCTATATCAATTTGCATCGAAAATACAAAAAATACAAATAATATATCAACAACAAAGGAGATAATCAAAGATAATCATATAGAGGATGATTGACGGAAGATCTTTGGAAGATTATTATGAGGTTCAAGTGGGTGAAGTTGAGGTTATTAGGTCAATTTATGGAGATGATTTTGTTGATAAAACTGATTCCTCTTCTGCTTGGAACAAAAAGCCTTCACCAAAATTTGAGATACATTTGACCTCTCAAAATGACCATGGTGAACCATGTTCCTCTCTAACGCTATATATTTGTTTCACTTCAACATATCCTATGACTGAGCCAAATATTACATTAAAAAACGTCAAGAATATTCTTGCCAGTCAGCTTCATGCTTTACAGCAATTGGTCAAAGATAGAATTAAGCAGCTCAAAGGAGAAGAGATGGTTTATGATATAGCAAGCATTGTCAAAGAAAGACTTGATGAATATCAGTACTCTATAAAGACCGAGTCCTTAGAGGAGGAGCGGTTGATGAGGGAGAAGGCCATGAAGGAGAAACAAGAGAAGGAAAAGTTGTCTTCAGCTGCTCAACGCGAGGCTGAGTTACAAGAGAAACTCAAGAGACAGCAAGACCTGGTTAAAGAAGAACGTGAGAAAAGGACACATGACCACAACACCTCTGAAAATGTGATAAAACTAGATGATAGCTTACTACTACCAGATAAAGATGGGCCTGAGTATAGAACAGCTTTTGTGTTCGATAATGTGATGTTCGGTAAGCTTTCCAACAATATTAACATTCAATTCAAAGCTGTTATTCCTTACGTGAATACTAAACCGACTGGGATCCTATCCTTTGGTCAACAGATAATTGTTAAGCCTTATCTTCATCCGAGAACAGAAGCTAGTAAGTTTTACGAAAAGGAACCACATAAGATAGAGGATGAATCTCTTCTTCTATTAACAGAGATCCATCTGGAGAATCCTTATTTCTCCACATCCAAAGGAAAGATGGAAGTCAGTGATTTGGAGCGAGAACTATCAACCCTGGTTCAAATCAACCAGGAAAACATCTGCCGACTATTTGGTTACAAGATTTATCCTCCAGAGCCAAAGAAACCAAGATCTTCCTACAAGATTTGGCTCTTGACAGATTATACCTCACTGGGTACTCTTCATGATCTTTTACGGGCTGTGAAGTTTGTTAGTCTTGCTTCTGCTAGATTATGGATTATTCAAATTTTTGAAGGACTAGAAGCTTTACACAAAAAAGGTATGGTTCACAAATATATCACTTTGGATACAATATGCTTGGTTAAAAACAGCGAACTTGGGTCTGTGACTGCTAAGCTTCAACACCCAACTTACGGTTATAGGATTATTAGTATGTTATTCAATCATCCAAATAGCACGCATGCAAGGGAAATTAATTTCACTCCAAACATCTGGAAAGCCCCTGAGTTGGAAGGACATTCAGAACCACAAAGAAAAACGGATGTATTTGACCTAGGTGTTGTGTTTGTTGAGATGATTTGTGGACTTGAATTTGTCAAAGATTTCGACTCACCAGATGAGTTTTTGAATGCTGTCACCTTTGATGACGCTGTAATGGAATTTTTGAAACTTATGTTGAATGAGAAGCCAAGAAAAAGATATTCCCCATTTGAGCTATTGCCATCGAAATTTTTGAGATCACATATTGATCAAACAAATCCAAACCTACTAAGGACCCCTGGTGCATTTGATGATGATGCTTACACGTTACGCCCCACAATGTCAGCGGGCTCTTCATATTCTAATAAGCGAAGAAGTTTTAACAACGGTTCATCCAGACCTTCCTATTCTGGCACCAGAAATACTACTGTCTTTTCTAGATATGCGCAAGATTTCGAAGAAAGTGCTCTTCTTGGTAAAGGTGCCTTTGGTGAGGTTATCAAGGCTAGAAATAGGCTTGATGGTAGATTCTATGCCATCAAGAAAATTCGTCATACTGAAAACCGCCTAACATCGATTCTTAACGAAGTGATGCTTTTGGCTCGTCTTAATCACCAATATGTCGTGAGATACTATGCAGCATGGGTTGAAAAGGAGGTCAATATTGATGATAACCCTTTTGAATCTAGTGAAGAAGATGAAAGTGATTATGAAGAAGTCAGTAGCTCTTTAGGTCCTCAAAATTCCTCTCAATTTGGGCAACGGAATAGCGGCTTGAACTCCAGAAGTTTCTCAAGACCTCAGTTAAGTAGAAATTTTACGCTGGACTTCATATCTGATTCGTTTAATGAGGCTCCTGAGATTGAATTTGGTTATAGTTCCGATGAAAACCAAGAGAATGATAACAATATCACCTTTGAATCTTCAGATGATGAATCTAACACTAACCCTGTTTTGATAAAGTCTGCAAAGCTAAGGCCGTACAGTACGTTATTTATTCAAATGGAGTATTGTGAAAATCATTCATTATATGATTTAATTCTTGCTGGTACGCTTCAAGTTCAAAAATCAGAGTATTTCAGGCTTCTGAGAGAAATATTAGAGGCATTGAGTCATATCCATTCGCAAGGAATCATCCATCGTGATTTGAAACCTCCAAACATTTACATTGATCAATCCAATAACATCAAGGTTGGTGATTTTGGTCTTGCCAAAAACGTTCATAATGCTGGTTCTATAAAAAATAAGACATACTCTACGGTATCCCTTTCTGAGGATTTGACAACTGACGTTGGTACCACACTTTACGTTGCTAATGAGGTCCTTTCTGGGGATGGGAATTATGATGAGAAAGTTGATATGTATTCCCTGGGGATTATTTTCTTTGAAATGGTCCATCGATTATCTACAGGTATGGAGAGGATTGCTGTGTTGAAAGGATTAAGAAAACAAGAAATTGAGTTCCCTCCTGACTTCCCTAGTGAAAAATCAGTTGAAAAAGAGATTATTAAACAGCTATTAAACCATAATCCAAGCTCGAGACCTACTGCTGATGATTTGCTACAATCCCGTCTGTTACCAGATAAGGAGCAAAATGAAATCGTCAAGGAAGCCTTGAAGAGTTTAGCTGATCCATCTTCACCATGGCAAGATCAAGTTAGACAAACGCTATTTTCGCAGCCATACAACTTGGCCAATGACATTCTTTATGACGCTGATCAACTGAAACTCACCTTACCAAACCAATTGCTAAGGCTGAATATGATTGATGAAATTTCAAAGATTTTCAAAACTCATGGTGCTGTTGTAACAAAAGAACCATCATTGATTTTCCCTAAATCACCACTATATTCGCTACAAAATGTCTATGAGATCTTGGACAAGACCGGATCTGTTCTACAGCTGCCTTATGACCTAACACTACCTATGGCAAGATACCTGTCAAAAAATGAGTCATTCACTGAGAAACTATTCAGGATTGAGTACGTTTATAGACCAACATCTGAAGCATCCAGCACTGAACCACGAAGATTCATTGAGGTTGATTTTGATATTATTGGGAATGATCTGTCTGACCTGGCATTACAAGACGCTGAAAGTATCAAAATCATTGAAGAAATTGTCAAGAAGCTCCCAATATTTAACGGCACTGATGTAGTAGTTATAATTAATCATGGTGCTATTTTGGATGCTGTTCTTGATTTCTGCCGTATTGATAAGGCTCAACAGCCGATTGTTGCCAATACTATGTCTCAGGTTGGTTCCAATAAGACAATGAAGCAAGCTTTGGACACTCTCAAGTCTCAACTGAACATTACTGCCACTACTCTTTATGATCTTTCACAGTTTGACTTCAAAGTTCCGTTAGATGAAGCTAGAGATTTATTACATACTCTAGTCCCTGATAAATATCAGATTAACAAAATTGACAGCACTTTGCATTATTTGAAAAAAGTTTTAAACTATTTGAGTTTGCTCAAAATGGAATTGACTATATTAATTGCTCCTTTAAGCAACTACAACTCATCGTTCTACAATAATGGTATTATGTTTCAGGTAATCAACAATTCAGACAAGAGATCTTCTATCATTGCAGGTGGGGGAAGATATGACCAACTTGTTTCTTACTTAGGTAGAGTTACTGGGGCCAAAACCAGTCCTCAACATGCTGTTGGTTTTAACTTGGCCTGTGAATCTTTATTCGCAGCTATGCAAAACTTCATGGACCTTGACAGCGTGAAATACTATCAAAGAACTGCAAAGAAAGGGTCCCCTGCTGATTTGGATTGGCATCCTAAAAGATGTGATGTAATGGTCTCAAGTTCAAGTACAGCAGTTTGGAAACCGATGGCAGTCGAGGTTCTGAGACAGGTTTGGGAATATGGTATTTCAGCTGATATTATTACAAAGGAGAAGAACTATGATGACATTTTAAATGCTGCGTATTATAATGGGGCTGGTTGGCTGGTTTTTGTGAAACCACCTACTCGCCAGAACACAAAAAAAAATTTCAAGCCATTTAAATTGAAGAATCTGGAGACATCTGAAGATTCAGACTTTGAAAGCATTAAGGATCTAGCTGATGCGTTGAATTCAGAGCTAAGGAACATCAAAAAGCCTTTCATCTTGCAGCCAGTCAACTCCTCAAATAACCAAGATCATTCGGTTCATAGTGAAAAGATATCTGATGCTTCTTTATCAAAAGAATTTTCAGAATCACTGAATTTGAAAGACAACCAGAGGGTTGTTTATGTTGCAAATGAAGCTACCAGAAGTGCAAAAAAGTCTAATAAGAAAGATAGGTGGAGCATTGAAGAAAGTTCTAGGCAGGCAGCTGCGTCTATTATCAGTTCACTAAATAATGCGCCAGTTATTACTATGGATTCTGTTAAGGATGAAGTTCTAGATATGATTTCAATTATTTCAGTCTCCCAAAAGGAAGAATGGTTAAGAAAAGTTGGCGGGGCTTCCAATACTACGCCTAGGAGTTTCTTGAACAATATTTATAATGCGTTGTACAAGGAATCTGTGAGAGGTACCAGATGGGCAATTGTAAACTGCCCAAAAAGCGGTAAATCAGCCATCTGTGACCTGCAACGTTAACTATACACTTTGTTTAAACCTTTAGCCTTTTTATGAATTACTTTTATGATAACTACTCTAGTAGGGTAATCCTGTATATCAATTCGCGAATATTTGGCGAGGATCTTTCAAGTGAATAACCTCCTATTTAACCAACATACTAACAAGAAATACACTTGGGTTTGAATTTAAAGTAAATTATTTCGCACATTTTGCTTATATTTTTGAACCTTATTCATTGTATTAACTATTACTGCAAAGTTTGAATTCTTAGATTCACTACATTTCAGGTGTGATATATGCCACAGGTTACTCCACCCTTTAAAACGAGGGCACTTTATGCCTACAATTCTGATTTCGACGAGGATTTGACCTTCTCACAGGGTCAATTAGTGACTGTCACAGACATTGAAGATGATGAGTGGTTCTCTGGTGAGTATTCTGACGCTTCGGGTGTACTTCACTCAGGTCTGTTTCCCAAGAATTTTGTGAGTGAACCTATACCAGAGGAACCGACTCCAATTGGATCTGCAGCTCCTCCTCCAACTCAAGTTTTTAAGTTGGAGGAGGAGGAGGAGGGAGAGGAAGAGGATATAGAGAAGAAGTTAACCCTTGAAAACTCTGAGATTATCGAAAAAGAGGGAGCTGAAGAGTCTTCTAAAAAGGATGTGTCTCCACAAACAAAACATATACCTGAACCACAAGCAGAGATAGTGAAACCAGCCATCATTAAAGGCTTGAGCTCTAGAATATCTACATTCAACTCCGATGCTACATCTCCAATAGCTCCAAGTGCAAAAATTTTAGACTCTGCACCAAAGAAGGCTTATCAAGGAACATCCTCTTACATACCACCTTCACTCAAGAGTAATTCTTCTCAACCAAAAAAGTTTGATTTGTCTCACTCTTCATACGTTCCACCATCTCTAGGATCTTCTAAACCTGCCTCAAAAAACACTGAAACTGCTAATCCTCCAGTTGCCAATTATGAACATCAAGAACCACAAGAAGATGAAGGCCCTAAATTGAGCTTAAAGGAGAGAATTCAAGCACTACAACAACAGCAAAAAGAAGAAGCTGAAAGACAGGCTGCTTCATTATTGAAAAAGCAACATAAGAAAGAACACAAGACTGGTGCTAAAGGACATGAACATGAAGATGTTGGTACTGTTGTTAATGAAAATGAGAATATCATAGCAACCGCTTTGGACACTGATGAAGTGTCTGAGGAAGCTCGCAATACAAGCATATATGGGGCAGATGGTGAGATTTCTGAATCCCAGCCACCAGTAACTACTGAAAAGTTGGATCATGAAGAACAAGGTGAAGAAGTTGAAGAAACCATTCAAAAGGAATCTGAAGACGAAGAGGATCATTCTGACGATAAAGAAGATGACAATGAAGATGAAGGTGAGGATGAGGAAGACGATGAAGAAGACGAAGAGGAGACAAGAAAGGCTCAATTACGTGCCAGAATGGCCAAATTGTCTGGTGCTGGTGCTTATGGTGGCCTTGGTGGTTTCAATCCATTTGGAGGTATCCCTACTCTTGCTGAGCCCAAGCCTAAAAAGACAAAGAAGAAGCAAAAAGCTGTTGAAGATCCTACTACATCAGACTACACTGTTCCTGCTGCTGTTCCTATTTTGCCTTTTGCTCCAGGTCAAGGCCCAGTATTGCCCCCAGCTTTACAACGTCGTTCAACTGTTGAAGAGCATGAGGAAGATCTAGATACTTTTGAAGATGCTATTAAAGATGATGAACTAAAGCCTGAAGCACCATTCGTTGAAAATGAAGATTCAGGATCCACTGTAACCAAAGACATGACTGATGATGAATTGGAAGAAACCCAAAATCAAATCAAGAAATACGAGGACCAGGAGTCTGAAGGTGAGTTGACTGAAAGATTGGCTGATAAACTCGCCAATGTTGATATTAATGATGGATCTAAAATTCTTCAATCAGAATCTGCTATTGAGGGTGATATCGAAGAGGAAGATAAGACATCTGATGACGATCTCAATGAAGAAACAGGTGAGCATAATTCAAATGAGGTTGAAACATTGGCAGATCAACCAGCTGTCACCAAGAACATAAATTTTGATGGCTCATCAGCTCCTCAATCTGATTATACCACAGGTTATGAATCGGATCTTGATACCCAGACCAATCTTGATCTCTCTAGAGGTACACATGACTCATCTGTTTCACCAACTCCACCATCTCAACCGGCCCCACCAGTTTCATCAGCTCCACCAGTTCCACCAATTCCTTCTGCTATACCACCAGCCCCACTTTCAGGCTCAAGACCGCCAGTCCCACCACCACCAATTCCTCAGGTTGAAGAGGTACCACATCCATCAAAGAAAGTTCCACCATTACCTCCTATTCATAGTACTCTAGAAGGAAGCAGTTCATTGAATTCACCATCAACTCCAGCTCCACCAATTCCAACACATGCACCACTAAGCTCAATTAATGAACCAGCCCAAGTCTCCAAAACGTTACATCCAGTTAGGCGGACCTCTACGACAAATTCAACAATTAGACGGAGTTCGACAGCTAACTCAACAATCAGTCCAAAGTCTACTGCATCTGTACATCTTCCACCTCCTCCACCTCTACCTGAAACACCAGTTCCAAGATCTCGAATCAGTTCTATTGAATCAACAAAGCGACCAGCTGAACTGACTAAGCGTAGTAGTGAATTTTTTGAATCTCCACAAACACCATCTACATCATTGCACGCAATTGCTGGACCTAGTTCTGGTTTAATTTCCCGTGCAACTTTTCCTGAATCTAAATCCTCTGAGAAGAGTTCTGAGGCATTATATGACTTGAGCTCTGATTGGTGGTTAAACGATTCACAACTTCCACCAAAATTACAAGCTAAAGTTGGTAAAGATTTAATCTTTGAAGTTGATAAGAATAAAGTGATTAGAAGAGGTCAAAAAGTTTTGATTTTAAAAGATTATTATATCCTTCATCTTGATAACTCACAAACTGTTTTCCATATTTTTTATGATGAGCAATCACCAAAATCAACAATCACATTAACAACTTTCAATGAACAATCGCCAACGATCTCTAAATCTTCATTGAAATCACATTCACAACAATATGGATCAAAAGTACTTCAATTAGCCACTAGTCTTGTAAATCAACCTTTGAACAAACCCCTTGTACCATACATTTTTTCACAAATTTCAGGTATCCTACCACCAGTTGGTTTGAAAAGTTATGGTATTGCAATCTATAGCAATTCAAATAATATTGAAATCAGTCAAGAAGAAGATTTTAGACCTGGTGATATTGTCGCTATTAATAAGGCTCGTTTCTCCGTTCATAAAAAACTACGCCAGAATTCAATTTTAGATATTGCTACTGATGGAGTGCCATTTGCTGCTGTTTTAACAGAGTTTGATACTGAGAAGAAGAAATTTAGAGTTATTGAAGTTGAGAATGGAAGAGTTAAACACGGGTCATATAAGCCATCAGAGTTGAAAAGTGGTAAAATTAAAGTTTTCAGACCTGTGGGAAGAGATTATATTGGTTGGTAGTTTATTTGGCTAATTTAAATATATCTATGATTTTTCGTCACTTCTATATTGTTTAGTTTTAGTTTTAGTTTATTATGACATTAACATTATTATCAAGTTTCTATTTTTTTTTTATATATATACAATGTGTTTATGCTAGAGGGTTTAAACTTTTAACGAATTCTATTGAATCCTCAGTGAAATTATTAAGTTCCTGTTGATCCATCTTACTATCTTTTCCTATAAGGATGACCTCACTAGTTCTTCCACCAAGTGCACCACCTTCCACGACAGCATATTGTAGAAGTCTATCTTTATATTTCAAATCCAAATGTCTTCTATAAGTCATTGAAACATAGTCATATCTAACTGGTTCTTCAACACCAGGTAAATTCATTTCAACATAATCCCAAACTTTTACTGTCGTAGAACCACTGAAATCCAAACGTGAATTTTCCAAGAATCTTTTAACACCAGGTTGATCATTCAACCAAGACTCGGTTCCATCATAAGGTTGAATTAAAACTTGGGTATCTGATCTAGTGAATTTCATATCTGTAGTATATCCTGGTAGTGAAACAATTGAATTACGTTCTTCAACAATACTGAGTACCTGTAAAGTATCTGTAGAAGCTTTATCATTCTCATCAATTTCTAACCAGAATTCTAAAGATGGGAAATTTTGAATATTCCCATTTTTGAAAAATGGTGATGGTTGGAATTTAATTTGAGCAAAGTAAGAATGATGATCAATTAAAGTTTCTGAATCAAAATCATCCTCAATTTGTCTATATGGATTAAGGTTAAGAATACGTTGATGTGCGAATGGGATATTGGTATTCATAATGAAGTTCTTTGGTTCAGTATTTGGTTTTTTAGGTTCTCTGAATAATAAATGACCCAATGTAACAGCAGTTATACTCTGTTTATTTGTTGATGATGATTTAGATGTTGATGTGAGTGTGGATTCTGAAGTGGTTTTTGAATTTGGAGTGTATAATTCGTCATAAATTTTTTTAGTGTCAATTTCAATAGGAGCTGGTATTGAGTTCAAACCAACTGGTTGTTTTAGACGAAGCCATTGTTTTCTTCTGTTAATCCAAGGTAATGAAGGATCAGTGAATAAGTTGAAATATTTATATTGAGGGTTTTTAAAATCAGCATGAATATTAGCTTTAATAGAAGAATAATGTTCTAAAGACCATAATATCAATCTTCTGAATTCAGAAAACCTTCTGTGACCAAGAGCATACATTATATAGTTATGATCACCTTCTATTTCATCAATATTTTGAGATTCATCTGTTTTTTTAAATTTTTGAATAAATACACCAGATATTCTTTGAATATCAGTTATTGGGACATTTAAACCAGTCTTTTGTGAAATTTCCATAACTTTCTCAAGACTAATATATTCCTTCTTGACATTTTTCAACATTCTATCAATACTTATTTCAATGTATTGTAAATGAGGTTTTGTTGCCTTTACAATAACTCTCAAATCTTCAGGAATAACCAATATTTCTACATTAGCTCTAATCCATTCATCAAATGGACTTATCCACATGAGGATGAACATTTCTTTAACATTAAAATCGAATATTCTTTCAGTTATCAAGTCATCTTCTGGATTTATAGTATCATTTATTTCAATTTTCCAACCATTAACTATTAAAGAATTCAAAAGTTGGGTCTTTGTAGCTCTTTTTGGGTATTGAACTTGAGGATATGAAACATTAAGGTATTCTTTAATCTGTTTCAATGTAAATGATTTGGATAAATCATTTGTTAGTTGTTCATATCTTTTCTCAGAAATTGCTGTCTTTCTTGGTTTGAAACGATCAAATATCTTAAAATTCTCAGTTTGTGATAACTTTTCACCAGAATTATTGGATCCTAATATCTTGAAAGATTCATCTTGAGAGGGATCATAAGGTTTTTTATATTGTATATCGAAAAAGTCTGGTACTTTCCTTCTTCTTAAAAGGTTTGATTGTTTAGCATCTAAGATGACTAGAGATTGTTTCTCAGGTGGAATTTTCTTCCCTTTTCCTAGCTTGGATGAGGCTTCTATTGATTGGAAAAGACCTCTTGACGTGTGGAGACATCGGATATACTGTCCACCTCTGTGCCACATTCTGGAAACAGACACTTTTTGTGTTCTCACTATTTAACTTAAACACTGACCATCTCAGCTATTTTTTTCAAGAGCATAAAATTACATAAGATTCGCGAGTTTTAGTCTTTGCAAACCAAATCTCAGGCACTTTAAGTGTTTTGTTTTGCTTTGTTTAGCTCTGATTGCTCTTGTTTGTTTATGTCGATGAGTTGGAGCTCATGAAGTTCTTATTATGCTTTCTCATTGAACTTATGTGTTTTCTTCTTGGGAAACTTAACTCAGAGCTAATAAGCATAATTTGAGTGAAAGATGGTCCTCAAGAAAGAACTCTCAAAACTTCCACCTATATTCATTGCAAACTTGACCCATTTTGTCAGATACAATTTGGTTTTATCTATTCCATCTACAATTATTCATGAATAGGTGAATATCATATTAATAAATAAAAACCAGCTAACTAGTAAAAGACATAACTTCATCAACATTAAACCTGAACCGTCTAACGAATATCACACATTAAACTATGTGAAGAAACTCACCAGACATTGTTCATACCACCAACTAATTTAATTAATTTTTCACAACCAAATGGCCATAGCATAACAGCACCCAATAAAGTACCCCATTGAAATACTGTTGGAATTCTATGGGCATAAGCTCTACCAAAAGAGGCGATAGTATTTGTGTTAAGAGCGACCTTGATGGCTCTTGGATTGGAAGTCTTAGCAACATTACCAGATAATGCAATGGTTGATTTTAAAACTCTTGAAGCCAACATTTTAAGTAATTTATCTAGATTTTGTGAATAGTTTTGAGAAAGTATCAGAACAATAGTGATGAACAGTGGAATTGAACTGGAGTGCTGAAAAGTGAAGATCAATTGAGCTTTATATACACATTTTTTCCTTCCAGCAAATCATTCAAATGAAAACATCTCACAAAATGGCATGATCAACCTTTCCCTTCTTTATCCGTTTTACCAGTGGTCGTTTCACTTTTATGTGATAATCATACAACTTTATGATAATAATTGGATGTTTTTTATGAAATAGGAAATATTCGCGGTATATATATAGTGAGCAGATGTTTTGCTGACTATATGCCCATAGAAGTGTTGAGGGAAAGATATTCATCCTGTTGCCATTTGAATGTATTGATAGTCCTGCAATTAACGATGTTTATTTCTGTATTAGTTCTTGATGCAATATATCTCATTTTCTTTCAATATTCTATGTGAAGGATTGATATTCCAAAATCAAAGCCTAAACCTCGTTACATGGCCCTTCATTGACTACCATACCAATTCAAATTAATCAAAATTGTTGGTAATAGGGGATGGTCTCCTACATCTTATGTGAATAAAATTTCAAATGCATATATTTAAAGACTAAGTAATATTTATATCAATTGAATATAAATTATCACAAAAAGAATGGAAATGACATAACTTCATGAAAGTTTCTCCCCCCTATGAATAAATTTTATAATTTTGAAGAAGAATCTAGTCAATGATATAAAAATTACATATTGTTCATACCACCAGTAATTTTAATGAATTTTTCAGCACCTAAAGGCCATAGCATAACAACACCGAAGAAAGCACCCCATTCAAATACTGATGCAAGTCTATGTTGGAATGATCTACCTAAAGAATTGATTTGATTGGCGTTGACGGCAAGTTTGGCTGATCTTGGAGCTGATTGTTTAGCAACTTGAGCTGATAAAGTAGCAGTGGATCTCAAAATTTGTGAATTGAACATTGTAGTGATGTTTTTTTGATTTATGGTTCTCAACTATTATTAATGGTTGTGATGATTCAAAAATGGAACAATTGGGTTGGATTTTGGTGATTTTATCCGCAATTTATACACATTTTTGAGAAGGGGATTGATTATATGCAACCACAACATTGAGCTTTATTGACCTGATCACAACCAACAGTTTTACTTTAATAAATTAACTCTTTTTACAAGAAACATTCAAACCCCGTATCTTTCTGTGGCCATACCAATTATTTATCTACTGGTGAAGTTTAGAAGATTTGGAATCGAAAAAATGTGGAGAAAGTTTGGAGATGTTGGTAGATCCCTTATGTATTAAATCCTTCTGTTATTGTTTGAGCAAATCATCCGATTGATTTGAGCAAGACACTGATCGCATGTGTTTTTTAAGAGTGGTTTGACTTATTTTGTATGTTTGTGTCAGATGCTTTTTTGAGTGGCCATACCGAAACCGCGCAATTGTGGTCAGTTTTTTTTCTTTTTTTTTTAAATGGTTTTTACAGTTTAAAATTTACCAACTGGTAATAAATTGTCAATTTAAAATTGGTTTGATTTGGTGAAATATTTTCCAATTACGTAATCATAGGAAATCTTCAGTTTGCCCATGTGCCGAGGTACCGAGATACCGCTGTGCCGCTGTGCCGTGTTGAGCACGGGATTACCCTGATTATATCTTCCCGTTTCCCTTGATTAGTATCTATTGACGGCTCATCACTTGCATGGGTTGTTATCAATCTGATAAAGTCACATGAACCATGTCAAAATCCAATAGATAACCATTAACAACTCATATTAACTACCTGTTCAATAAACTAACAACAGGAACCGTTTTGGTTAAGTGTCTTCCATTTGTCTCTTCCTCATTGACGTTATTCAAACCTTTCTTCCAAGTGCCGTATGGTGGTTTTATCGTTTACACAGTTTTTTTTTTTACCCTGGCTTTAATCTTTCCTCTACTCAACTTGTTGTTCAACTTGTTGTCCAACTTCAAACTCAAGACAGTTAAAACATGAAAAATGTCTCATATTGCTATTCTTTTGACTGATTACTCAGAAAAATACGCTCCAGCTCATGGGAATTTCGCAGATCAAGCTAAAACATTATTAAATAATGCTGGAAATACTTCTGAAATCAAAGTTTATGATGCCATCAAATCACAATTACCAACAAATGAAGACCTCAAACATATTAAAGCTATTTGGATAACTGGTTCTACTGCTGATTCTTTTGAAAATGACGAGTGGATCCTAAAATTGATTGTTTTCATTCAATCCTTGGTCAAAGATCATAAAGATATCCCATTAGTTGGTATATGTTTTGGTCATCAACTTATCTCTAGAGCTTTAGGTGCAAAAGTTGATAGAAATCCAAAAGGTTGGGAATTTGGTTCTTATGAAGTTAACATTAATAAGGATAATGAGGAAATTTCTCACTTATTTCATGATTCTAATAAATTTAAGATTTTAGAAGTTCATCAAGATATTGTTTATAACATTCCTAATGGTTATACAAACATTGGATCAACTGAAATAACTGAAATTCAAGGTTTATTTAAGAAAAATGAATTATTAACTTTTCAAGGTCATCCTGAATTCGAAAATGATTTGGTGAAGGAGTTTATTAAAGCTAAAGAAGAGAATGGTACTTTAAAAGTAGAATTTGCTCAAAAATCGTTGGATTCTTTAAAACAAGGACATGATGGTGATAAACTTGGTAAAGTTATATTAAATTTCATCAACAAAGACTAGTACAATTATAATTATTACAATATAGAATATAGAATGATGGGTTATAGAAAAATAGAGTAGTAAAATGATAAAACAATAGAATAATAGAGCAACACAATAATAGAATATAATGTAGAACTGCCACAAGGAACCATTACTTGCCTTGTTGTCCTGGGTTGTCCTTTGTTTTCTACTATGCCTTTCCATAGTAGTCGTTTCCTTATAATCTAACTGTTTGTTCTGACTTTGACTAAATGATCCAAAATTTCATCATAAGCCTCATTAATGTCTCTCTTACCATCATCATCACTATCTGAATCACTATCTGTACTGTCACTATTACTATCCAGGTCTAAAACTTTTTCTGAAGCAGCAATATCTTGATTTGGTTTTCCATGCCTGTTAGTATTGGACTTTGTATTCTTTAAAGTCTCCAAATCCAAACCATCATCAGCACCTTCACTCTTTGGGTTATCACATGCTAACCGTGTTGAAGTATCACCTTTCTTATATAATTCACTGACTGTGATACCTTTCTCTTTCAATGAATTGATAATATCGACCATGCTTTCTAAATTACTAGATCTGCTCAAGATATCTCTAAAATCTTCAGCTGTTAATTTATCTTTCACTGAATCAATACCTTCTTCAGTTAAATCTTTCACAAAATCACTATCTCTGATAATAGAACCAATTTTTAGTGCTGAAGCTTCTTCTTTCAGCTTAGAATTATCAGCAAAACGTGCCTTTTGATCATCTTTGATCTCTTCAGCATCACCATGTACAGCATCTTTATCACTGTGTGAATCCACACCAAATGGCATCAATTCTGAACGTCCATTTTCAGCCACATAAGACGATAGAATTAAATTTGTTCTTGATCCACGAGTCATTGGTGCAGGTGAAAGGAGGTCATGTTTCCCTTGTCTTTCGTTATCTTCGGGATCTGAAGAATTGTCTCCTGAGAAAAGACAGCTTCGGAAAGCTGGTGATTTTTGTTGAAGCAATTGTAAACCTTTCTCAATAGATGAATCAATAAAGCAAAATCTAATTAAAGCTTCTTTACCTTCAGTTTTCAATTCGCCTTGAAGTCTCAACTTGAACAACTCATCAATGGTTTCATGAATACTACTTCTAATCTTGGTTGCTCTTTCCAAAAATTTACTGATAAGTTTAGGGTCCGCTTCAGGATTATCATTTCTTAACAAATTCGAAATCTCATCTCTTAAGTCTTTCAAAGCATTCGGATCACTCTTTTGTCCGTAAACTTGGTGTTGCATATTACGCACAATGTATAATGCAATTTGTTTTCTGAAGTTCGGTGATACGTCATCATAATTAATATCTAATGAAATCACAGAGTTTGAAGATCTTAGTGATGAAGTCAAAGCACTTGCTGAAACATTATCAATCTTGTTTCCTATCAATGAAATATTGGCCAAGGATTTACAAAATGGAATCAAATCAGCAAAAGCAACTAATACTTCTTGTGATAAATCATTATAATCAAGATGAATTCTTGCTAGACTTGGGTAAAGTGGCAGATTCTCAGTCAAATTGATCATAAGCTCAGGCCATAGTTTCTTATTATCTGAGAGATCAACATATCTCAAATCTTTCAACCTTGCAAAAGCCTCAATAAACTCGTTAACTTCACCGCTCTCATTAGTTAGATTTGTAGAGTTTAATGAAATAAACATCAAGTTGGATTCACTAATACTATCTCTCTTGATTCGCTCGTGAAAGTATGTAATTCTCTTTCCTGATAAATCATTGTAACCCAAATCCAATCCAACAATCTTTTGGAAATCTAAATTATCTGCCAAAACCTTACATTGATTCTCAGTCAAATCATTATAAGCAAGACCTAATTTAGTCGTCTTTAAACTAATACCCATCTCAATGAAGTTCTTGAACTCAGGATCTGACATTTTAGCACCGCTAATAACAATTTCATCCACACCACCCCTAGCTACCAATGCAGCAGTAAGCAAATTCCAATTCATATCACTTCTAGAATTCACATCACCAGTCATTCTCAAAACATTTAACGTTTCAGTCTTTGAGGGTTTTTGAACATTAGTTATTAGAGAAGGAACTTGTGTCAAATCTATTCTTGATAAATTTTGATTCTTGGTGAGGAACCAACATAACAACTTCCATCCTATTTCATCCAATTGTGTATTTCTAAGAGTTAATTTTTCTAATTTCTCTCGATGAACCAAAGAACTCAAAATTATACGAAGCATCTCAGATGATAATGAAACACCATCAAGTGATATACATAAAATTGGTGCAATCGAAACAAAATCGCTAAAAGTCAAAATTTCAACCAACGAAGGCTTTGGATTTCTCAATTGTAAAAGTGGAATAGGATCACTAGAGCCAGCTTTCAGCTGTTTTAATGTTGCAGGAATAGGTAGAATCTCTCTCAGATGGCAACATCTCGTATAAAGTAAATCCAATGGGATTTTCAGATCTTTGATACTTTCACCATCTGAATCATCCAATTGTAATGATGCAAGTGATAATGAACTCTTGATGCTACGAACCATAGGTTTATCAATATTGATCTTGGAGGCCTCGTCATTCACTTTTACTTCATCTTCATTATTGGTGACGATACGTTTGAGTTCATTAGGTGCTTCTTGAGCTCTAGCACCTGCTGCTGCCTCCGCTGCTGCTACTTTAATTGAATGTTTCTGAGAATCAGAGATTGTGCTATCTTCTGGAAGTGATATCTCAGGTATTTTTGTCTTTAAAAGCGTTGAAGCTTCAACTTCAGAACCAGAGACATCCTCTTTAGGTTTTGCAATGATTTTAAGAGGACCACTACCACCTACCACCAAACCTCCACCAGTGTAATTCATGATTTGTTTCTTTTCAGAAGCAGTTAACTTATGAATTGCAATGGTTCCATCTTTCATTATCTCCACTTCACCTTTTCTTGGTGTTCTTGAAGGAATTTGTTGCGGTGGATCGTTAAAGAACACTGGAAGGTCAAAAGAAACACGTTTCAAACATGGAAGATTTTCCAAGCCTGGGATAATTTTTGGAGGCAAATCAGCAGGTACTGGCGTTGCAATTGGTGTACAGTCACCTCTTACCAAACTAACATCACTTGAAACGTTGGAGATATGACGCTTAAGAAAATTCAATTTTGAAGACTGTTGCTCCCTAGGTTTTGTTGGTTCGGTAAACACATGTTTAGTCTTAATAATTGCAGGTGGTAGTGGTGCCTTGGCAGGATGGGGAGGAATAGGTCTTCCTAGGACGTCAATCTTCTTCGAAGGATTCACCTTTGAAGTGATGGAAGATATAGTCGAAGATTCTACCGAGGAGTTAGAGAAAGATCTTCTTGCTGAAGGAATTGCTCCAACTGGTCTTCCTTCAGGTTTTTGTTGAGTGTCCCTGTTTGCACCGTTTTTTCTATAATATTTTAAAAAGGCCTCTAGGTTAGGATCCAACTTTCTTGAAGTGTCAACACTTAGAGATGTTGATCTTTGGAGCATATTACTTTGAGAGCTTGTCTGAGCTGGTGAAGAAGAAAGGTGAAGTGATATAGGCGAAGATGAGGGTGTACTTGCAGGAATAGGAGACGGGGAGTCATTAGTCTTCTTTCCAAACAGGGATTTAAAGAACCCCTTTTTCTTCTGTGGAATGGGAGATAACGGCTGCTTTGATGATGTGGATGGCAATGATCTTGTTCTGCTTAATGTGTGGCCCACCACTTCGTTGTATGCATTATGAATTGAGTGAGCGTGAGGGGGAGTGAGATTAGTTGGAGAGGAGTATGTTTGTTTTTGGGGATGAGTAGTAGTGGAAGATGGAACCCTAGGAAGCTTTCCCCTAAGAAACCATTCTATTTCCACGTTAGAGACACCACTTTCAATCTCTTCCCGTAGCTCATCTTTGTGCATTTTATGCGAAGCGAATTAATAGACTCCTCTCTATGTTAAGAGGTGATGAAGGAAATGACACAGGATTATCTTTGAAATAAGGCAAAAAAAATATTGATTAAACTATCCCAGTCAACTAGAATAGATATATCGGCCCCCAATTTATGAGTGTATTCTTCTTTTAAGAGGTTTTATCGGTTGTTTTGAGTTAACTTTGCTCTATTTTGAGGAAATTTAGCAAATTTGGTTATGGCGTGGAGGTGGATTATGTCATCAGCGCCCACAAAGCCAACTGACACACCGTAAGTCAGATCGGAGGTCATTCAGGAACTGGTATTGTCAGATTCAGTCACTTGGACTTCTGTGTAACTGTTGGTTCAAATCCAGCTGCGATGTTTGTGTGTTTTTTTAACCTTTATTTAGTATTTGCTCACAAGGACCAATATATCACTAATTGATGCAAACCTCGGGCTAATAAAAATTCCAGAATAAACTTATTCTTGAAGACGAAAGATACAATTGCTGATCTAACTGATCATATTACTAATCATCAGTTCCATAAGAGGACTTAGATGCCTTCAAGAGACCGTCTTCAACAAATAAAGTCTCATCTCACAATGTCCACTAGCGAACCTGAGTTCCTTGAAGAACACATCTTCTTTGGCCATGACGCCGTCAACAGAGTATCCTTCCTTCGAGAAGATAACGACTTCATTACTGCTGCTTTGATGCACCCTTCTACTAAGATAGCCATTTTTTGGAATGACGCTCCTATTGGTAAGTTTATTGTCGATGGAGAGACCAAAACCGGAGTTCAATTGCACTACACCAACTATGAAGAGATCAAGCCACAGGCTGATGAATTCTTGAAGTTCAATTCAGAGAAAAGTGCCAAAGTCAACGATTTGAGATTTTTATTTTTAGGTATTGATGAGAGATCAAAGGAGCCAATTGTTCTAGAATACAAGAAGTATAAAGGTCTTGCTTATTTTGGTGTCGATATTTCAACTCATCTTGCCTTGCAAGAACTTTTCAGCTTAAAATTCATTGAAAAAAACGATAATACAACAATTAATATTATCTCTAAAAGAGATGAGATCTTCAAGTTATCCAGTTTCGATTCTTCCATATTCAGTCATGCCAAAATGTACCTTGATTGGTTGAAAAGAAATAGATTTTGTGCAGGTTGTGGTAAACCGACAATTCCAATATTTGCCGGCTCTAAACTATTATGTTCTTCAGATAAAGAAGTTGATAAATGTCCGGTAAAAAATGCTTCTGTGTCAAACATTTCATTCCCAAGAACAGACTCCGTAATAATCACAGCGATCACAGATCGTTCATACTCCAAGCTGTTATTAGGCCGTGGTAAGAGATTCCCACTTCCAATGTACAGTTGTATTGCTGGTTTTATTGAACCTTCAGAAACGATTGAAGTTGCTTCATTACGTGAAGTCTGGGAAGAGACTGGTGTCAAAGCATCCGAGTTACAAATCATTAAATCTCAACCATGGCCTTATCCTTCCAACTTGATGATAGGATGTGTTGCTATTGTTGAATTGAATGGTTTCAATGAAGTTATTGATTTAGGTCATGATCCTGAACTACTTGATGCAAAATGGTTCAATACTTCAGATATTAAGAAGATGATAAATGAGACCAATTTAACTAGTCCTGACGGATCCTGGTTTTTGCCACCTTCAAATGCTATTGCGTATCATTTGATTGAGCATGTGATCAAGAAATATGATGAATTAAATAAATGATCAACATTTAATAGAAGAACTAAACAACATCGTAGACTAATCAATCCCAATTTTTGAAACCGATAGTTTTGCCAAATGGAGGATGGATGAATCTCTTTGGATTCTTCTCACCAAATTCAGTTAACTGCCCTAATTCTTTTTTAGTTAAAGGAACCAGTGGAATAACATCTTTGATTCTTTGTTCGTTGGTAGATTTTGGAATAACAATTCTCCCTTCTCTAATATGGTAAGAAACTAAGATAGCATTTGGAGTGACATCATATTTGTTCGCCAATTCTTTGACTATCGGAATCTCCAAATTTGGAGCCCCATTTGCCCCAACAGGAGAATATGCAGTGATCAAAATACCATTGTCCTCACTAAATTTAACCAAATCTTTTTGTGGCAAGTGAGGATGTAACTCGACCTGATTCAAAACGGGTTTGACAGTAGCAACTTTCAACAAGTTAGTTAAGAAGTCGATAGAGTAGTTAGAAACACCAATTGATTTGATTTTAGTAGGGTTTTCTTTGAATAATTTCTCAATTTTTTGGTAAGTCTTGATGTATTCGTAATCAGTCTCACCGTCATTCTTCTCTCTGTCAATGGATCCATCCTCTTTAATTGTAGGTTTGACATTGACAGGCCAATGTTGTAGTAGTAAATCGACGTATTCAAGGCCCAATTTTTCTAATGATTCATTTAAAGACCTTTCAGGATCGAAAGTAATAGTTGGAGAGACTTTAGTAGTGATGAATAAATCTTCTCTTTTGTAACCCTCAGCGAACAATTCTTTTAAAGCTTGACCAATTTCTTTCTCAGTCTTGTAACCCCAAGCAGTGTCAATGTGTCTGTAACCAGCTTTAACTGCAATTTTAACAGCAGAAATGGTTTCATGGATCTTTTCCCTATAATTTGCTGTTCCCAAACCCAATGCTGGAATCTTGTTACCGTCGTTTAAGGTGTAGTATACGTCTGTCGCCTTCTCAAAATTTGACATTGCTCAATTAGTGTAAAGAATGTTATTCAAGGTGAAAAAATAAGGAACATTTAGACTCTATTTAAGTAAATGAAATTTCGCTTAGTTCATCACGTTTGGTAATTGCCTTATTGGTAAATGAAAGCTTGCAATTGATTTCTAATCATCGCGATCTATGGCAAAAACAGTTCAATCCACTGGTTCTGAACAGCGGTTTTCCCGTTTAATCTGAATCATAACCGAGGAGCCGAGATCTAGCGAATGCCAATAAGAATAGCTTGTCAAACAGCAATGAAGTGATAAGCCTTGGTAAAAAAGTTTATCCTCTACGTTACAAAGTGTATTTACGTCAGAAGCAACAGCTTCTCCAAGAGCAGTTACATAACTATTGTCTGAAAGTTTACAGGCCAACCCCAACTCGTACTCCTAATACCAGAATCTATGATGGTGTTTTCCTTGTTCTACAGGACCAGGGTTCAAACAATATATGATTTATTTATCAAATTTCGCCTATTCCAACGAGCTATTTAGCTACAATTGGCGATTATATAAAATCCCAATGACATTGACTTCTTCGTCAGCTGTTGAATTCATCCTATATTTTTAGCACTTCAGAAGACATGTAAATCTGAATATCTGACGGTTGTTCTTATCTAAGTTTTTTACTAATCTGGTAGTATAACCGACACTACGACAAATTCATTTAATCCAAATTTGTAATTGCTGAGCAACAGGACTCCCTATAACCCCATCAGGTGGCTGGATTGGGAACCGCATCGGGTTCAACACTAGTTCACCAATCTATCATTTCATTCCCGACTCTCTTCAGTTAGGTATTTCCACCATTTGTCATCAATGTCATGTGATCACGGCTGTGGTAACGGTCTCGGTCTCAAAAGGGAAATTTTGACAGATAAAAATTTCCTAATCTGTTAAAACATCGGATAAAGGTTGAGATGCCTTCTCTATTCAGTAAGTTACCGGTAAGTTAAACCCAAAACCAACTAGAGAATATTGGTTTGGTCCAGCAGAGACTAATTAGAGCTTCTCATATATAAAGGATTTGATATCTTCTAATAACCTTGGATTAAAATAATAAAAGTAACGATTCCATTAAGACTTCGAGGATCGGTTTTACACGGAGTTATTCTCGAATTGATCAAAAAGACAAAAGATGGTTTCAATCTCTGCTTCGAAGAAGGACTCTAATGATTCATACACATCCTCGATGACGCCAAATAAAGATACAGATAGACAACTGAGTACTGCCCCCGTTGTCTTGGATGCTGAACTTGCTAGAGCAGAAGGTTATGATGATATCTTTGAAAGAGAAGAATCAACTAATGCAACTGTATCAAGAGAGCTTTCAAGAGTACTAACAAATACTCGGCCGATTGAAGAAATCAACAGTGAATATACAACACCAATACCTCCAATGGGGCTCAATAAAGTCGTACCACTAGAATACCCGGACCCTGAACCATACACTGTTTCTTTCAATGGGGCTGATGACCCATTACATCCCCACAATTGGCCGCTTAGAAAAAAGTTCATCGCTGGAATTGCACTTGCCATAAACACTTGTTCTGTATCTTTGGGCTCTTCAATTTTCTCACCTGGAATCTCCATGGTTGCAAAGGATTATCATGTTGGTCGTGTTGTTGCCACGCTTGGTGTTAGTGGTTATGTGTTAGGATTTGCATGTGGTCCAATTGCATGGGCTCCATTATGTGAATTATATGGAAGAAAATATATCTTATTGCTGTGTGCTTTTGGATTCACCGTTTTTCAATTTGCAGTTGCTACTGCGAAGGACATTCAAACTATCATTATCTGTAGAATTATAGGTGGTTTGATTGGTGGTGGTTCTTTTGTTATAGTTCCTGCAATTTTTGCTGATATCTTCAATAGTGAACAACGTGGTTTGGCTATTACTTTATTTTCATTAACTATATTCATGATGCCAATGATGGCACCTATTGTTGGTGATTTTATTGTCTCATCATATTTGGGCTGGAGATGGACTTCATATATAACAGGTATCATGTCATCTGTGGGTCTCGTTTCGACTTTTTTCTTGTTTGAAGAAAGTCATCATCCAATTGTTTTGGTAAATAAAGCAAAAGAAATCAAGAAAAGAACAGGTAATTGGCTTATACATGCACCACATGATGAATTTGAATTATCGTTTAAAGATATTCTTGAGAAAAATATTTCCAGACCACTTAGGATGCTAATCACAGAACCTATTTTATTATTTGTATCAATTTACAATGCATTCATCTATGCCATTCTTTATATGTTACTTACAGCTTACCCAATTGTTTTCCAAGGTGGTTACAAAATTCATGGTGGTGTTTCTCAATTACCTTATATTGGCGTTGCTTTGGGAATGGTTTTTGGTGCTAGTTGGTGTTCCTTCTTGGACCGTAAGACTCAAATTAGAGCTATCACAACGGGTGTAAAGGCGGCTCCAGAGGCCAGGCTATATTCGATGTTTTTAGCTAGTGTCATTTTCCCGTTAGGTCTGATTTGGTTCACTTGGTCTGGTTATTATCATTCAAAAGTCCATTGGATGGTTCCAACTACAGCTGGACTTTTCATTGGATTTGGTTTATTTACCATCTTCACAGCCACCATAAACTACATCATTGATTCATATTTGGTATTTGCTGCTTCAGCAATTGCAGCCAACACATTCTTGAGATCAGCATTAGCATGTGCTTTCCCGTTATTCTCAAAACAAATGTTTGATAAACTCCATGTCAATTGGGCTGGTCTAATGCTGGCTTTAGTAGCTGTGGCTTTGATTCCAGTGCCAATCTTATTCCATAAGTTTGGTAAACAATTGAGAGCCAAGTCAAAATATGCCTTTGGAGATAGTAAAAGTTTTTGAGAATCAAAACTCATATTCTAACAAAAAAAACCAT
The DNA here is from genome assembly GCA_030562945.1 of Wickerhamomyces jianshihensis. Taxonomy (NCBI): domain Eukaryota; kingdom Fungi; phylum Ascomycota; class Saccharomycetes; order Phaffomycetales; family Wickerhamomycetaceae; genus Wickerhamomyces; species Wickerhamomyces jianshihensis. The sequence continues at coordinate 269,338 of JAKUAH010000233.1, forward strand.
AATTAATTTATAATGTGATATAGCAAACTGCCTGTAGCACCTTTCAAGGTATTCATAAAAAAACAGTCCAATATTCGAAGCCTAGGGTGCCATAATAGTTGTGTGTCGTGATTTCCGAAAAAGTGTTGAAAGCATTCACTATCTCATCACAATAGAATTCTTTGTCTTCTAATGTAACTTAATACCTGATGCTCGAAACACTGGTTAAATAATAATATAAATTAAAGGACCCCGAGTAAATATCATTCTCTTGGAGACTTGAAACAAAAATTACCAAGGCTCAAAATAATATTGATGATCTGTCCAGTGTTTTAAAATTATTATCTTTAAAAGATAACTGAATAAAATAGCTTTTTTTAAAAGATTGTTCAAAATCATTTGAAGGAGAAAATTTAAGAATAGTTATTTCTATCGCATTATAATTCTATATATTCTGGAGGACAGTTTGTGCTTTTCATTTTTCTGTTTAGTAATATCTGCGATCTAATCAATCATGAAGTATTCATGGTTACGAAGCCCAGAGAATTTGTGAAAGGTTGTGAAACCAACTTTTCTGAAAAAAGAATCACCACTCTTAAAATTTGTGAGTTTAAAGAGATGTCGCAATTAGACACAATAGGAAGATCATGAGTGGCTTTCTATTCAATGTTTGCGTTTTTATGAAGGACTTCTTACATTGGGAGTTCTGAACTAACGTCATTTTCTGAAGCTGTATGATTATCAGCATTTTGTGTTTGTTGTTCTTTCCTCGACTTTAAGGCTCTTCTTGAAATTGCTTCATCTCGCGTATAAACTTTTCGGCATCTTCACGGGCGGAATTATAGAGGAATTCTTTAGCTTAATGTAGGAGCGAGTCCATTGATTGTAATATGATTATTGGGTTTTCATTTTTTTTCATTTTGTAAAAGTTACTGAGGAATTCAGCCAGAATGTTTACCAATACTTATCAGCAAAATTCATGTTACTTTGAAGAGTCCATGCTGATATTGGACACATTATATCCTCAGGAAATACGATAGTCTTACTCTATAGGAAATATAAACATATTTTCATCCATTTTGAATCCGTCTCATAGATTACAGCCAGAACCAAAAGATCATCAATTAATAGCCTTAAAAAAGTCATGGATCAGCAGCTAAGATCACTGACAATGTTATATACCCTATGTGTTGTCAATATAAACTATATCTTAGATGTATAGGGATCCAAAGAAACACGTTCTGACCTATTTTTATAAAACGTGTTCGCGAAAACTCGGTAAGAGCCAAAAAAGGCACTGGCATTTGAAAGGCTCATCAAAATTACGTCATAACCGAGGATTTATGTAGAGGGCCGCCTGCGAAATTGATCAATGAAACAAAGTTATCTGAAAAACATACAGAGGTGAAAACACAAAAAATACTTCAAGTTTGTATTGAAAAAGTTGGACAATGAGCTCAGTGGACCTGCTTGCGACGCTACAGGACCCTCTGGAGTTTCAGAGACTATCAGCAAATGATCCAGAGACTCTGAGACAACTGCTCCTTTCACAGTTCACGGCCCAACAAGAGGAGCTTATCAGGTTAGACAACAGGAAAAAAGAGCTTAAACAGGCTTTGAGTGAGATAAGCGATGTCCTCATAGCTGTTGCCTCTGGTGACTTGACAAAGAAAGCAAGCATTGACACAGATGAAAAAAACCCCGATAAGGACGTCACTCAAGTAAAGAAAACGATCAATTCAATGGTTGATCAATTAAACAATTTTGCTTCCGAAGTTACAAAGATTGCCACAGAAGTCGCTCATGGTGAGCTTGGTGGTCAAGTTCGCACGAACTCTAACACCACTGGTATCTGGAAAGCTCTTTCTGATAATCTGAATGTGATGGCGCTCAATCTAACAAATCAAGTTAGAGAAATTGTGGAAGTTGTCAGAGGTGTCGCTGGTGGTGATCTCTCCTTAAAAATCAACGTTCATGCTCAAGGTGAAATATTGGAATTACAGAATATCATTAATACTATGGTTGGTCAACTAAAGACTTTTGCATTTGAAGTTACAAGAGTCTCTAGAGAAACAGGTGTTGAAGGTCGTTTAGGTGGCCAGGCCGTTGTCGTTGGAGCAGAGGGTATTTGGCAAGAATTGACTGATAATGTTAATGCAATGGCTACCAATTTAACGAATCAAGTGAGAAATATTGCTAACGTCACCACTGCTGTTGCCAGAGGTGATTTATCTAAAAAGGTTACAGCTGATTGTAAAGGTGAAATACTAGATTTGAAGTTGACAATTAATCAGATGGTGGATTCTTTACAAACATTTGCACTAGAAGTTACAAGTTTGGCTACTGATGTCGGTATCAAAGGTATTTTAGGTGGGCAAGCTGTTGTTACTGGTGTAGAAGGTGCTTGGAAAGATTTAACAAATAACGTTAATGCAATGGCAACAAATTTAACAAATCAAGTGCGAGCTATTGCAACTGTCACAACAGCTGTTGCACATGGTGATTTATCACAAAAGATTGATGTGGTTGCACAAGGTGAAATCTTAGAGTTGAAATCGACCATCAATAAGATGGTGGACTCTTTGCAAGTGTTTGCTAGCGAAGTCACAAGAGTTGCTAAAGATGTCGGTATTGATGGTAAATTAGGTGTACAGGCCCAGGTAAGTGATGTTGATGGCTTATGGAAAGAAATTACTACCAATGTCAACGTTATGGCTGCTAATTTAACCTCTCAAGTTAGAGCTTTCGCTCAAATTACTGCTGCTGCAACTGATGGTGATTTCACCAAGTTCATCACTGTAGAAGCTAGTGGTGAAATGGACACACTTAAGACTAAAATTAACCAGATGGTTTACAATTTGAGAGAATCGATTCAGAGAAATACCGCTGCAAGAGAAGCAGCTGAATTGGCGAATAGAGCCAAATCAGAGTTCTTGGGTATTTTCTCACATGAGTTAAGAACACCATTCAATGGTATCTTGAACTATACCCAATTAACTTTAGATACTGAACTTAACCAATATCAAAGAGAAATGTTATCAACCGTTCATAATTTAGCTAACTCACTGCTGACTATCATTGACGATATTTTAGATATTTCCAAAATTGAAGCAAACAGAATGACTATTGAACAGGTGGAATTTACTTTAAGAGGGACAGTTTATGATGCATTAAAAACTCTAGCTGTGAAATCTCTTGAAACTCCACTTGATCTAATATATCAAGCCGATGCTTCATTTCCAGATTATTTAATAGGTGACTCTTTCAGGTTAAGACAAGTTATCCTTAACCTAGTGGGTAATGCCATCAAATTTACCTCTTCAGGCCATGTTCAATTGAGTATCAGAAGAGCTACAGGATCACTCGAACAACAAATTAAAAGGTCTATCAACGATACTGATTACGTGACTGGTAATGATTCCTCTACACTTGTCAATTCTAGCACCTTACCTGATGATGGTACTTTGGTTTTAGAGTTCTGTGTTAGTGATACAGGTATTGGTATCAAGAGAGAAAAGTTAGACTTGGTTTTTGAGAATTTCACACAAGCAGATGGTTCCACTACAAGAAAATTTGGTGGTACTGGTCTTGGACTCTCCATTTCCAAAAGATTAATTCATTTGATGGGTGGTGAAATATGGGTGACTTCTACTTATGGAAAAGGTTCCAAGTTCTATTTCACAATTGCTGTAAAGCCTGTTAAAATTGAAGATTTTTCAAAGAATTCTGATTCATCATTGTTGACTTTCAACTTGCATCAAATCTTGGTTATTTTCAGTGAACATTCTGAAGAGGAAAGAAAATCAATTGAAAGGGACTTGAAGAGATTAAACTTAAGACCTACGGTTGTCTCCAGTATCGAGGAAGTTAACTTAAATGAGCCATCCAAATATGATGTTATTATTATTGATTCCATCGAACTCGGAAGAAATTTGAGAGTTCTTCCTGAAATCAAATACATTCCATTTGTGTTACTCCATCCATCATATCCAAGCTTGAACATGAGATCCTGTCTAGATCTCGGTATTCAAGCATACGGTAATACACCATGTTCAATAATGGATCTTGCTGGTTATTTGAAACCTGCTCTAGAATCTAGAATTGTTCCAAGTGAAGATGATGCGCCTCAGTCATACAACATTTTACTAGTTGAGGATTCTTTGGTCAATCAAAAACTAGCAGTAAGAATCCTGGAAAAATATGGCCACGAGGTAAATGTTGCCCAAAATGGTCTTGAAGCTCTAGAAGAAGTGAAGAAAAACCACTATGACGTTGTGCTTATGGATGTTCAAATGCCAATCATGGGTGGTTTCGAAGCTACTCAAGAAATCAGAAAATGGGAGAAAGAAATAAATCCAATTGATCCTTTCAGTGTTAGAGTGCCAATTATTGCTTTAACTGCTCATGCGATGTTAGGTGATCGTGAAAGATGTATGCAATCTCAAATGGACGAATATATTTCAAAACCATTAAAACCAAATTTATTGATACAAACCATTGCAAAGACCATACACCATTTGAATAAACTGAAAGAACTTGCTTCTATCAATCCTCATAACAAGCATTTGGAGAGTGAAAGTTCATCATCAGGTTACTATAGTTCTCATTCCAATTCTTCAGAAATCAGCAATTCTTCAAAGAGATCCCATTCACATGGTGATGTTCGCTATAACAGCAAAGCTGAGGAAAATAGTAATATCCCAAGGCCCTCTATTTCCAAAAACCGAGCTGTCACTGAATTTCAAGTAATGACTGTGAACAGCTTGAGCGAAGATGCACATATAGATAAAACAGCCAAGGAATAGTGTTTAATGAATTCCAAAAAAGTCATGATATTAGCGTGTCAGTGATAGTTATTCATGTACAACGTAAAAAAAGGTAATCTTAAGGATGTTATATTTAATTATATTATATTAAAGGGTATCGTTTCATGCTTTTAAAACATTGATCAATTGAGCTTTAAAACCATCTAGTAACTTTTGGATTTCATCTGTCTTCAATTCCATATGGGTCTCATCATTAGTTAACTTCGAACTTGCTGCCTCATCTGAAGAATAATCACCACCTTGAAATTCGTATAAATCATGATCATGCAGTCCGAAATCCTTTCCACTGAAGATATTTATATTTGAGTTAATATCATCCCATTTTTCAGACATCAGGTCAGTTGGGGCTGCCTTTTGCTTCGCCTTCTCAGTTAATTCCTCCTGCTTCTTTAAAAATTCATCGTGTCTTTTACGCACGGATTCAATAACTGCATTGATCTCGCTTAGCAGTTCATCTATGTTAACGTCTTTTGAAATAGTTAATAATTCTTCCAAATTTATCTTGACTTCATTATTTTTTCCTTTTCTCAAATAATTGATGATAGAGCTTATCCAGGAGATAATGTCTTCAAAAATGTGCTCTTTATCATTGACGTAAACCTGGTGTAAAAACTGATAGAATTCGTCTTCATGATTATTGATGCATTGCATTATATCATCAACAATGTTTGGTGCATCATTGATATAGATATCCATACTCAACCTATCTATTAATTCAATCAAGTCATCCATAAATCTCTGGAAGTGTCTGAAAGCAATATCAATCCTCGCATTTTTAAACAAGTTGACCAATGGCTGATAAAACATTGTAAAAAGATCTTTCAAGATTAGAATTAGATCAGGTTGCGACCAAATTTGCTGAAGAATTTCTTTATCATGAGTTTTTAAATATAACTTGTAGAGATCTCTCAAATTGGAATAATATGCGGTCTTTTCTTGATTGATAAAAATAATTTCTTCTTGACTAGCATTCTTAAATTTCTTAAATTCCTTATAGCTCTCAAAAAGCATTCCAATATGCTCATCATCAATAGGAACGATGTCATTCAGATGTGGACTGATCACAACTGTGAGCAATATCTCAGTTGAAAGCTCTTTAGATTCTTCTTTAATAATTTGTCTCAAATTGTAGTCATCACATTCAAAGACAAAATACTTCAGTCTTTTTATTATCTGTTCATTATTAATTTTTTCTTCCAAATCATTGATTACTTTAGCTTGAGATTTAATATCATCAGCTAAAATTCCATAAAACAAAGTTTGTAAGAGTGACTTTCCACCAAATGGATTGACCATCAATAGATCCATCATGGCCTTCATAATACCCATAGGATTTGTGAATTTGAGAATATTCACCATGAGAGCATAAGGCATCAATTTGTGTGCTCTTTTCACTTGTGAGTACAGCTCATAAGAATTGTCATTCCCTAAAAATAATTGATATATTGTAGCAGCTAATTCAATCTTACACCAATCAATAAAGTTTTTCAGCATGGGAGAAAGGTCATAAATGTGCTCTTTTTCTTTAAATTCCTCAAAGATCTCAATTAATCCACTTTCAGTTTCTAGAACTTTGGCCCTTAAGGGTAATGATGATTTTTTCAAGGCAGTGATCTTAAGGAATGATTCATTTTGAAATTTCACTTGATTGAGCAGGAGAAGGAGATCCAAGTTTTCACGGGTTTGAATATCTTTTTTCTCATCTTCTGAGAGATGGATGATTTTGCCTTTGTATAAAAATTCTTTCAAACACTCACAATTGCTAATCTCAACATCTTCCAGAAGCTCTCTAAGATATGCCCTGAGACCAACCCTAGTTTTTTCTCTTGGTGCACTAGATGCGCTACCCGTGCTGTTAGATTGATGTTGCTTAGTAGTGGATTTTTTAGGTGAGGTTAGTGCTTTCCATGGCAACTTAGTAGCTTTCATAAATGAAGTGCTTTTTGGGGACTTTGGTGTTCGCGGGGCCTCTTGTAATGAGCCATTGTTCGAAGAAGTAGAGGGTTTAGATTCAGAATTTTGACTTGAGAATGTGTTCAACTGGAGATCATTCATAAAGGCTGTCATTTGGTTCTGTAATTCATTGTCTTTTAGACGTTCTTCATCTAATTCGTCTTTTTCATCAAGATCCAAATCATCATCATCATCACCATCACTCATTATACCAAAGCTAATATTTGACTTGACCTTACTCGGTAGAGAAGGTAGGTGCTTACCTGGGAACATTTGCCTTAACTTATGATGTAAATCTCTAAAATCATGGTATCTTCTACCAACAAACACGTATTCACTCTCATTTAAATCTACCCTTGTTTTAATTATATACTCATAATATGATTCATTTTTACCCAGTGTAGTCGATATGCTATTCCATAAAGTATTACTGACTTGTTTTTTCACTAATCTAACACCAACAATGTTGATATTCAAACCATTTATAAACTTTCCTTGAGAGAGATAATCTTTAAGATTCTTCTTTGAAGGCAGAATCAACTTCTCTAATCTCTGAGACTCATGAGTGGACTCTCCAACCTCAAGCTTCTTATCTGTAGTGTAATATTGAAGTTCATTTGTTGTCCCAATACCCGAATTGTATACCATCAAGAAGAGTTTTGCAACTCTGTGTGCCATTTTCTTCCTCTTTGTCAGTTCTTCACGGTCAACTGACTCACTCATGTTCATTTTAACAAATTTCTCATAAAAGACCTGAACTTTCTTTACCCAAAACTCTTCATAATTCTGATGATCTTGTGAAAAGAATGGAATTGTAAGTATAAACTTCGTCAAAAAATGCTTTGATAGTGGGAATTCAAGGAGATCTTCAGAATAAGGCCCGTCACTGGATAAGTCCTTCTCCACTGTTGTATGGCCGCTTTTTCCAAGTTTCGTTGGATCCTGTGATGTGAATGGATAACCAAACTTTCTAAGTGCTAAACCATCATTCAGCTGCTTAAATTCCTCATCAATTTCAAGCTTTAGAAGTTCTCTCTTAAGGTAGTGCTCCTGAGTAGGGGTCAGGGCTGGCATATCTTTGAATTTATGCTGTATTTAAAGAGTTTTATGTTATGTTACGCTGGTAGTTCAATAGAATTTTGTTACGGGGGCGAAGTTCTCAAGATGTCTGAGCATTCAATAGGTATACACCTGGACACCGCCACTTGACGTTGTGGCAAGGTTCTTGATGGCACATCCATACACCAAAGGAGATAAAATTTACACAATAAGTATATATTATAAAAACTTCGTCACTGGCATTCAATTGTTTTGTCATAAAAGGGTATCCTTCAGTCATATATCTTTATACATAAATAAATTTTATTAACTTTCTTATAGCTGATTATCTTCTTAGTTAACTATTTGATTGTGAGTCACCTGAGTGGTCAAAACCTTTTCGCAGCTTTTCATTGGCATGTAAGAATGACTTTAGCTCGTTGACTTTACCCAGTTCGCTATTCTTCTGTTCAGTGAGAAAATTCGTCAACTCATTGGTTATCTCGATCCTTTGTTTTGATCCATTCTTCATTGTGCAATCTTTGAATATCCTTTTGAAAGGGACACAATTCACCAAACCACCATCAAATGAGCATTCGAACTGCGTCAGTGACTTCACCACACAGTCACTCTCTTCTATTATTTTGTCTAATCTGAAAGCTCTTAAGAGATCATCCCCGCTGAGAACAGGAGTTGGAGGAGCCATTTTTGTGTACCACTGTTTATCACTAATAGCATCTCCATTTGTGGTTTAAATTTTCGGAGATGCTTATGAAGCCCTGCTCACATACAAAAGCGAGAGAGAATTCGACGAATATCACGTGCTTGTTTACATTTGTGAATTTGAGCTGTGCTGCATTTGGCTCTCAGACTATTAATAAAACCATCTTCAAAATGGTGTTTGATCTCGCAGGTCAGCTTGAAAAGTTTTACAAAGCGCATCAAAAACCAAAAGAGCTGAGCTTCCAATATGGAACTGCTGGTTTTCGTACGAAAGCCAATGTTTTGGACAGTGTTGTGTTCGTTGTTGGTCTCTTAGCCAGTTTAAGATCCAAGTATTTGGATGGGCAAACTATAGGTATCATGATCACCGCATCCCATAATCCTCCAGAAGATAATGGGGTCAAATTAGTTGACCCTCGTGGTGAGATGCTTGAACAATCATGGGAAAAACATGCGACTGTTCTTGCTAATCTTAATTCAGCTGATGAAATCGTGGTTGAGTTGAGCAAATTAGTTAACGAACTAGAAATTGACCTGGAAAAACCTTCCAATGTGATTGTAGCTAGAGACTCTAGAGACTCGGGCCCTGATTTGACAGAAGCAACTATCGATGGGTTGAAAGTATTCAACACAACTTTCAAGAACTTCCACTTATTAACTACTCCACAATTACATTATTTGGTTAGAGCCATCAACACTGAAAATACATCAGTTAGTTTTGGGAAGCCAACAGAAGAAGGATATTTTCAGAAACTGGCAAACTCTTTCGCTGTTATCTATGAAAGCTTTGTGGAATCAACTGAAAAGATACAAATCACAATCGATGCTGCAAATGGCATTGGTGGCCCCAAAGTGCAGAAGCTATTATCTGAATACCTAAACAAATATATTGACTTTGAGATTGTTAATAATAAGTATCAGGAACCCTTAGCCTTGAATGTTGGATCGGGTGCTGATTTTGTTAAAACCAATCAAAAATTACCAAATGGAGTGGATCCAGTTCCTCTTAAATTATACTCTTCATTCGATGGTGATGCTGATAGAGTTGTTTTTTACTATCAAGATGCGACTCATACCTTCCATTTATTAGATGGTGATAAGATTGCTACTTTATTAGCGACATTTTTACAAGATCTAATCTCCAAAGCAGGCTTACAAGCAGACATTGGAGTTGTTCAGACCGCTTATGCCAATGGAAGCTCCACTAAATACATTACAAATGTTTTGAAGCTCCCTGTTGTCTTCACCCCTACTGGGGTTAAGCATTTGCATCATGAAGCTGCGAAATTTGATATTGGTGTGTACTTTGAAGCCAATGGTCATGGTACTGTATTATTCAACGAATCATTTATTGAGAACTTAAAGAAATGCACTCCATCAACACCCCACGAAAAAAGATCTATTGATACCATTACCCACCTTTCTGAATTGATCAACCAGACCGTTGGTGATGCCATTAGTGACTTATTAGCAGTGCTGGTTGTTCTTGCAATCAAACGTTGGGCACCAGAGAATTGGGATGACTCATACACCGACTTACCAAACAGACTAGCTAAAGTGATTGTCCATGATAGAAATATTTTCAAGACTACAAATGCCGAAAGACAGCTAACTTCACCAGCTGGTCTTCAAGAGAAGATCGATGAGGTTGTTAAAAAGTATCCTAGTGGAAGATCGTTTGTTCGTGCCAGTGGAACTGAAGACGCGGTCAGAGTCTATGCCGAAGCAAGTTCAAAAGCTGAAGCTGATAACCTTGCCAATGAAGTCTCTGAGCTGGTTAAGACGTCTGTTTAGGTATAAATTTGCATAGAATTTTATTTTTATTTTGTGTAGATGAAAAGTCCATATTAACCTGAAAAAAAAATTTAAAAGCTTTAGAAGTAGACAAACCCAAGCAAAAATATGGCCAAAAAGAACAGTAAAAAGGACAAAGAGGCCAAAAAAGCCCGTTCAGAAGAAAAGAACAAGAAGGCACAGGCCAAGTCAGATGTTAAAAATAAGAAGAAGGCCAAAAAATTGGGTGATGAGGATGAAGATGACTTGGACATCGATGAGATCTTGGAGAACTTTAAGAAAGAACAAGAGCAATTCCAAGCCATTCAAGTTGAAGCAGTTACAAGACCATCCAGAAGAATTAACTCTTCAATGGTGGCCAATCCAACACACGGCAAAAGAGAGCTATTCATCTTTGGTGGTGAAAATACTGTTGATTCAATTTCTTCCTTTTATAACGATCTATACACTTATTCATTAGACTCAGACCAATGGAGGAAAATTACTTCAAAAAACTCTCCAACACACCGATCATCTGCTGCAATTGCTGCACATCCTTCAGGGATTATTCTTCTTCATGGCGGTGAATTTTCAAGTCCTAAACAAAACACATTCTACCATTATTCCGATACTTGGCTATTAGATTCTTCCACTAAAGAATGGACTAAAATCGAGCAAAAAAGTGGCCCAAGTGCAAGATCTGGACACAGAATAACGGTGTGGAAGAATTTCTTTATATTATTCGGTGGTTTCAGAGATCTAGGGTCCTCAACTTCATACCTAGATGATCTTTGGGCCTTTGATATTACAACCTACAAGTGGAAACAGATTGAATTTCCACCAAATCATCCAACGCCAGATGCTAGATCTGGACATTCGTTATTACCTTCGACTGATGGTGCAGTAGTATGGGGTGGTTATTGTAAAGTTAAGGCAGGTAAAGGTTTGCAGAAAGGTAAGATCTTATCTGATTGTTGGATACTGAAGATGAAAAGTGATCTAAGTGCCATAAGATGGGAGAGACGGAAGAAGCAAGGATTCCAACCTTCACCAAGAGTTGGGTGCTCGATGGTTCATCATAAGGGTAGAGGGGTACTTTTTGGTGGTGTTTATGATTATGAAGAAACTGAAGAAAGTTTGGATTCGCAGTTCTATAATGATATATTTACCTATCAGGTAGAGCTTAATAGGTGGTACTCGTTATCATTAAGAGCTACAAAGAAGAAGCAACAGAAAATCAACAAGAAACAGAATAGAGATGAAGAATTGGAGAATATTTTGAATGCATTATTAGCTAAAGCAAACTTGAATGATGAAGATGATGATAAAGAAGATGATGATGAGATTGAAAACACATTAAAGAAGTTTGACGAAGACAATGAGAATGATAATGAAGAAACGGAGGAGAAAAATAAGTATTTGGTCATTAATCAATTACCTCATCCAAGATTCAATGCTTCAACAGCTGTTGTTGATGACACTTTATTCATATTTGGTGGTGTTTGGGAAAATGGCGAAAAAGATTATTCAATTGATAGTTTATATTCGGTTGATTTAGGTAAATTAGATGGGTTGAAAATTTACTGGGAGAACCTCAGTGAAGTTGAAAAAGCCAAACTTGGTGATGATGAAGATGACTTCGATGATGAAGAAGATGAAGACGAAGAAGATGATGAAGAACAAGGAGAAGAATCACAAAGCACAGCCCTTGTGGCTGAAGAACAAGATGAAGAGGAAGAAGAAGTTGAAGAAGAAGAACCTGAAATTCCAGATCCATCACCTTGGTTACCACATCCTAAAGCCTTTGAAAATCTTCGTTCTTTCTATGTTAGAACTGGTCTTCAATTCCTGGAATGGGCTATTTCCAACAATAGAGATGCTCGTGGTAAGCATTTGAAGAAGAAGGCATTTGACTTGTGTCAAGATCGTTGGTGGGAAAGAAGAGAACAAATTCGTATAGAAGAAGATAAACTTGAGGAGCTTGGTGGTATTGATGAAGTTATCGAGAGAGATCCTTCAAAAGCTTCTAAAAGAAGATAGATAACAAAATAGAGCTACAAGATTAGTATTAAATAAAATGAATAATTCTATTATTTGGGTCTAAATTAAAAATTTATTTTCTTCTCTCTTATAAAACTTTACAAATATCAAGAAAGACTTATGTAAACGTACTGTCACGATGGTGTATTAATTAATTATTTATTTATAACTACTCTAGATCTACCCAGAAATAGAGCTTATGCAAAATGGATACCAACTTGGTGGAAAGCGTAAAGTAATTTCAAGAAATCATTTTGATCACACTTACCTGCTCTTTTTTCTTTCAATCCAGTACCTTCCAAGACTTGCTCAATCTTACTCTTCACTATTTCCAAAGTGGAACCTTTCTTACCTTCAGCATCATCAATCATGGCATCTCCATCAACAGTAGCGAGGTAAGTTTTGTAATTTTTCTCCAATATTTCCAGCACCGTGCTGGACTTGAAGCCAGCAGCAATAGTTCTGTTCTTTCTGACGAAAACTATTCTCAATAGACCATCCCATTCATTATAGTCGACTTGAGGTCTTGGATTTTTGATCTCTATTCTCACAACACTTGATTCAACTTGTGGAGGAGGTCTGAAATTGTTTCTACCGACTTTCATCACATGTGTAACATTAGCCCACATCTGAACATTGGCTGAAAGTCTACAGTAAAGGGAGTCACCAGGTCTAGCCAACAATCTTAATGCAAATTCTCTTTGGAACATCAGAATGGAGACTCTTGGAGGTCTAGGTTGGTTGATAAGCTTGAAAACCAAAGGAGAAGAAATCTGATAAGGGGTATTACTTATACAAATGTCAAAGTAAGGTAGTTCAGTCTTCATGAAATCTCCCAACATGATCTCCAGTTTTTTCTCACCTGGAGTACCGTGAACTCTTTTCGTCAATTCAGCACCCATTCTAGGATCCATTTCCACAGCAACAACTTTTCTTGCTTGTTCTAGGATTCTAACAGTCAAGTTACCAGTACCTGGACCAACTTCGAGCACGATATCAGAAGGTTTGATATGGGCCTTATCCACAATACCTTGTGCTATTAAAGGGTTCTTTAGAATATGTTGACCCAAATCTGTATTAAATTTGAAAACAGATTTCATATGCTTTTCAGCAGAAACCTGGTTCTCACTCGTAGAGGAGTATTTCTTCTTATTGGCGACTACTTTACCCATTTTTAATTGATTTGGTGTATCATTCTTGACTAAAAGCTGAAAGCTCATCTCAAAATTTTTTTTGATATAAAATTTACCGGTAGGGTAATCCGAAATAATGCTGATAGCGATGACCTTTCTTAACATCTAACACCTACTTAGAAGTTACCCTAATACCGATATAAAGCAGAAGCGCAACTTCCAAGTAGAGCTTATTTTCATGTTGTGATCTACAGTTTCGGCACCTCCAAAATTATTAGTGACGTTCATTTCCAAATAGGCTTGTGAGGAATATCTCCAAGGTTTCGAGGGCCTGCTGATTTTCTTTCTTCTAATCTTGAAGCACTTCGTATTGCCATAATCTCTTTGATTGGGGTAGGCTGGGGTAAAAGCGAGTTTCTTCTATTAAGTGTATTTGAGGACTGTGGAGTTTCTAACATTGAATGTCTCTTAAGATTGATGGAGCTTCTTGAAGGGGGCCTATCGTTTGAATTCCTTGAAATTGCTAGTGTGGTTGAAGGCCTACTTACTGTTCTTTGACCAAGACTTGACAGTGGTCTGGTGTTCTTATTTTCCAATCTCGAGCTAGGCCTCTCGGTTTGAATCCCTATTCTGGAGACTGGTCTTGGGATTCGTGATTGCTTCTCTATAAAGAGAGATGGTACTGGAATTTTGGAAGATGCTTGACATTTTTGATATTGTGATGATTTATATTTTGTCTTTGGAGCGGGTGTTCGAAAGGCATCCTGATGGTAGCTTGGCTCGGATGATATATGATTTTGGTTTATTGGACTTTCTTCAATGCTACTGAGACTCGTGAAATTCTGTATATCTGTGGGGATGGAAAATTCAATATCATCTTCGAATTCTAATTCAACAGCTAATGAGCTCTTCAATGGGGGTATTTTGATTATCTGGTCGGTCTTTGTTGGTTGTGTTTTAGAAGGTGAAGTGTGCGAGTCATCCAATCTATTACTATCATTCAAAACATATCGAGGATATGCATTTTGGAGATCTTCAGGCTTTCTTACTGATGATGGGTCTCCTTCCACCAATATTGGGACTAAATTCATCTTTCCCATCAAAAATTGGCCTGCCCTACTTCGTCTTCTATCCTTCTTCGAAAGTGTTCCATTGGTTCCTGTGGTCACATCATTATTATCCAATGCCAAGGTCTTAAAAGTTTTTGTTATATCTTTCACATTTTCAGGAATAAGAATATCTTGTTTGAGCTCTTCTAGCACTTCAACTGGTATCGTAGCTTTAACATTCAACCATTCACCAGCTAATTCGTTGCTCTTCTCTGTGACTCTAAGGTCAAGAAGTTGTTGATCTATAGCTTGATTTATTATTATGAAAGTATCATCTACTATCTTTGTAGTGCTTTTCAGTCTTTTGAAAAGCTGTTCCTTCAATGGACCTTCTTTATCAATATTACCAATTTTAGCTAATTCCTTCGAAACAATAGATAATAAGAAAGAGATTTCAGTATTCAAATAACTAAAGATTTCACTCCACCTTGAGTCTACTAAATCGTATTTCAGATCTTGAACCTCATTTTGTAAATAATCCAATTCTTTAATCAAACTATTGTATTTTTGGCTTAATTGTGAAGCATGAAAATCATCAATGCCTTTATATTTTGCTTTAAACTCTTGAATTTTGGATGGCATGAAATCCAGACTTGCCTTTAGTGGGTCCACAATCGTCTTGAGTTCAAGATATTCTTCATATAAACAATGATCCATTTCATTAAGAAGAGGCAATTTTAACGATTTTTGTTGTAAGAGTCTCTTAGTCAAGATTTCTAAATTGAAACTTGGAGCATGACGAACTGGAGAACTGAATCTCTTTTCGTGAATCCTGAAGCATTTCTTCAAGCATAGTTCTAACTCTTGATTGATTGAGTTCATGGTAGTATTACAGATTTCATTATATTCCATAGCGATATCAATCCTAGTTTTGAAAGGAAGCAAATAGTTTTGCTTGAGATTGAGACTAGCCTCACTTAATACATTAAGATCATCAAATATATCAGCATTCAAGATATTGGGATCTTTATCTAGGTTGTTCTCTAATAAATTAAGTGCCTGCAGCACAATCGAGTCAATAGAATCTATATTTCTGTAAATATCATAGAATTTTGTGTTACCTTCGGATACCCAGTCAAAATCGCTCGTAATTTGAGATTCACGCTGCCTCAAATCGATAAAGATATCTTCCACAGGCTTTAAGTAGTCCAAGAGATCATGTATTAGGGATTGCAACTTTATTAGATCAAATGGCTCCAACTCCACAATACTCTTGAAAAAGTTAAACTCACTTTTTATTGAGAGAATGTCGGAGAGTCGGTAGGTCATCGGCAAACAGATCCTTGGTTATAAGGGCCCAAAAGAACAACTGAACCAAAATTTCACCTATCTTTGTGACAGTGCTTTTGGTTTGTTTACATTTTATCAAAATGGTTTCAAAGTTGGTAAACAAAGGAGGGTAACATCCAGATGCATTGCTTATACAATAATTACATAAGCCAACCGGGTAATCAGTTTTCGATTCCAAGGAAAATTTGATGGAAAAGAGGGAAAAAAGCAGTGTGTTGGTTCAAGTTATAGCCAATAAAAGCAACAAACAAAGATGTCTTCCTGGAGAAAAGCTGGTTTTTCGTATGTCAAATTAGGAATCAAGAGATTGAGTTTAGGAGGTGCCTTTTGAACTGAACAAACTCGAGTCATTTGAGCTTCAATTCATGTCAATTCGATTTTATGAGGTGTAATACTAACATGCATGAAATTAGATTCAACAAATATTTACAAATCTCTGCTCAGACCGTCAGAAACTCCCTAAAAGCTGAATTCAAAACTGCTGCTGTGGAATCTAGAGGTAAAACTGATGTCAAAGTTATTAAATATGAAAATGGTAGTCCTTCAGAAGCTGTGCCATTATCCAAATAGATTCATTAAAAAATGAAAGAAAACGTTTCTTCTCGCTGCTTATAATATGAAAAGAGAGACTGGATATAGAGACACGCCGAAAACTTATACTTATGATATTCATTTGCAACATGTAGCTAACAGTTTTCATAGTCAACGTAGAGCCGTTTTTCCAAAATGAAGTCGCGGTGGTCTCTCATTGGCCAACTCGCAATGAAAAAAGTGTCACGCTCGGAAACGATATATATAACATCGCTTTTCAGACCATATTCCTTTCTCTTGAGAAAATATTCATTGTTCAGTGCTGTCCATCTAGACTGCTCATTTGCTTTGCCTACTTTTGGCCCAAAAGAATGTTGTTTCTGAAACAGTACACGCCTTTTGGATCTCTTTTGAAACTGGCACTTACCAGGAGAACATTTTCAGGTCATCAGCTCATCTCATTGAGATCAATCTCATCAAATGTGAAATCCTTCAATAATACACTAGTAGTACCCTCAAGTTTTCAAAGAACACCACCGTCTACAATACTGACTCAAATCAGAAGATATACTACTCCGACTAATAACAAAAGTAGTGATGATAGAGGTATCCCCCAAGCTAAGCAACAGGAACACGCTCCTCCACAGAGAAAAGCGTGGCAAGATATTCTAAAACTGCTCAAGTTAGTCAGACGTGATATCAAACTTCTGGGTCTTGCTATACTCCTGCTTGTTACTTCATGTACCATTAACATGACAATGCCCAAAGCTTATGGTATGGTGCTTGATGCCACAAAAAACGTCTTTGAAGGGAAAATACCCGATATTATATACAACCTTTCGCTTTATCAGTTCGTTGGTGTCATTGGTGGGTTTCTATTCATTGGAATTGCTGCCGATTACGGACGTATCATCCTTTTAAGAATTTTAGGTGAGAAATTAGTAGCTAGACTGAGGTCAAATACAATTAAGAAGACAATGGCACAGAATGCTGAGTTTTTTGATGTGCACAAGGTTGGTGATTTGATCTCAAGGCTAGGCTCAGATGCATATGTTGTTTCAAGATCTATGACCCAAAATATCAGCGACGGTTTCAAGCATTTTATTAATGGTGGTATTAGTATTAGTGCAATGTTCCTCATTTCGACGCACTTAGCCTCTACTGTTTTCATGTTCTTGCCAGGTATCCTTGTTGGTACTGTTTTATTTGGTAATAAAGTGAGAACAATCTCCAGGGGCATCCAAGAGGCCACTGGTAATTTGACAAAAGTGGGTGAGGAGCAGTTAAGTGGTATCAAGACAGTTCAATCATTTGTTGCAGAATCAAAAGAATTAAGAAAATATAACGACGCTATTAGAGGGATTTTCCAATTGGGTAAGAAGGAAGCTAAATTAAATGCAACTTTCTTTTCAGGTATTTATGCTATCAGCGATATAACATTCTTGGTCATTTTAAGTTATGGTGCCAATTTAGTAGCTTCAGGGGCAATGTCTGTTGGGGATTTAGCGGCTTTCATGCTGTATGTAAACCATTCAGGGACTGCAATGTATGGTCTTGCTTCTTTCTATTCTGAGCTTATGAAAGGAACTGGTGCTGCTACTAGAATCTTTGAACTGGTGGATCAGGAACCAAAGATTAAAATAACCGAAGGCTCTCCTGTTTTAGGTAAACCAGCTGGTGAAATTGAGTTCAAAAACGTTAAATTTGCATACCCAACAAGGCCAAAGCTGACAATCTTTGATGATTTAAATTTCAGAATTCCTGCGGGTTCAAATGTTTGCGTTGTTGGCCCATCTGGACGTGGAAAGTCTACGATAACTTCATTATTATTGCGATACTATGACCCACTACATGGTGCAATTTTACTTGATGGACATGATATTTCAAAATACAACACTAGAAGTTTAAGACGTCATCTGGGTGTGGTTCAACAAGAGCCAATACTAATGTCAGGTACTATACGTGATAATATTACTTTTGGTCTGAAAGAAACCCCTGTTCCTGAAGAAAAAATTGTTGAAGCTGCTATTAAAGCTAATTGTCATGAGTTTATTATCAAATTCCCAGATGGCTATGATACTATAATTGGACCAAGAGGTGCTCTATTATCAGGTGGTCAAAAGCAAAGAATTTCCATTGCAAGGGCATTGATTAAGAACCCATCTGTTTTGATACTTGATGAAGCCACTTCTGCGTTAGATAGTAAAAGTGAATCGGCAATTAACAAAACACTACAGGGCCTCATCAAGACTGAGAAAATGACAACGATTGCCATTGCTCATAGACTCTCAACCATCAGCCATTCGGATATTGTTATAGTTTTAGGTTATGATGGTAAGGTTTTAGAGATGGACAAGTTCGATACATTATACAACAATAAAGAGAGTGGGTTGTATAAACTGTTAAATGAGGAAAAAAATGAGGAGACTACAAGAAAGAAACCTCAAGATGCCACTGATGAGGAAACTCTAGAAGAAGACATTAGTGAAATAGAATTTATCGAGAAGGAACTCTTAAAGAAAGGGTTTAATGACTTTGAGCATGATGTCAGTAGCGTCAGTGAGAAAGCTGTCCAAAAAGCGGAACAGCCGATAACAAAATAAAGTTTTTACAAACTCAAGCCTCCATTAATGTGACACGAAACCCTACAAAATTGTGCACAGCTGTGCTATCGATTCAAACAAATCAATATTCATTAATTAATCTTTTTTTGTTTAGGAAGCTAACATAAAGGCCTTATATTCATATCACTGTAGACTTCCTAATACGGAAATAAAGTGGTTAGATATTCTAAACTATAGCACGTGACTTGTAAAAATTTTAGGAGCATCAACCAGAAAAAAATTGGAGCGATGAGCTTCAAACACACAAAGATTCAGAACGTTGTACAGACACAATGGCTGTCTCAAGAGATCATTACTATCGTTTAAGCAGTGATTTAGAGACGGAGAGAATCAGTGCTGCAGTTGCTTTGATTAACGAACTTACAGAAGCAAAGGACGAAGGGGAATGGGAATATGCCATAACCAGATTGATTAAAGGCCTTTCATCCTCAAGAGGTTCTTCTAGATTAGGGTTCTCTACATGTCTTCAAGAAATTATCAGCATCCGAATTTCAGATGGTGTTCTTTCCATTAAAGGGTTGATTGAACTGGTTAATACCAACACTAAAGTTGCTAGTTCCATGAATGGTAAAGAAGAGCGTGCAGTTTTATTTGGTAAACTCTTCGGTCTGCAAGCGTTATCCAAGTTTGTGGCAGAGATTGGGAACTCAAAATTAAGTATTACAGAAGAGGAATTCAAATTGTTTGTTGATAACCTTGTTGAGTTAGCTTGTTTGAAATCTTGGATCAGAGAACCTTCTTTGTTTACTATCACCGGCATAATCAGATCGGCTAACTCTATCCCTGATGAACTTCTACTTTATGTCTTTACTAAAATCGATGATGCTTCATTGTCATTGACAACAGAGGGTCTATCATTGTACTTGTCTGTGAGCCAGTCTTTTAGAACAGGTGTCTTACAAAAGACTACATTCAAGAACAAAACATGGTCCCACTCAGACCCACTAGACAGATCTAATCTTCAAATATTGACTAAAGTGCTTAAAGATATATCCAGCGGTGAAAGCTCTGATACCAATGAGAAAGGTTCTAAGAATACGAAAAAGAAAGGCAGCTGGTCACCAAGATTGCACTTCGTTTGGCCAATTCTTATTGAAAATCTAACTTCTTCCAATGAAGAGTCTATTGATGAGCAAGTTCTTGAATCAAAGAAGAGAAAAAAATCCAGTGATAAGAAAAACAAGAAACACAAAAATAACACTGAAAAGGCCACCTCTGAACAGCTTGTAGTTTCTGAATTCTGGAAGGTTATCATTGACGAGAGTTTTTTCAATGAAAAAGCTTCACATGAACGTAAATACTGGGGATTTGAGATTTTTGAATTATTATTTCAAGCTGCCCAACCACAAGATACATCTGCTTTGTTTTCTCAGAATTTCATGAGAACTTTGATCAATCAATCATCTGATAACAATCGGTTGTTGAATAAGATTGCTAAAAAGACATTATCTCAAATTGTTGAAGTTTCTTCGTTACAACCTGCTAAAATCATCCCAGCATTAAAAGAATTATTAATTGGTGATTTTGGAAGTCTTCAGTTTGATAGGCTAACCAAAACTAAGACAACAGAGCAGTTAATCAATTTGCCAGAAACTTCGAACAAAGAAGTTTCTGGCTTTTTCATATCTTCTTTGGACGCATCATTGCAATTAAAAGATGATGATGCCTTTAAGACTCAGAAATGGATCATTGACCAATTACTTCATCTTGTTCGTGCTAAAAAATCAGTGCTATCTAAAGGAAATGATTTTGAATGGGTTGATACAGTACTAAAATCTTTGCTCAAAATAGCATATTTTAAATCATCTGCTGATACTAAAGAGGAAGAAACCCAAAACACCTATGTAACTGAGGGGTCTGATCCTTTAGTTGAATTTGCCCAAGAGAGATTGAACTCTATTTTATCAGATGTCATCTCAATTGAGCGTACAGACAATCAAACTTGGTCTTATAAAGCCTTGACTTCACTACTGGATCTTATCGAAGCTGGTTCAACACCAATCTTACAATTTGATGAGGAATTGAACACAGTAAAAGACAAGTCTTTGAAGACTTTGAAGAAAATTAGAGCTATCAGAGAAAGCTCAAAGCATGTGGATACCTCGCGTTTACTAGCTTTTGAATTATTGTTTTCAATGCTGGTCCTTCAATTGTTTGCTGGTGATGCAGAATCAGTCAATACTTTACAAGAACTGCAAGACTATTATCATGATTCAAAAAAGAACTCAAGACAAGAAGAATCATCAAATAACGACCAGGAAAACGTGATTGGTTTAGTGGAAATATTACTAAATTTTATATCACAAAAAAGCTCATTGTTGAAAAAGTTGAGTTTAATTGTGTGGGAGAATTTCTGTGAGAAGGTTGACTTGGGTGGTTTAGAACTGTTATTTGATATTATCACTACTAAGGAGAATAAAGATGGGCAAAGAGCTTTGTTTGAAGGCGAAGATGAGTTTGCTGAAGATAATGGAGAATCTGGTGAAGATGATGACGATGAACATGAAGATGAACATGAAGATGAACATGAGCACGGTCATAGTCATACTAACGGCAATGGCCACGCCCACGAACACGAACACGAACACGCTGAGAGTGATGAAGATCAAGAAAGCGATGAAGCCTCAGAAAGTGATAGTGAATCTGATGCAGAAGATGAAGAAGATGATGAAAATGATGAAGATGATAAAGAAGATTCCAAAGACCTTGTTGAGGAGGTTGAAAAAAAGACAAACGTTGCCTTGGCTGAAGCTTTGAAAGTCAAATATCAAGCAGAAGAAGATGGAGATAGTGTAGATGATGATGATGATTTCTCGGATGATTCAATGGATGATGAACAAATGATGGAAATTGATGATCAATTAAGTAAAATTTTTAAACATAGAAGAGAAGCATTGGATACAGTTCAAACTGGTAATAAGAGAAAGCAAGAAGTTGAAGAGGCCAGATCTAATATTCTATTATTCAAACACCGTGTTGTTGACTTTATTGAGATTTTTGTCAAGAAAAACCCACAAAGTGAATTAGTCATATTTACCGTTGTTCCATTGTTAACTGGTCTGAGATTGACTCTAGACAAGGCTCTTGGGGTTAAAATTCATAAATTATTGAAGAACAGAATTTGTAAATCTAAAGTTGAACTTCATAACATTGAAAAAGAAGAACTAATTCAAATATTACACTTCATACAAAAAGACTTACTGAGGAGCTCAAACACCAATGATTTTAATTTATCTTCCTCTCAATGCTCAATTTTTATTTCTAAACAGCTTTTACAGCTAGATGAAGGGTACATTGACGAAGTTGTAGACATTTATGCTGAATTGATGAAGAGCTGGTGGAAAAAGGGAAATTCCAAGTTGACAAGTTCGATATTTTTTGATTTCGTTAACTGGTTGAATTCTAAAAGATCAAATCAATCAAGTAAGTGAATAGATTATTAATTTAGTTTTACTACTATTATGTTGTAATAAATATTCTACAAAATGGTTATAGCCATGAATTCATTCATTGAAAAGCTAAACAAGAACGTTGTATATAGCAATTCACCTTATCATTTAATCATTAAATCATAAAATAATCTTCAAAAAGCTCTGCTATATCAGCTCATTGATTTCCCCATTTTGATCCTTCAACCTAGCAGCCTTAGCTTCATTACTAGCTCTATCAGTTTCAATTTTCGAAGTTATCATCATCATAGCTTGCTGGTTTCCAGAATCTGATCCTGTTATGGTTATTTTTCTTAATTCTGAGTCAGGTTCTGGGTCTTCAACGTTTATTCTTGAGCCTGTTCTCTCATTAATGAGTTTAATGTTTTTCCCATTCTTTCCTATAATATTTCCAACATACTCATTAGGTATGAGCATAAACTCTGATACTTGAGGACCCTGATGGAGAATAAATGGAGTTATATGCGGAGTTATTAACCGATTATTGAATTGTTCAAATTGCTGGGCGTGTTTCTGATATCGGTATCTCAAATTGGATGCAGCCCTTTGAGGATAGCCAAATTTGTTTTGCTGTGAATATTGAGGTTGAAAATGTCCTTGAGGTATTGGAGGTGTCAATAACTGATAACCTGCAATGGAGTTAAGAGGCAAGCCATTTGATGGAATATTGGGCAGATGGTGCTGTTGTGGCTGTGGAGATTGTGGATGCTGAAACTGATGTGCCTGTAGATGATGTTGATATGTCTGTGGTATCTGAAGTACAGAAGCAGGATTATAATATATGTAGTTACCTTTGAACTTGGGTTGGTTTTCCAAGATTGTCTCTGCAATATAATAAGTTGCTATGTGGATAGCATCAGCAACTCCAGTAACATGCAACAAACGATCTGTTGAGAAGATTAAGTTCTCGGGACTTGAAACCAATTCAGCAGCCGATTTCCCTTCAATTTCTCTAAATTTATTGCCTTGTTTACCTATTATGAATCCCATTACTGGGTGAGGAATCAGTAGCTGCAGTTCAAACTCTCTTGACTCTGCACTTGATGGTGAATCTTCATCCTCATCCAATATAGCTCTCGTAATAAGCCCAAATGCTTTGGCCACGTTCTCTGCTGGTCCTTTTACGTGGATGACACGTTCTGTTATCCCCCTAATATTATCACTGACATTTATAGCAGTGCTTGAGGCTTCTTTTAAATGAGAAATGGTCTCTCCTCCTTTCCCCACAATGACTGCAGCTTCTTTAACCTGACAAAGCATTCTAAAATGAACAAAAGTAGGATCTGAGCTGTGCACTTTGTGACTTGATATTTTCCTGGAGTTCTCTTCGTTATCACTTGTCAAGTGCGCATCGCCATCTGAATGTCTGTCATTCTCTAGCGAAAGCGCATCGTCATTTGGCTCTACAACATCAGCATCCAGCGCTAACCTTTTCACAGCTGACTGCTTCTGTTGATCATTCATTTCTTCCTCGTTCTTCCGTTTGAGCATCATTTTGCTTTTATTCAGGCTGTTTTTGTTTGTTTTTGCCTTTTTGCTTGTTTTGTTTCTTTTAGGTGCGCTTCAAATAGTTCGCGAAACTTTTAGGAAAACAGTACGTTTCCAACAGCACTACTAAGGTTTAGGCTAGCAGCAATAAACGATGGCTTCTAATGAGGAAAATGAGCGAAGAGAAGAAGAATATATTGAAGAAGAGGATGAAGATTTCAATCCAGAGAACCGTGAGTTTCTGCAGTTGAAATTTTTGGAATCTTTGCCTGAGTTACTAACAAAATGAATCAATAGAGCAAGACCAGGATTTGAGTGATAGTGACGATGAAGATGGCCATCGAGAGAAAAAGAAGCAGAGGCTATCTAAAGATGATGACTTTGATCTAGACACTGAAAAAGAAGTGAAAAGTGCTAATTATAGCAAAATTGAGAGCGAAGAAGGTGGTCTAATAAAGACAAGAACTCAAAGAGCACTTGAAATCCAACAAGAGAAGCAGTACAAGTCAGTTTTAAATAGCAAGAGCTCGGTGGATGTGGAAGAAGCCTGGAAAAGATTAAAAGAAGAGTCAGCTCATCGCTTAAAGCACAGATATGGTTCCTCATCATCTACCTCTTCACAAGTATCACAACCGTTAGTGGCCAATGAGAAAATTAAAGTGAAAAGAACTTATGAATATGCTGGTGAAATCATCACAGAGGAAAGATGGGTCAATAGAGACTCTGCTGAAGCTAAATCCTATTTGAGTTCTCTAAAAGAAGATGAAAAAGTAGAGTCTTCAAATGATATCGCTGAAACAGTCGACAATGTCTCCAGGAAGAAATCTGTCAACGAAGATGGTAAAAAGTTGAGAATAGTGAGAAAAAGACCACCTTTGTTAGAAGGTATTATCAATGGTTCTATCAAGCCCAAGTTCAATACGTTGCAAAAATCCAAAGTTGATTTTGCTAAACTTGTTGATAAAGAAGGTATCAATGATGAGTTGGTTCACAATACCAAAGATGGTTACCTGGAAAGACAAGATTTCTTGAGTAGAGTTCAATTCCACAGAGACACTCAAATCAAAGAAATAAGGAGAAAGGAACTACAAAACAAGAATAATAGTTGATGTGATATGTATAATTTATAAATGAGGAATTCCTAAACTAGTCATTACCATGTTAAAAATGCTGAACATTCCTTCACCTAAAACTAATCCACTGCTGAACACAATCATTGAGGTCTTACCCGCATGACTATGTGATACTCGTTTCAACCACACATATGCAACCACACCACCAATAAATCTTGCAATAGTAAAAGATGGGGTGTTATAAATACCAATACCGACAGCGACACCTGAAGGTAGCCAGATTAATTTCTTTTGTAATCTCTCGTTATTCTTGAAAATACTCTTTAAAAGGGAGATGATACCAAATATCGTTCCAAAGAAGATAGAGAACTCAAAAGCATAAGGTGGTAAACCTTCACCAGTAACCAGTCTTGAACAGTCAATCCAAATAACAGCAGTGGGGATTCTGAAAACCTTATTAGGGATTTCATAAACGATATTGTAAACTTTATACATGACAGCACTCAATACCACAGACCATAAAGTTCCAATAACTTGAGCAACAAATTGTGCAAGAGGAGATGCACCAATCAAATGACCTGTCTTTAGGTCTTGCATCAAATCACCAGCTTGCTGAGCACCAGCTTCAGCAATAGCACCAGCAACAAGATTGACTAAAACCCCACCTGGATGATTTTTAGGGATAACAAGTGCAAACAAAAGTTGGGACAGTTTACCAATTCCACTTACTGGGTTCATATCAGTCTCACCCAACGCACGCACTCCCAGAACACTAAGGAATAGTGCTAATATAATGGCAATAACAATTGAATAAACTGGTACAATCTTTGTATCAAATAAATAGACAAATGTCGCAACACAAAGGAGAGAAGACCCGATAAGCCCAAAAACAACAGTCTTTAAATTAACAAGGTATTTTGAGTCCAGCTCTTTTTCTTCGTTTTTAGAGTTGTTCTCTGCTTGAGTGCTTTCTTGGTACAAATTCCATATAGATTGGACAGTTACCACAGCAAAGGAGATTATACTGTCACTGACCATCACTGCCAAACTAATCCACAAGATCCAGCCTTGTGCTCCAGTCTTCCAGTCATCAATTGGCCCTGAGGCCCATCCTAGGTACTTAACTGTTGGTGCAAGTATACCCCACCCTAAAATGGACCCAAAAAGCATATATGATACTGTTGGAAGACCCATAATAATACCTTGTCCGATATATGCTGGTGATGGTTGCAAATTCCATAGATATTCTTTGCTGAGGAATTCACCAAATACTGGTAGTGATCTCAATTGAGGAATGAAATAAGAAAAGAGTGTATAACTTGAGGAGAAAATAAATGTATTCAGTAATGACTTCATGTTTTGGTTGTATAATTTAATATTGACCAATTTTTTAAGGTTTTGTGATTCTAATAAAGAAGAGTTTTCATTATGGTCGTTTTCATTTTCGTTGGCGGAAGAAGAACAGTCATCATCATCGTTTATAAGGAGTTCATTATATTCAGCAGGCAGTTTAATTTCATTAGAGTGGTCATGACGTATTTCTGTTTCATTGAGAACAGAAATCAAAGTAGCAGTAGCACTACCAGAAGGAAATGGAAGTTTCTCCTTTATAATCACTTGTTTCCTCAAAGGAACAGCAAAGAATATTCCAAAGAATGCTAAACCTAATGACCAAATGATCAAATCTCTCAAACTGAATGAAATCAGTCTTCCCAATCCTGACTCTTCCGGCCTTAGGAATTTCTCAATGGCAGGAACAACACCAACAAATCCGTAAGCTAATGGGCCTGTTCCTACAGCAACAGCAATACTTTGAATAAATACATTCTCCACATCAGTGAATTCATAACTTAATGATTTTTGCAAGTTCTTGAAAACTGCAAATGAAAGCAAGGCAGAAGGTAAAGACATCATGGATACCCATCCAGTTTGAAGCCCAAATTGGAAATTTGAAATCAAAATTATGGATCCTATTAACAAACCAGCAATAGTTGCCCGGAGTGTTATTTGCTTTATTTCTGGCTTTCTCTCCCATGGAGTATCTCTCCAGTTCACAGCATCTGTAGTCATTTTACGCTCTTTGAAAATGATACTAAAGAAGGGTTTCCATGTACAAAATAATATTGAGTTTAAAAAATAGGTAGTGGGCAGAATTACAAATCAAAGATGAGATTTTGATCTTTTTTCCAAGTTTGATGATAGATGATAAGATTTAGTATGTGGCTTTATGACCCATTTTGGATGCTTACAAACTCTCACGTGATCAAAAGCCACATAATTTAATCCCTTGAATATAATAGAATAACGTTTACTTTAGAAACTTACAAGAGAAGACTGGATGCCTCAAGTAAATATCAAACCCTTTATACACACAATTTTTAATCAGTATCACTTATCAAAATATAGTTCAAGATGTCACTTAATGTAACGACACCAATCAGCTTACCCTCATCATCAACAACAAATAATCTATGTAATCTGGATCTTCTGATATTGTCCATTATAGTTGAAAGTCTATCATTGAGCGTACATGTATAAACACCTTCAAAGTCATCAGATCTTCTCATCAACGCCTCTCCAACACTTAAAGATAAATCGTTATAAATGCCACCCTTAATCAATCCTAAAACATCAACAGCTTCGTACACGTTGATAAGATTATAATTTTCATCAACAATTGGAATAGAACTAACAGAACCATGACTCAAAAGATTGATGACATCGATCACTGGAGTGTTCATGGTGGCCGTAGAAATTGGTTTCTCGTGACTTCTTGAGCCGATGCCCAAATCTTTCAAAGGTAGTAGAAGCTGAGCTGTTTCTTTACAATTCAACGCAACAAACTTCAAGATACGATATTGAGTAAGAACACTGACAACAATTTCTCTATGAGTGTCCTCATCTTCATCAATAAGTGGAATTCTTCTCGATCTTGATTCAATCATTTTAACACATGCATCATAAAGAGGTTTAAAAGGATGGATAGATCCAGTATCAATTGGTTCAACGCCAATGGCTTTTTCAACGTCTTTTAAACCATTCAAAGTTAATCTATCAACAAATTCAAATTTTTCTGGGTTTTGAACATAATACTCTATCACATTAATGAAATCTGAAGAGTTTAATAATCCAGCGAATCTTGAAGTTTTAGGATCCCATAGAGGAGCAGAAACAATGTTGTTCTGTAAAAGGATATTAAGTGATTTCTTTACCAGTAATGAAGTATCTAAAACAATTAATCTGTAGGAGACAGGTAACACGTCATACGAAGTTTTTGACTTTAAAAATAGCCTTATGGCTTGCACAGCAAGTTTCTGATTGTGTTTTATTTCTTGGTATTTATCATCATTGATATGAGTTGATGCCAATGTTTCTTCTATCGATGGAAAACTTGACATTTTTTTAGGGTTGTAATGTTGCTGATGAAATGATGATTTGGGGGGTTTCTAAACAAAACAAATAGTTTATAGTATTAAGTTGAAACAAAAATTAAAAAGGATTAAAGTATAGCAGAATGATTGATGAGCTTAGATTAGATAATATTTTGAATCAACAGTTTATATTAAGTATTGATTGAATTGGTTTATTTTGTTAACTAGTTCCTTCCAATTTTTGTGGTCATTTTCAAAATGTTGCCCACTTTCTTATGGGGTGATTAGGTAATCGTTGAATCGATGAAGTTTACTGCACAAATATTTACTTAAAGTAGTTCAAAATAACTGTGAAGCTTCGACAAGGTCATTTGATCTTTTTCAGTCTTTCACAAAGGGGCAATAAAGCTATAATAAGATCATACCAAAGAAGGTTCGTCACATCAATCCTTTGAAATATATTACCCTCTCTTGATGTGTCCCATCACAAATATTTTCGCGGTTTTTCTTCTATTTTTTTTTTTTAACGAGCGACAGCGGCGACTATAAATTAAACAGAATTCCCACTTTTTTTTTATAATTTTACAGCTTTTTTCTTTTCTTTAAATCTCTTTGCCTTTTGGCTTAGATCAAGTGTAGTATCTGTTCTTTTCAGTGTAACAACTGAAATGTTCTCATTGAGAACTTTTAAACTGTTACCCTTATTTTTGGATTCTGGTGAATTGAACTGTTTTTAATGGGCTTGCTCATTGGTTCTATTATCACATAGTGTCGTTGCCATTGCACTGCGAGGCTCCTGACGCAAATCTCTTTTAAACTCGATTCAGTGAGTTCATTGATTAAGTTTAAAAGATTATTACAATTAGCTTAATAAGTACTGTATATTATAACACCCTTGATTCCTTGATTTGGCGAGGTGAGTCTAGAAATGCTTGGGGATATTGAGAAGTCACGTAACGATTCGTTATTCATTGTCTGGTATCTGTTATCTGATGGTCATGTTTTTGGAAATGTGCTTGTTACTGGATTCAATGCTGCTTGTACGTAATTGCTTCTTGTTGTTGAACACTTTAAAGAATTTTAAGTTTTCGTCTCCACCAACAGTGGCTAAGATAGATCCATCTGGCGAGATTTGACCTGAGATAATTCTAGAATCATGAGCGTGCTCAATTTCTGCAACTTTGATTTTGTGCTCGTATGAGTAGACACTGATACTGTTATTCGGATAACCACCAGTTGCAACTATTTCGCTACCAAATGAATCTGATGAGCCCCAGTGTAAAGATGAGATTTGAGAACCGTTATCAATAGTGTTGATTCTGGCACCTGTCGTTGTGTTCCAGAAATGGATCTGCTTGTCTGATGAACCACCACCAGTTGCTAATAAAGTGTTGATATCTGGGTTCCATGCTAAAGCTTTAATAGCAGCAGTGTGTGTTGTTTTAGTAAATTGGGGTACTGAACTTCTACTATCCCAGATACAAACTGTATTATCATTGGAACCACTAGCAAATTGCAAGCCGTCTTTTCTATATTCCAAACCGCAAACTTCACCAACGTGGTTGTTCAAGACAGAGGTGATATGATTTTTAATTCTAACATCATTGATAAATATCTCCCCTGATTTGGAACCAGCAGTAACTAAATGATTTGACCAGCATTGAGAGCCTAATCTAACACCAGCTTTGGTCTTCATAGTTCTTAAATTTGAGCTTGTTTCAATATCCCAAATTTCTATTGAACCATCATCTTTACCAATTGACAAATATGATGAGTCTTCTGACCAACGAACTGATGAAATGTTAAAGTCACAATCTGCTAATAATGAGACTGTACCACTTGATGCATTCCATATATAACAACAGTTTTCTAAAGCAATTGCTAAGAAGTTATCACTTGACCAACTTAACAAGTTTTGATAGAAATCATCAATAAAGCCTGGTGCATCTAAAACCCTCTCAGGGTTTGAGGAGATCTTTCTTGATCTAATTGGTTCAATAGTGGAATTCTTAAAAGTAAAATCAGACCGTTGATTCATTTGAATCAAAGCTTTACTTCTGGGTGGAACTGGTTGATATTGTAGAATTCTTTGACCAACTTCAATACCACAAGCATCTGCTACAGATTGCTTGTAGAAAGCCTGTGACTGAGCTTTTATATGCTCTGAAGGAGAGGCATTTGGTGGAGGAAGTGTTTCTTCAGATGAGACTTTACCGTTAGAAGAGGTATATCTCGAAGGAATGAATCTGTCAGAAGTTGTCCCATTGAATGATGAAGTCTTTCTCAGAGAGTTCTTCTTTGTTGTGTTTCTATCCCAATCTGAATGCACAACATTTAATTTGGTAGGAGAAGTAAGTGATAGAGTTGAGCCATGTGTTTTGTTTAGCTTTGTTGGAGATCCGTCATATCTTAAGTTGATTCTTCTGCTGCTTATTGATTTTGGCGATGAATCAAATAGATGAGACATGATTTCCCTCTTAACTTTTATATTTCTGCAAAGTTTGTAGTTTAGGTATGGTGGAGAGGAACCAGCTCTAATGATGTAAATGGATAGCACTTGAAATTATTTGCACAGGTCCAGCCCGGAAAGTATGAGTTCTTTAGAATAGAGTACCTTATGGATTCCTGTTCAAGGTACTATTCAACTAGTGATTCAAGAAATAAATGAATCTGCAGTAGTGAAATAAGATTGATTTAATTGTTGAAGACTGGAACACTCTTGTTATTGGGTTTGTGATAGAGTCACAGCTGCTTTCCAAATTGACACTCCTGGATGAAAAAGAAATTTGTGCTTCGAATTTACAAAGTTTCACTTTTGTGTTTATATTTTTCCCAATTAGGAAAACATATTACTTGCCAGTTGTTCCTGGATCAAAACAGCAAAAACCAAAAAGTGACCACTAAACGGTAAACGGAAGTTTTTCTTAGCCCAGTTTTGAAACTAAATTATTTTTACCCCTTTTAATGCTTATTAGCAAGCTATTGAGTTTCAGGAACTTAAATTCTATGTAGATAAAAGGGCATTGGCAAGTTTAGCCAACTACCTTTGAGAGATGTCCGGGTGTCTTTCTCATCAGTTCTTCCATAAAGAATAGTTAGAGCAATAACAATAAATAATAATAAATACAGAAGATCAAGCTCAGTGTTAGCCTGAGTTTTGGAGCTTTCAATAATTATCCTCAACTTAGAGGATTTTATAGCTTTTTCTAATTTTATAAATTTTAAAATTGTGTTTGATGTTTGAATCTTTAAATCTGAGAACTTTTCTCTTCAACGTTTTTTGAAGTTTGAGTATGCTCTAAGAATATAATTGATAAAACAAAACTCTTCTATATCAATGGCACTAGTTTTCTCAATCTCTAAATTCTAGTTCATATTTCTTTATTTGAATTTCAGTTTTAGCAGTTTCGTCTTTGGTTCGTTGTAGTAAAAGTGAAAGCCGATTAAATCCGAGTCTGATTTATATAACCTTCCAAGAAATTGACAGATATCTAGGAACCAAATACCGAGATTGGGCACCATTTGATGAATTTATTTGCTGTGAATAATTCAACCTTGAAATAAAAGGTATAGAAGGTGTCAGAAAAACTACATTTCATAAAAAAGATTCTAAAGACGGTAATATCCCAATGATTTTCATTCAAAGATATTTTGCAAATCATCCAATCTTACCTTCAAATCTGCAAATCTGTCATCTACACTCTTTTCAATATCCTGGATCTCATTTAGATCTAAGAAAGACTCTTCTAAATCATGTTGAGTGAATTTGATATTTTTCAAAGGAGAAGCCACCAGCTTAAATGAAATTTTGAGTTTAGATAGTAACTCAATAATTTGATCTAAATTTGAATGCTTAATCTTTAAAACATTGTAAGTTTCATCACCCACATTCAATGTACTTCTCACTCCTTTCAAAGTAGTGATCAAATCATCCAATAGAATTAAATCTAGGAAATCAGTCAATTCATTGAACACCCCAAGAATTTCTTTTTTCGATGTGATTGTCTCTTCAGCATTGATGAACTGGATGTGTTGTTTGATTTTCACCAGCTGGCCAGAGTCATTGTTTAGAGACTCTCTAGCCCAAGCGATATCATCCTTAACGGTGGTATTGGAGGAGAGGAGTTGTGTTTCAGTGTATAGTGTATCAGCTAGTCTTTGAAGAATAGGGAATGACTCAAATGCTATAGTATATATGTTTTGGGTCAAGTTCCTTAGCTTCAGCACAATAGGACTGGAGTTCACCGGTGGAAGACGCAAAGACATTATATAATAAGAATTATCGGTTTACAATTCAAATGTATTGGTGGACGTATTGATTTTTTCATGATGACTGTTTCTCAATTAATTGTTGGTGACATAATATTTTTTTTCCATTTTTGGTGGGGCCGTCTATTTGCAAGTAAATCTACATGTCAAAGGAGTTCTGATGAAAAAATCTTTCTATTAGGTAGGACTCAGTTTAGTTACCAAATGTGCATCTGTAGGGAATATGTAAATCCTCTTTCCGCCTCTGACTGAACTTTTCAAAAGAATCCATTTCAAAAGAGTCCATAAAGACACCAAAATTTTCATCTCTTAAGCTTTCAGCACCGTATTCTGTGGAGGAGTACTCCAAGAATGAAGGAGAACTCTTTCTTATATTCTCACCCCAGTCATTTAAATCTTGTTTGAAGTCAAAGAGGTTATCCAGGAGAGATTCATATTCTTCTTCATAGGAATCGAAACCGATTATGACGATATCATCAAATGAATATAAGCTTGGACTGAATTTTGTTTGAAATTGAGATTTACTTAATAAGGTCTTAAAATTTTCAATCAATGATTTTATTTGTTTGAAGAGTCTTTTAATAAGCTTTGGTGAACTAGCCAAAAGTATGTTGGATGTGATTGTAGATACTCTATTTGAACTCAACAGGGCAGTTCTCTTGATATGGTCTTGATTAATGGTTCCAAGAACCTTCAGTACCAAGCTGTGACATGGCAACACTTCATATTCTAAATCTTCTAAGATCACTAATATATTTTTCATATTTAATGTCTTCAGGTATTTTTGGGTAATGGACATATTTGAGAATTTCGATCTTAGATGAATGCATTCTAATATTCTGGAGTTACTGTCATCCTGGAAAGCTTCTATCAGAGAGTCAAAAAGTTCCAAAAGGTTTTTGTTAATGATATTTAAATGTGAGATTACCAGATCGAGGAGCACCCGATGGTCTTTTTGTAAACCCTTTATCATGTTGAGTCCTCTAGTGGGTAATAGTGAAGGAAATAAATAATTGGTTTGAGTTGTCAAGAAAGAACAATAATACAATTTTATCGTATTAAAGTAATATATAATGTATTCAAAGGACCACAGGCAGCTGTTTAAATAAGACTCATAAAATCAAATTATGTGTCATACGCAAATTTTCCTAGGTTGACTCATAGGCTTTGACAGGTAAGTTTCCGTAGTTTACCGAACTCTGGCACAAAATTGAATAACCGGAGCATACACTAAAAAAGGGAACGCTTGCAACTTATTAGTTCCAAAAGGGTCCAGTCTTTTGCCAGAGGCGGAGTGTTTATTCTGAGTTACCAGTTAATTCGCCTTTTAAGATATCTTCAGCATTTCGAGTAATAGATAAAATTTCAGAATAGACACCCCAATGAAAAGGTTAATTACTCAACTTGCTGCTCTTATCAAATGGACCAATGAAACCAAACTATTATCTTGATTCATGGTGGTGGCTTTTTCAAGATGGCCAATTGAGCTTCTCCTCTATTTTTTTAGTTTCTAAATTCCCACGGACTGTCACGCTGGTCTCACTGTGCTGGAAAATAAGAAATTAGTTAATAAACGAGGGGGGTTGGAGTGAAGTTTGAACCAATGAAGATAGCCTCTCAATCCACACAACGTTTCTTGTCAAATATAACAAATACCCAAATGTGGTTCTGAAACGATCGCGTGCCCAATTTCCAGTGGGCTAGCAATTTTGTATTTTGTAATCTCTTGGTGACCCTGCACGTGTGATAAAGGAAAGCGGCCGATGAGGCACACGTGCAACCAAGTGCTCACACGTTGAAATACACAAAAACTAAAATTCCATGGGCACATACATTAGGTAATCGCTATCGTAGAGGTATCAGCTCTTTGAACTTGCAAATGGGATTATAAACAGCCCAAAACCCTAAAATTCTTGTTTTATGGAAAATATCTTTATTAGAAAGAGATACTCAATATGATTCCACCACCTCCAGATCTTCAACCGACAATAATTCAAATGCAAAATGTCGACGAGGTTAAGTTTGATATATCTCCAACTTTAAACCCTCAGAAGACCACTACTGAACAACTCAAAAAAAGAAAAAGAAGGTCGTCATCCTCTATTGTTTCGCAATCTGAGATTGAGAAAAGAAGAAGGGAGCACAAGGCAGCACATTCGATTATTGAGAAGAAAAGAAGAATTAGAATGAATAGGGAATTTGAAGCTTTAAAGTATTTGATTCCTGCCTGTCGAAGTAATTTGACATCTTCAAATAATAATGGAGAAGGAATGTATAAGTTGACAATACTGCAGGCAGCTGTTGACTATATCAAGTACTTGCACAATGTGATAAACATTCAAAACAACTTAATCCAAAATAATGATCCTCAAAATGACAATGATTTAGAGTTTGTTGAGTTTAATATTGATACTGATGCTTATAGAGACGTTGAACAAGACTTTGATTTTAATAAATTATTTGAAGAAGTTCAAAAGCATCAATCCATTTCTGAGAAAGATAAACATCAACCATTGCCAATCTCATCGAATATGTTTTATTATCCCACAAAGAATTCACCAGAAACAGCACCAATTTCGAAATCAATTCGCCAACCAAGTGATAGCACAAATGATTCATTCAAGCTCAATGCTCTGCCGTCACCAATAATAACACCAGAATTATATCCAAGATTATCAAACTCTTCCATAAATTCAACCACACAACTTTCAATACCCCAGACAAAGGAGTTTCAGGAACCAATACTCAAGTCAGACTACCAATTTCCAACCGTTTCACAACCCTCGAATCAGATATCACAGCCAAGATCACCATCCACAGCAGATATAACTTCCAAAATGAATGTTATTAATGAAATGGCCACTCTAATTGACAACAACGAAACCTCTTCAGTTCATGCCCTTTTATCAATGAAAAAGGATGGAGATATTACTTCTATAAAGTCTCTTTTAAATTAATAGCTTATTTACTTACGTAATCACCACGTAATAGAAATATTCCAAATGTGGTATGTTACGTTACGTAAAACTACTAAATTTAACTTGTTGATATGAGGAGCTGGATCACAGTCAAAGTTTGTTGATTGAGTTTCTGCGATCATTCTTTAAAAACATTCTAAAAAGCTTAGAAGTCCATTGAACACTCTCATCTTTATCAACTTTCGCGACTATTTTAAGGAATTTTTAATAGAAACAAAGACACTTTGAGAGAAGGGCGAATAAAGAGTTTCAGTATAAAGAAGACAAAAAATGGGTATTAAAAACTTCTTCAAGACTAAGCCTCCCTCCCAAGAGGAAGTCGAATCGAATCTTCGTGAACGTATGAATGACCGAGGGATCCCTATAAAATCTGATAAGAAGAAACCAAGTGTCTTTGAGGCATACTCTAAATTTGCGAATGATAAAACAAAGAAGAAAGTTTATGCTCCAAAGGGCTATGAGCAATACGCACAGAATAATAGAGGTGAGAGAGTTTTTGTTCCAGGATATGATGAGGAAAACTTGAATGAACCAACACCAGATCAAAGCACCTCTAGCAACTCAGAAAACCCTTCTAATCCGTATGGTTCGCTAAACTCGTCCAACTCTCAGAATCCATATTCTTCTTTATCTGACTCTAAGAGTTCAAACACTGATCCATATAATTCTGGCCAAGGCTCTGCAAATCCTTATGCCAGCTTTAATTCTCAAGGGGATATCTACAACTCACGCACTGGTCGTGGTGGATCGGCATCGGCTAATAGCTATCAGAAGGAACAACAAAATCTATCAAGTGATTTGAATAATCCATATTCTCCACAGGGTCATACCCGTAATCACAGATCACAAAGAAACCCATACGGAAATTCAAGTTCGAAAGTTCAGAATCCATATTCTTCATCATCCGCTAACCAGACGGCGTTAGAAGATGATTTAAACTATGTTCAAAGAGATGATGAATCAATTAGACCAGGGTATCAGCAAACACAAGTTCAACATGAACAAAATCATGATTATGATGATTTGAATGAAGTGGTTGAAGATAACTATCAGTATCAAGAACCGCCAGTTGAGTTGACAGCTGAAGAGATTGCCCAAAAAGAAGAAGATGAAGATGTTGAAAGGATTAAGAATCAAATCCGCTTCACTAAGCAAGAATCAGTAGCATCAACGAGAAATACTTTGCGAATGGCAAGACAGGCGGAAGAAGCTGGTCAAAATACAGTTGGTATGCTTGGTGCCCAAAGTGAAATGCTATATAATACAGAAGCTAATTTGAGTTTGGCGGAAACGCAGGATCGTATTGCGAAGGAGAAGATCGGTCAGCTACACCATTATAACAGACATATCCTGAAGCCATCCATCCAAAATCCATTCACCAAAAGTAGAAGACTAAGGGAACAAGAAGATAGAATTAAGAACAACAGAATACAGTCCAAACTTGAAAGTGAACAACAAAGAAGGGAATTATCAAATTCTACGAACAGACTAAAGGCTACTCTAAACGATACAGATCAATTAGGACAGACTATTCATGACAAGTATAGAAACCAGAAAATTATTTCAGAAGCAAAAAGATATCAATTTGAAAATGATAGCGAGGATGATGAGATGGAGCGTGAACTTGGTGAAAATCTTGATGATATATCTAAAGTGACTGCAAGATTAAAGAAATTAGCCCAGGCTCAATCGGAAGAGGTTGATAGACAGAACTACAGATTAAGAGATATTGAAGAAAAAGCAGATAAGTTAGATATAAATGTTCATCTGAATACAAACAGCTTGAGCAGAACTCGTTAAATATCTTTGGACAATTATGATACTTGCAACCTTGAACTATATTATTTACTTGTAGTAGTTTTGAGCCGGGTAAAATAATTCGCGCAAGAGTAATAATACATACAAATTTCGATGGAAAACGAAAACTAGAGAAACAACAACATGAAATTTAACTAGAGATAAAACAACGGAAATGTCTCAGCAAGTAAAGACACCACTTTCCCACACTCTATGGTCTCCAATTGACACGGTTAAAGATGTTGCAGATTCGATTGGACTAGGTGATTTGAATGATGAAACGTCTAGAAATTTAGCCATGGATGTGGAATATCGAATCCATGAAATTTTAGAACAAGCTGTTAAATTCATGAGACATTCCAAGCGTCGTACGCTAACAACAGGTGATGTTGAGAAGGCTCTGCGTGTCTTGAATGTTGAACCTTTGTACGGTTATGACATTTCAAGACCGTTGAATTTCAAAGAGGCTGTTGTTGGTAATGGTCAAACACTTTACTATATTGATGATGAAGAGATTGATTTTGAAAAATTGATAAATCAGCCACTTCCAAAAGTACCAAGATCTACTACTTTTACCGCACATTGGTTGGCCATTGAAGGTGTCCAACCTGCTATCCCACAAAACCCATTAGAATCTGAAATTAGATCTCTAGGACCTCTCCAAAGAGGTGCTATAACAAATGTCTTAAGTAATGATTCGGTTGCTGGTACAAGTGCTGTCCAGAACAATATAAGCACAAATGGTACATCTTCCAGCATTATTAATAAGGACGCAGAGATTAAACCATTAGTGAAACATGTCTTATCTAAAGAATTACAGCTATACTTCAATAAAGTCATTAAAGCTCTTACGAATCAAGATGAGGATGAAGAGTCATTACATTTAAAGCAAGCAGCTCTTACATCTTTACGTTCTGACCCTGGTCTTCATCAATTAGCACCATATTTTATTCAATTCATCTCTGAACAAATCACACATAACCTGAATAACATTAGCTTTTTATCTACAATGTTAGAAGTGATCTATTCTCTTCTGTCAAATGAGAATATTTTCCTTGATCCATATATCCATGCTTTGATGCCTTGTATATTGACATTGCTTTTGGCAAAAAGAATAGGATCAGATGATGAACATTTTGCTGTGAGGGATTTCGCATCAAGTTTACTGGATCACGTTTGCAAGAATTATGGTAAAAGATACACCAGTTTAAGACCTCGTATCACTAGAACGTTACTAAAAGCTTTTCTAGATGCTAATAAGCCGGTGGGTACATTATATGGTTCAATTATTGGTCTTTCAAATCTAGGAGAAGAGGTTGTAAGGATTACTATTTTAGGGAATTTGTCTAATTGGTCTGTTACAGTATTGCAAGGGCCTTTAAAAGATGAAGATAAAAATGTTTTGATCAAGACGATAATTAAGACCTTGAGAACTTTGGTGAATGATAAGACCAAAGAACAGAGTGGTGATATGGAAGTTGAGCTTTCTGATTCTGAAAAGCTAAAACTGAAATCACTTGTGGGTGATCTGATTTCTGAAGAAATTTTGAAAGAGCAAGATGCAAAGCAGATTGCTGATGCTCTGTTCTTTGGAGATTTAGAATAATTATGTTTTATGAATGAATTTGTATTATTAATATTATTATTATTATTTTTATTATTTATAGACATTCCCATTAAGGATTCAAATCAAGGTGGTGCAAATAGCCTTCTTCTTACTTTTTCTTTTACTGGACTGTCATTATTTTTTGGATCGCCAGTACTTTCGAAAGAAAAGATGGATTTCTCTGTATTAGATTGTTTCGCTGTTGATCTGATAACCAAGGGGCTCTGTAAACTGACTTTTGGAGTATTTATGTACTTGATTGGAGATGACGAACTATGAACGAAAAGATTATCTGGATTTTGACCCATTTGTAATCCACCTGGTGTCTCTATTACATCTATTACCTTCTGCTTTTTCATTGGGGTCTCTTCCACCTGTGAGATGGCCATATCACTTTGTAACTTGGTTGATGAAGTAAGAATTCTTTTACCAACTCTATTGAAAATTGACTGTGTGGAGTTGGACTTTGTAGCTTTATCTTGGGACGCAAGATTGGATTGTGAAGGTCTGGAGGATATATCAATCTGACGTTTTGAAAGGCTTGAAACTGTGAAGGATGAAGTTCTTTTGAACGATTGTAGATCACTTTTCGTCCGTTGAAGTTTAAATTCGTCAATATCTTCCAAAATGGACGAGGATCTTGAGAGAGATGATTTGATAAATTGGTCTGACGAAGTTTCTTGTACTGGAGCCACTCTTTTAAGACCAGCAGTTTGTACTGCTAATTTCGATTTGGTTTTTGATTCTGATTTTGATGATGGGGAGGACTTGAATGAAGGACCTTTGATCTTCTGTACTAATAGCTTGACTGAGTTGTGACACTTCTTATCAAAATATGGAATAATCACGTATTTAATAAATTTTCCAGAGCTGTGCTCGCTTATGGATGAGGATATAGGTGCTGTAGAGCTAGAACCATTTGAGCTGTTTAACATTTCCCAAATAGAGAGTTTGTCAATATAGGAATCAAGTAGTTGATTATAACTCGGCATCTTTGAAGATTTTACTGGAGCTGAATCAGTCCATATTGTGGCGCCAATCAACGTTGGAGTTACTTTTTTCTTACCAACTAATTTTTTTCTTATCAATGACTTCTTCTGCACTTTCTCCTTTAAATATTTTGGGTCATCACGATCACTAACATATATAAGCTCCAAAAGAAGCATTATTTGTAAATGGATCTCGCGAAGTTTGAACTTGCTCAGTAGATCACTCAAAGATTTATTGGTATCAGAATAATTTACTGAATGTATATCAAAGTCCACCAAGTTCAAAGATTTTGAGATGAATTCATCCCTAAAAGGCGATTCAACTTCAAAAATAGGATCAGAATTCAGAATACCATTGTTTGATACCAAATGTCTGGAGTCAAATTGTTCAAAGCTTAAAAGAAATAACTTGAGAATGGCTTCATAAGAAGCTTGTGAATCACTAGTCGTACACAGACTTCTCAGTTTGGGAAATGATGACTTGGCAAAGAATATGAGTGGAGTAGTGAGTTGGTATAGTGTACTAAAGTAGGAATGCACAAGATAATCAAATGGGTCTGTGATCCTAGCATCATCTGTCTCAACTTTCTTTATAGGTGATGTCTGGATTGGTGGTTTCATTGATAAAGTGAACGAATTTTTTTTTGATGTGGTAAGGGATGACTTCCATGATATATTCAACTCATCAGTAAAATGTAAATTTGATAATTTTGAAGTACCAGACTCTGAGTCAAAGATGGATGACATGTAATTAAGGATAAAGAACTCGTCTTTAAAATGCGTGAGGATTCCATATTGATCTTTATCTTGGAATGATAGTTTTATCAAAAAGGGTGAAGCTCCAAGTAAGATCTTTATGGAAGGATCATTCAATCTGCATATTCTTGCCTTATTTGTATTAATCTGTTGGATAGGACGCGTGTTATAGTTATAGTTGTGAATGATATGAGAGGATATTTTGGTGAGATCCGCAGAAGCCGGCCTCACCAAACTCAGTTTAAGTAACTCTTCTGAGTTCAGAGAGTGTAAATGGAACTCAGCATTAACCACGTCCTCTCGAGGCATCACAAAATCTGAGTAAATTGGCCTGCAATTTTCAATAATAAATTTAAAGCACTAACTTTACGTTCTGTACATGTTTACATAAGCTTTTCTAACGAGAGGTTCACGTGACTTACTCAGAAGCACTCCCCTTCGTTTTGGTACATAGCAGTTATTGAATTTGAGGGATGTTTGAGTCTCCAGACCACGCTCAAAGTAGAAGTGAATTTGGATCTGAAACCAAGTTGGGCAATCAATTATCGTATTATTCAAAACTTTCAATTTACAATTCTACCGGGCTTCTATTTTTCACTTCACATTTTGCAAAGGATAGCGGGTTCAATTTTCTGTCACAAAGAGCTTTTCCACCACTTCAGCAATTTCTTGTTTTACACTGAGAAGATCTTCCAAAGGTTTCTTGAACTGAACAAATATTACTGTCAAGAAGAATTACCACGAGAAGCTCCCTCTTTAGTCCCAGTTAACTCCACTCAACTGTTTTTTTTGAATCAGATCAGCAACACTTTCCCTGATTCGATCACAAAACGACTCAAACCAAGTGTGCTCACTATTTTAGAGCATTCTTCTCTAAGTCTTTTAAAATCTTAACAAAGAGACTGTTTATTTACTTGCGCTCTATCTTTGCCAAAGCTTAAATATCAATTAACCATGTCAGACACTGAGCCAAGTGTGATTTCCAAATCTTCAAAACACATCCCTGATGCCAGTCCCTCAATTGCTTCAGCGACCTCATCAAAGCTGCTTCCAGCTCCAGCCCCATTGGTAAACGCTTGGGGATCGAAGCCCACAGGAAGTACTTTTGCTGTTGGTGTTTCTTCGCCTTTAATTGCCCCTGTGAACTCCAAAACTGCCAAACATAAAACTTCACTTAAATCCAAATGGCCAAGTGCTGTCGATGCCATAGCTAAAGATGGGGATGGTTATACTTTGAAGGAAACAGTAAAATCACTCAATGTACCCTCAAAACCCATTAAGACTGGTAAAGAAAAATGGGTCCCCTACGAAGCTACTATTGTGATCTCATCTTCCTCTGGTTCGCCGAACAGTAACCTAAATACCAAGAAAGGAAAGAAAGAAAATGGTGATCCCAACAATAACTCCAATGGGAAGAATGATGGTGGGACAAG
The DNA here is from genome assembly GCA_030562945.1 of Wickerhamomyces jianshihensis. NCBI lineage: Eukaryota > Fungi > Ascomycota > Saccharomycetes > Phaffomycetales > Wickerhamomycetaceae > Wickerhamomyces > Wickerhamomyces jianshihensis. The sequence goes on from JAKUAH010000233.1 coordinate 311,566, forward strand.
AAAGAAGAGAAATCAGAACAAATCTAAGAATGGTAAGCATAACAGGAATAAAGACTCCAAGAATGATATGAAGAAGCAAGAAGAAAGCAAAACTGAGCTACTCACAAACCCGATACGTGAAATTCAAGAATTGAACATCACTACTGCACTAGAATCTAACGTGAGAAGTATAAGATCTCCTAAATCAGAAGTGGCTGTTAGCTCAACAATAACTGAAGCAAGTACTTCTGATACGAATCACAAATATGGTATCTACACTGCAGGATCTCGGAACAACTTGAATGAAATTTATAAGCAGGTCAATAACTCTGTTCTTGGGCAGAATGCACACGAACAACTGACGCTCAAGAAACTGTCCAGTGATTCAAATGCACAAGAAAATAATAATAATGCTGATTATAGAGTGAACGGTTCAGAATCAAACAATGGCCTCAGCTATCATTATAAACAAAATCAGTGGCTGAACCAAAATCTCAACAATACTCTTATACCAGCTGCTGATGATCCAAACCTCTACCAGGCTTCACCTTCATTGAACGGTCCATATCCAGTAAATTCTTATTTCAACCCATATGGCTTCAACACAGGGCCCAGTTCAACAGCACCATTTATTAATAACTTTGATTTCCCACCGAATCTGAACTCTAAATCACCACCAATAGAATTCGCTCAAGCTATCACTCAAGATCAATTAAATTTTATTCCGAACCCTTACTTATATCCTCATTCTGAAAATCCATTAAACTTGGTGATCAGTCAATTAAATTACTATTTTTCAGTTGAGAATTTGATTAGAGATTTCTATTTAAGAAAACAAATGAATTCAGATGGGTTTGTTCCACTTAAGAAGTTGATTGAGTTTAAAAGATTGAGGACCTTGACTGGTGGCGATCTAAATAAATTGATTGAAGCATTGAAGTTCATTCCAAATTTGGAACTTACTAACCAAAAGGTTAGATTGAGGTATGATTGGGACAAATGGCTCTTACCATATGAACAACGTGATCCAACAGGAAAGAAAGAACAGGTCAGAGAAGAATCTTCGAAACCAGTATAGTATGTTGTAACAGTTGGTAGAAAGAGATCATTCTATCATCCTCTAGTCATAATGTTTTCTATTCGTGGCTTTTTGTCAGGTTAAACAATTCAATCTGTGAACCTCTTCCTTTACATCTTAAAAAGCACTCAATATCAGCTTGCTATTGGAATGTGATGGTATTGGGATGTTTCTTGCATTTATTTATGGAAATTGGGGGAGACTGCTTCCACTTCCTTCAGAAGATTTACTCTTTTGGAGATGATCTTGTGGGGGATGTTACGAATCTTGTACTTTTACTTGGTGGTTTTGCTTTATTTTACCTTTTGAGAATTAAACTTCTAGTAGACGTTTGAAGCGTCATTTGCTCCATGATTTGTGTCTTATTTAATCAGATCACTTCTTTTTCTGTTTTGATCATTTTCGTAGTGAGATAAGAAAAATCACTTGTGAGAAAAGTAGGAAAAACGAGAAAAAGCTGAGCTCTCTGGCTCTACTCAGACATAAACCAATGACCAGCAGCTCAAAATTCTACCAGATACCGGGCTCACGCCTCCCCTATAACCACCAAGAAACGAGCCCACTCCTTCCAATTTTCAACAATCGCCGGCCTTCCTTCTATTTCAGACGGCAATCCCTATCCAGAAAAGACAACACACAGTCAAATGACAAACCTCGACTGGACTCTAACACAGACACTGAGTTAGCCAGCAAACTAGGCACATTTGATGGCGTGTTTGTACCTACAGCACTTAACGTTCTTTCGATTTTGATGTTCTTGCGCTTTGGCTTTATCATTGGTCAAATGGGTATATTAGGGTCCTTTGCGCTACTTCTGATGTCATATGCTATTGACTTACTTACAACACTATCGATATCTGCAATAGCGACAAATGGTACTGTGAGAGGTGGTGGTGCATATTATATGATCTCGCGGTCTCTGGGACCAGAGTTTGGTGGATCAATTGGTTTGGTTTTCTACATTGGTCAAGTTTTAAACTCTGGATTGAATGTGGTGGGGTTTATTGAGCCATTATTGGCCAATTTAGGATCTAATGATGGAATAATGCTTAAAATCTTCCCGCAGGGTTATTGGTGGGAGTTTTGCTATTCTTCTATATTGTTATTTCTTTGTATTTGTGTCGCATTTGTTGGTGCGAGATTGGTTTCTAAGGCTGGATTCTTATTGTTTATTCTGTTGTTGATTGCCACTCTATCGGTCCCTATTTCAACTTTTTTCGTAAAACCTTTTGAAATTCCTGAGTATGATCTTTACTATACTGGTTTATCATGGAAGACATTAAATGAAAACTTATTCCCTCATTTTACCAGAGGTGCTGCTGGCTCACTTCTCAAAAGTAAAGAGACTTTCAATGATCTATTTGGAATTTTCTTCCCAGCTACTGCTGGTATATTTGCGGGTGCCTCAATGTCTGGAGACTTAAGAAAACCGTCCAAGTCGATACCGAAAGGAACGCTTTGGGGGCTGCTCTTGACATTTGTTTGTTATTCTTCTGTAATCTTATCATTAGGTGCTGCGGTTCCTAGGAGCTTGCTACATAAAGATATCCAAATCATTCAAAGAGTGAATATTTCTGGAGCTCTGGTTTTAATGGGTGAATTCTCCACATGTCTATTCTCCGTCATTGTTGGTATTGTTGGTGCCGCTAATGTGCTGCAAGCCATTGCCAAAGACAGTATCTTTCCGGGCCTAGATGTTTTTTCAAAAGTCGATGCGAGCAGCAATCCTATCAATGCGATTATTCTGACTTGGTTTCTAACTCAAGTTTGCCTATTCGCTAATGTCAACCAAATTGCAACTTTTATCACAATGGCATTCTTAATGACCTTTATTGTTACAAATCTGGCTTGTTTCCTACTGAAGATCGCTTCAGCTCCAAATTTTAGACCATCATTTAGATATTTTGATTGGTATACTGCTTTTTTTGCTTTAGTGGGATGCGTTATTGCAATGTTTATTGTTGATGGAATTTCAGCCTCATTAGTTGTTATTTTTCTAATCGCATTGTTTGTCTTCATTCACTATGTTTGTCCACCGAAACCTTGGGGTGATGTCTCTCAAAGCTTGATCTATCATCAAGTAAGAAAGTACTTGCTGAGGCTGAGACAAGATAACGTGAAATATTGGAGGCCTCAGATACTACTTCTTGTTGATAACCCTAGGACCTCATGGAATTTAATCCAATTTTGTAACAATTTGAAAAAAGGAGGTTTATATATCCTAGGACATGTTATTGTCACTGAAAGCTTTCAGAATAATTTTTCAGAGTTCAAGACTCAGCAGAATGCTTGGTTAAAATTACGTGATTTTTCAAAAGTGAAAGCCTTTGTCCAAATAGGCCTTGGTCCAACATTACCTTGGGGAGTAAGGAATGTCATCCTGGGTTCTGGCTTGGGTAGTATGAAACCAAACATTACTGTATTGGGATATTTTGACATTGATAAATACTTCAACTCAAAGTTAAGGGCACCAACAGAGGTAAAATCAAGTCAACAAAAGATCAATATTCTACCTACTGATGAATGTCGTAACGAACAAAAGATATCTATTCAAAATTGGGTTTCTGTACTTGAAGATCTAATTCTAATGAGGACAAATGTGGCTGTTGCAAAGGGCTTTGATCAATTGAAATTTCCAGATGAGAAAAAGGATAAACTACCATATGACGAAAGAGAATTTATTGACCTTTATCCAATTCAGATGTCTGCAGAAGTATTTGACCAAAAAGGTGAGAGATCAGCTTTGACTACAAATTTTGATACATATACCTTGATACTGCAACTAGGCGCTATTCTATCCACCGTTCCTGATTGGAAGAAAACCCACAGGTTGAGAATTGTTGTTTTCGTCGAAGAGAGTGATGATATTGAAAATGAGAGAGAAAGAATTAAATCATTGATTGAAGTTCTGCGTATTAAGGCCGTGATTCATGTTGTTTGGTTAGGTGATTTTAAAACTTATAACACCATAGTGAAGGGAAAGGGAGATAACGCTTCTGGTGTTGAAAAGGTCTTAAAAAACGATGAATGGTGGATAGATCTAAAAAAAGCACGCTTGAATGAGAATCAAATTGAAAATATAAGTCTCATTCAAAATAATAACTCTACTGCTAATGGATTGCAATCTTCTACAGAGTTTAATAGTTTATCAACTAAGAAGTATGATCTTTTAAGATTGCAAAAAATGGGGTTGGCTGTTTCAATGACCACTAACAGATTATTGGCAGATGAAATCAATAAAGCGATAGAAAGTGAGTCTGATTCTGAAGACACTGAGAGCTTGGTGAGTGAAGCAGATATATCACAATTTCGTCAAAATAAATCGCTGGATAACCTCTGGGATCAGAAATTCAGCAAACAAACAAATAGTGGAAATAATTATAGGTCATTATTAAGCTCAAATCCATCGATTGATTCACCATCGATCACTAAACCAGCGTCCAAGACATCTTTGAACAAATCTGTGAAGAAAAATCAAAGACCAAATTTCTCCTCGGAGAAAGTTCCTAGATCTAAAGTTATTGATGATGCGACAGGTGATGAGCCTTCAATTGTTGTTGTTCCTGATGATCAGGTTTCGGTGAAGTCAAGAAATAAATCCAAACAAGATAAGTCTAGCAGCAGTAACGCTTCTATTAAATACTATGGTTCAATTTCACCTTTATTCAATCCACAATCAACCCAACAACTTGCTCAAAATCATCTGCTTTTAGAAGAAGCTGAAGAGGATCATGATGTCTTGGATATCAATGAGCTATCATTCAATGACCTTCCTGCCAAGGGACAACATTTAATCCTAAATGAGGTTATGAAAACTATATCAAAGAATGTCCCTGTTATTTTTACCACTTTACCAGCTCCTTATATGGGTACCCACCGTGATGAGAATGATTGTAGAGAATATTTGGAAAATTTACAAGTATGGTTAGATGATCTTCCGCCAATATTGTTGATAAATTCACAATCGATGACTGTTACTACTGCTTTATGATTAGATTAATGAATATAATTTAAATTTTGACAAATTGGAAAGCTAAGTAAAAAGCAGCAGCTTGACCTTCATCACCTGAAATACCTAGATTTCCATCAGATCTCTTAAGATTTCTCATTATTCCAGGACCGAGTTTATCTTTCCAAACAGGGATATTTTCTAAGAAAAGAACAGGAAGAGTTTTTTTGAATTCCAGCTTTAACCCAAACTCCGATGCGATACCCGCAAAGGATTCAAAAGGAACAACATATTCAGGGACATTATCAATAGCATCAGTCAAGAAATAATTGTAAACATTTCCAAAAACTTCATCAAATATACCATCTTTTGGAGGATCTTTTTCAAAAGTTACTTTATATACGCTATTACCAAATTCTTTAACTCCAGGCTTTAGATTTCTTAATTTTTCAGCAATGAAGCCAGAATTTGGAATTGTCCCAATAAATTTACCACCTTGTCTTAATGAGTTGGAAACGTTTAACAGTAGAGTTCTAGCTTTGTCTTCAGTTTCAAATGCATAATGCATACAAAACTGCATTGAAACAACGTCAAATGGGAACTTGATATCCTGATGAGCATGCTCAAGAACAACAGGTAGTGGTTGTCCAAAGCAATCACCGGTGATGAATGTTGCACCGAATCTAGCCCCTCTATGCGTTTGATAACGCTTATATGCCTCTGCAATAGAAGCATTTGAGATATCGATACCAACATACTCAGAAATATCGGCCATGACATATTTTGTCAAATCCCCCCCTTTACCACAACCCAGATCAAGAACCCGACTCCCTGGCTTTGTGGCATTATTTATTAGGATAAATTTCATTGCATTATTGAAACTCTTCAATTTGATAATTGGTGATGAATTTCTACTTTCTTTTCGGGATTCAAAGGTTCTCTTGTTATAATGTTGTCTCACAACATAATCCAAGTTCTGTTTCTTTCTTGCAATATCTTCAATTGCTTCATCTTGGTTGCGGGGCACATATTCTCTAGGTTGGAAGCGTTCATAACGGTCATGACGTCTTGGGGAAAAGTTTGAGTTCTGGCTTTGTAGATGGTTTTTTACATCCGGTCTTGTAAGATATTGTTGTTGTACGACTGGAGTTTCAGGCAAGCTCTCTTTAGGCGGTTGGTTTGGAAGGTCTTCATCTTTGACCCAGGACGGTTTAGTGACTTTCGGTCTTTTAAACATACTCTGTTTTTGTTTGGCTTCTGTTTCAGATGTAGCGCCTTGTACCGAAGGAGATGCAGAATTTGATGGTTTTGAGGCTCTGGAAGTGCGTGAAAACGAGCTCTTATAGTTTTCAGGGTTTGCCCTTTTACTGATTTTGAAATTTTGTCCAGTCTCAGTAGTTTCTGGTCTTTGTTCCTTTTTCTCAGCTTTACTAGGTTCCCCTTGGTCTTCGTTGCCCACCAGCTTCGACTTTTCGATATGTGAATCTTTGATTGGCTCAATCTCTCTATCAGACTCTGTGTCGCTCATTTTTGAGTTAAAGTTTTGCTTTCTCTTCAAGTCCATCTTTTCCTCACTGTTTTACAAATTCTTTTGTATTTGGGCTAGAGGAGCATCGCTCCTAACATCCAAAAGAAAAAGAAAACTTGGTTTCGTAGGCGGCGGTAAAGTGCTTTGAAGACACGCTCAACGATGGCTGACAGTGAGAATACAGAAAGGCATGTGCTGGCAAGAACGCAGCAAGAGAGTATTACTAACACAGAGAAGCCACTACCGCAAGCTTCTTCTGAAGCGGATGCCAAAAAGCTGGAAAGATTAAAGAAATTGGAAGCTTGGAAGAAGAAGCAACAGGAGAGAAAGAAACAGCAAGAGCAGGAAACAAGTGAGAAGCAGAATGTCAAAAAGATAGTGGCAGTGGGGAAAAAGCCAGAAAAGCCCAAACTGAGATTAAAAAGTGCGTCTAATGGACCTCAAAAGAGCTTTAAATCAGGAGCACAGAAATCAATCAAAAGATCAAGCCTGTTTTCTGCGTTTGATGAAGACGCAGACCATCCAAAGAGATCATTCTTTAAGCCTCAGGCAGAACAGAATGTTGAAGATGAAGAAAAAGATGATAAATCTGAAGGAGAAATTGGAGATACAGAAAATCCAGATGATCCGCTAGACGCTTTCATGTCCAAATTAGATCAAGAAGTCCAAATCTCACAAGTTAACAATGATAACTTTGAGGAAGAACCAGAGGCTGAACAGCAAACCATAGAAAAGATCAATGATGACGAGAATGGCGAAGCACTGCAGCTTTTGAGAAAGCTAAAAAACAGAAAGACAAAAGATATCAACACTCTAAAATTCAAAAAACATCAATTGGAACCTTTCCAGAAAGACTTTCTTGTTGAATTGGAAACTATCGATCCTGATGAAGTTATTAATTTCAGAGTAATGAATAATATATTCATCAACAACAAAAAGATACATCCAGTCATGAATTTTTACCATTTTGGTCTTGATTATGATGCTCTTGATATCATCACTAAACAGCTTAAGTTCACCTCACCGACTCCAATTCAATCTCAAACAATTCCAGCAATAATGTCTGGTAAAGACGTTATTGGTATTGGTAAAACAGGCTCTGGTAAAACTATGTGTTACCTTCTGGGCATGCTGAAACATATAAAACAACAAAGACCACTTTCTAACGGAGAAACCGGTCCGCTTAGTATTATACTGTCTCCAACAAGAGAACTGGCTATACAAATCTTTGAAACTTGTCAAACATTTTTACAATCAAATGAGTTGAAGGCAATTTGCTGTACAGGCGGGTCTGAATTGAATAAGCAAATCAATGAAATTAAGAAAGGTGTTGAAATAATAATTGCCACACCCGGAAGATTTATTGACTTATTGACCTTGAACAATGGAAAGTTGCTAAAAACAGACAGAGTTACTTTTGTGACATTGGATGAAGCTGATAGACTTTTTGACTTAGGGTTTGAACCGCAAATTAATCAAATTATGAGAACAATAAGACCTGATAAACAATGTGTTTTATTTTCTGCCACTTTTCCAACGAAATTGCAAACTTTTGCTGTCAAAACTTTACATAAACCTGTGATCATAGCTGTTGGTAATAAACAAGTCGTCAATGAAAATATCAAACAACTAACTAAACTTTTTTCCAATGATAACGAGAAGTTTACTTACTTGTTACAACTCTTGGGAAAACAAGGAAATGAAAAAACTATCATCTTTTGTGAATCCCAAATTCAAGTTAATTTCATGAATAGAAGGCTAGTTGATAAAGGGTATTCACCAGTGGCTATTCATGCTGGTTTGCCGTCTCATGAAAGAACTGCAAATCTTCAAAGGTTTAGAAAGACAGAAAACATTTTAATTTGTACTGAGGTGCTATCCAGAGGATTGGATGTCCCAGATGTTACATTAGTTATACTTTATAACGCTGCTAGAACATTTGCCCAATACGTTCATACAACAGGAAGAACTGCTAGGGGAAACAAAACAGGTACTGCTATTTCTTTAATTTCAGATGATGAAGAGTTACAAGCATATATCATATATAAATGCATGATTGAAGATGAAGTTCCTGAAGATGTGAAACAATTGGCTTTGAGATTTGAAAAAGACTTGAAGGATGGTAAGAAAAAGATAAGCTCTGGTTTTGGTGGTAAGGGTTTAGATAACTTGGATAAACTAAGAGTTGAGACTGAAAAATCCGAACGTAAGAAATACGGTGAAGACGAAGAGTCTAAGACGAAAGAGGTTAGCAATGATGGTGAAGTAAGAGAAAAAGAAAATCACAATGACAATGAAGATGAAAATAATGATTCTATTACTGCTTCTATACCGAATCTTGATATCACGTTTAACACTGAAGATGGTCGTGCTCCAGATAGTGGTATATTCAATGCGAGAGTGAACATCAATGATTTACCGCAAAATGTGAGATGGGTTGCCAGTAATAATACATCACTTTCAAAGATTATTGAACAGACATCTACATCTATTACATATAAAGGTAAGTTTTACCCAGAAGGACAAGAACCAAAAGAAGGTGAAGAGCCTAAATTGTATTTATTCATTGAGTCACAAAAAGAACAACAATTACATGAAGCTATTGAAGCGATTAAAAAGATCATTGTTGATGAATTGAAGAAGGCAAATAATGACAGATCTGGTAAGTTCACACTATAGATGAAGCTAAGAACAATACAATTTTTTGCCTCAACGTACAAGTGTAATCTAATTTTTGCTACAGAAAATAAAAGACTTCATAGAAACACAGAATTCTTTCAATTGTAGTTCTAACGAGGATATTATAAGCCATATCTCAATCAAATACAAGTTCTGAATCGATCTTCTCCTTCAAAGCAGCCTCACTTTGGTCTTTCAAATGTGCCCGTGTGCTTTTTCCTCTCTCCTGTTGTAATTTTTGTCCTAAGGTCCCTTGTTTTGATAAAGTAGCCTGATATCTCTCCTCTGCTGCCCTTCTTGCTGCATCTTTAGGATCTAATTTCTCCGTTTTTACAGCCTTTGAGTCAGTGGAACCAGGTTTAGATTCTCCAAGGACGTGACCTTTGGCATTTATTGATTTCGGCTTTGGTTTTTCAATTTGTGACTTTGATTTCGGTTTTGCTGATATGGAACTTTGCGTTCTTTTGGTGGATTGTGTGGTGGATTGTGGTTTGACGGTTTTTGTTGAGCTCATACAGTTTCCCATTGAATCTCTTTGATTTAAATTGTTATTGTTTTGAGTTTTAGTTTTGGTATGACATTTGACACAGGGCACAGATGATCTAATTAGGGGTTTGGTAAGGAAGGGTAATTATGACAGAGTGAAATTTTCAGTTCAAAGGCCCAGCCATATAGGTTGGTAAAGTAACTAAAATAATGTATTTTACCTACAAGTGAAACCATCATAATAGATAGTGAACATTATTTATATCTCTATTTACAGTAAGGTTATATTAGTATGGTTGCTCTAAAATGGAATGTGAATAAATTAACAAAAAAGGGAATCATCATAAATGCATAAAACTCATGAAACTTTAGTCTCTCTAATAGTCATTATAGACAAAGTTTCTAAAGATTGGGACTTGAACAAATGAATCATCAATGGATGATAATTTGTCAAGAAGAGTTGAGTCATTCAAACCAACAAAGTATTCAAATTGATTGGCATCACGACTGAAGCTTTTGAATTTCTTTATTATAGCAGCATATAATTCAGATCTTTTATATGGAGAAGCTATAGTAGCATCTCTTAGAGCAGCCCAATCAGCATTGGCAATGTATTTATAACCTTCACTATCATTGAAAATCACCAGGTCTAACCAACTCTTCAAGATTTCTTCATTTGAAACGTTTGAAACAGATCCCAAAGATTTCAAATAGATACGACGGGAAACTTGAGATCTTGGTAAGTTATAAATTTCATAAGCTGAGTATAATGAATCAATAGTCTGTTTATCAGCCCATACCACACATTTGGAGATTATGATATTGAAAAATGGTTCATCAATTGGTTTGATATCGTTATAAGTTGTAATAACATCCTTTAATTTACTTAAACCTCTAGTTTTATCATCAGCAAATTTTTCAAAAAAGATTTCAAAAAATTTATTGTTCAATGAAGATGAAATACCATGATGAATATTACGGCCATAAAATTGTGTAGCAGTGGCCCATTTTTCAAAAACTTTATCAAAATCTTTTTCAACAACCCAAATATTCTCCAAGAATTGTTTAACATTGTTAACTTGTAAAGTTAATCTATATGGGGTATCTTTAGCAATAGCTTTGTCAAAAAATTTAGAAGCGATATTAATATTTTTAGATTCTCCAATAAAAGCCAAATGAACGTCAGTCAATGAAGCAAAACTAGCAGCATGCTGGTTATCACATAGATCACTGTAGTAATCTAAAGCTTTCTTGTATTCATCAGCTGCAAGTGAAGTCTTAATCATACCAGCTTGAAGGAAAGGATGAACAAATGCATTTGATTTCAAAGATTCATTGTATAAATTTTCAATATCAGCATAACTTGAGCCGGATTGGTACATAATCGGGAATAAACCACCCAAAACTTTTTGATGAGAAAAAGGTACTTTTAACTCTGGAACTTGTATAGCAGAGCCCCATAAAGAGATGGCTTCCTTTTCTAGCTTTAATTCTTTTAGGGAGGTTAATAAATGGACAGCACCATTCACATTTATTTGGATAGTTTTGTTTAATAAATCATCAATAATGGTTCTCAATGAGATTTTGATGAATTCTTGCATTTCATTATGGAATGAGCGAGAATCATAATCTGGTTTCTTTGAAAGTCTTGTAAGTTGTGCTCTGTTTGCTCTTAAACCAGTGTGAAGAGCATGAACCAATAAAGTTGTGAATGGTGGACCAAAGTCTGGAGTACCTTTCAGCTCTTCATACAAATCCATAGATTTCTTGATTCCCTCAGAGAAAACGTACTGATTAGAAGTTTCACTTAGATCAACCGCTTGTAGCAGAGATTCTTGAAAATAGGTCAGCTGGTTAAACCATGGAGAGGATCTGTCAATGGTAAGCTCATTAGAAAAATTATTGTTATTATTTTTCTTATTTCTATTATTTCTATTATTTTTGTTGTTTTTATTATTTCTATTGTTTCTGTTGTTCTTATTGGACTCTTGAGTGGGGTTAGATGTATTCAAAGCCAACTGAGCAATCTTCTTATTGAGATCAGCAACTTTGGTGATTGAATTAGTAAAACTCAAGTTATTTTGGTTTGTGACATCAGAAGAAGGAACTCTATCGATAGCGGCGGTGGAATTGAATCTGATGGAATGGTTAATAGAATTTCTTGCGGAAGAGACAACCTGGTTAGTTAATCTCGTTGTCTTTAACACATTTTGTCTAAACATTGTTCTTTGTTTAGGTGGCAAATGTGTTGAGCTTGTGGTGTTTGTACTATTTCGTTGCTTTTTTTGCTGAACGAAAGATTTTTAAAAACCAATCGACCGGGTGACTGTTTTAACTACGCCGCGTGTCCAAAGATTGAAAGTTTTGTATAAAGTGTATCACGTGCTTTCCCTGATCTCTCTGTTAATCATGTGAGAGAAGAAATCAAGTACTGCTATTCCCTTACGTGCACTATTTCTCAGTCCTCTTCGGGCAATTATACCATCATGTGCGTTCAAAACACTGAGATGAACAGCAAACTTGTACCAATCAAGACTATTCAAGTTCCGTAATATGGTCTTTCTATCCTCATCTAAAGGTAATCCATCAGTCTTTTCAAATATCTCATATGCTGAAGTGTCAGGATTCTTGAACAGAGAGTCTCTATTCTCATCCAGATTATCAAGAACAAGTTCTAGATATTCACTTCCTTGGTCGAAGCTCGATTCTTTGGAACTACCATCTTTTGACGTGTCTGTTCGAGAATCATATTGTGTCAAGTCAATCGCATCTCCGATTAATGCACCTGTAGTTTCATCCAATTTCTCACTGAGTGAAATCACTTCTTTATGATCTTCATGTTTCACTGGCACAAGGCTACTTAGCTCATCTTGCGGAGGTCTTTTGAATGTTTTTACTATGAAGAAACTCACTATTGAACCAATTGTACTTGCTGATACAACAAATAGTAACCAAATAGGAAATATGGTAGAAATTGCGAGTATTATAGCACCATATTTAAGTTTCTTGGTCCATGAAAGCCCATCTTTCTTATGACCATCAGGTTTAAATGTAGCATTATGAAGATTAACAAACTCTGGTTTCACATCAACTCCTCCAATAGTGAATGTGGGTATAATATTTTGTTCAAAATCAAAAGAAATATCCAAATGATCCCAGTGAGCATCAAACGGATTCTTATCGGTAATGAAAGCCGTATAGAAGTTTACTGATCTATCATGACGAATATTGGCAAATGCAAATCTCTTTTTGAATTTCTTCAATGCATTCAAGTATTCACCTTCAGATAACGCCAGCACAATCTTAGCATTATCTTTGATGAACAACTGGGAACCAACTAACCCTATCAAATTAGAACCCATATAGTTTAGTAAAGAAAACCTTTTTTGGAAAAACCAAACACCCAGATGGGGTGTTGCAAACGTTGTAAAATATTGGGGTTCAATATGATCAAAGAGATTAAGTTTCTCCAATTCACCAATGATATAACGAGATACTAACCCACCAAGTGAGTATCCCACAAAACTTATCTTTGTGATTTGATTTCCTGATTCATTAACTTCTTTGATCTCTTTCAATAGTTCCAGTAGCATTCGTTGGCCAATGATTTCAATACCATCATAGGTTTTGAAAAAAGATGAAGTTTTGGGTCTTAATATATGAATCTTCTCTTTAGAATCCACTATATTATTCCTCAAAACTTCTTCTACAGCTTGTAAATGACCAGCACCTCCCCATAAACTGATTCAAAATGTGATCTGTTAGTATCAATGAAATATCAAATAGATCCCATATACCTGAAAACATACCCGTGGACTAAGACAAACAAATGCGTATTCGACATTCCTTCAGGTTACTGGTACACTTGTCCTGGATTTAAATATGAGCAAAAAAAAATAGATATTTCAGCTTATCAAATCAGACAAATTCTTCTCTTCACAGGAACTTTGATAATAACAGCTGAATGTTTATTCGTCAGAGGAAGCAATTGATTTTTGGTGAGAGCTAATCTAACAAAACGCGAATATTTCCTTTAACGGGTGATAATACTATTCTCAACAATAATCAGGTTTACTTTTACAATAAAAAGGTCTCGTTTTTTTTCTTTTGGAGACATTCAATAGAAGTGGAATTATATACAGTAAACTTCTTTTAGTCATCAATCAGTTTGAGAGTGCTGCAAGAACTGACCAAACCGTCGCCAATATATTTGGATTCCGCAGTGTCCGTAACAATAGTCTTTAGAGCTTTTTTTTTTCTTTTGGCACAAAACTTTTTGCGCCAAAAGTTTTCAGATTTGCAGCTGTTGCTTAGTTTTTGCTATCGTTCGATAGGCTCAATAAGATGTGGGCTCAGATAAAGATGAGTATTCGTAAAGAACCTGGCCAATTCCTTTATTATTTACAAAAACTTGAAATGTTTAATATGTGTTTAATACGACATTAAAAGACTTTCTTGACGTTTTTTGTTGGCACTGATTACTCAATGAGATCCAAACCTAGCTAATAAAGTATTTCATAATTGTTCCATAAGACACAAGCTTTGGAAAGAAACATCTTTCTAAATCCTGTCAAGCAACGTCAGTCACACCTCGATCATTTGAGTTTGAATAGCAAACAGAGGAGCAGTCAAGAGGTCATCTCTGATGTCAGGAAATTGTGTCGTCATAATTCTATTCGCGTATTCGCGAACAATTTTTCAAATCAGGAATATTTTCGCCAATGGCGTAGATTTTCGTTTGTTAAAGTTCGAGACCAGTTCAAAAATCTGCAGTCTGCAGTCTGATAAAAAGGACCCAGTTCACTTTTTGGCAAGGGCATGAATTTTGTATAGTGGAGATCCAACCATAAGATGATTGTGAGCTAAAAAGTACACTGTGAAACTCAATCAAAGACCCCAAAGAACACTTTTACTAATTGTGTAGAATCATGCTTAATTGTATTAAACAGGTCCTTTAAATGAACTCAATTGAAATTACTCTTGTTTCCTTCTTTCTCCAGAAGAGAAAGGAAAAACATCTACGGTTTTGTAATCTGCATAAGAGTGCATTATTTAATGCTATTATATGCATTTATATGCACGTTACCTTTCTTTTGGTCGTCACGGCAATTGCGAAAAAAAAGAAAAGAAAGAAAATTTTTATATATATATCTTGCGGTAAATTTATTTAGATGGCGTTCGCTGTCTCTTCTTCTCTATAAACTTGAACCTACTTGATTAAGGTTTAATATCAACTTACTCTCAACAATATTCAATTCAATTCAACTTATAAAGCTAAGCTAAACACATTATCACTTACCTCAATCTTATAGTGTCACAAAAAAGAAGTTTTTTTTTGACACATTTATAAAAATGTTCTTCTCCGAATCATTCAATGCCTTTGGTGCTATGACTCTCGAAGTTCAAATCGGTGAAATGTCAAATTTACCGGATGAACAACCGATGACTGGATCTATATCCAGAAAGATGTCAAAGTCATCTATTGGAAGATCTGAGGACTTATCAATTCCATCTCCACCCTTATCACCATATCAATCTTCTATTGCTTCTTCAACTGACCAAACTGGTACTGCAAGTGTTGTCTCTAGAAATGAATTGATCTCATCGAAACCAGAGCTAGATACAATTGTTGCCTTAAATAAAGGTAATGGTGAATATCCAGTTGGTTCATTCGTTGATTTACCGTTAGTTGTAAATGCATGGAATGGAGTTGGCACAAAAGTTTTTAAAAAACAACAGATTCAATTCTTAAGAAACTACATGAATCGTTCTAAACATTATAGATCTTCTTCTAACAAGAATTATTCAAGAAGATACGCCCCAAGAAGAGTTATTAGAAGTTATTATGCTGAAAATTTATCTAATACTAATAATAGTGACTCCGAATACAACAGTCAATTTGAAAAAGTTAGAACACGTCGTGTTGCAAGAGAAACTTCTACTATCCCAAACTTTACTGATTCAGAAGTCCCATCAAGGGTTTCAACTCCAACTCCTAAGAAGAAAAAGCCTGCCGCTTTATCATCACCAGCAACTACAATCCATGTTGATTGGGAATCTTTACCAGATTACTCTCCAGATACTTCTACTTTACCAGATAATGCTAGATGTTTAAAAGTGGAGTGGAAGGGACAACCAATGAATCTATCTAATGATCCATTATTGGATAAATTACATCCAGCTGAAGTAACATTGGCATCCATTTTGAGACTTCCTTGTAACTTATACCTAGATTCAAAGAGACGGTTATTCGCTGAGAAAGTTATTAGACTAAAGAAAGGATTACCTTTCAGAAGAACTGATGCTCAAAAATCATGCAGAATCGATGTCAATAAAGCTAGTAGATTATTTGCTGCTTTTGAAAAGATTGGCTGGTTGCAAGATGATAAATTTGACCGATTCTTATAAGCGTTCTCTCTGGGTGCATTTTTGGTTTTTAATGAGGTTATATTAAATGGAGTTTTATAGAAGGTTTTTTTTTTCATTACCAAAGTGTTGGTTATTATATGGTTTTGCATGTTAGGTTATCATCGAGGTTTATTATTTCAACAATTTATTAATGGTTATATTATTTTGTTTATTTTTATCATGTGCTGAGGTTCTCTCAATCACTTTAACATTTTACTTTTTTTAATTGGTTTCATAATTATTTTGTGGTTTGATTATATATATTGGTTTCTAAGGGTTTTCATACAGGTGAATACTATCATACGGTTTATTATTTCTAAATTAAAATGTAGATTGACATATTTTCAAAATATACAACATGATACCAATGAGCAATAGAATTTATATTATTCATGGTTTAAGTTTATAAAGATGACTAACATGATCAGTTTGAGGAACTGCATCTGCAGTGATCTTCCATTCATCTCTCTGAGGTTGGTAGTCTTTCAAACGTTTTTCAAAAACTTCTTTAGATTCACCAGCTCTCCATCTCAAAGGATAAGCTGTATGATCTTCAGGGAAGAAAGTGTGACCTTTTTGTCTATAAACTTGTTCTCTCAAAGTACCTTCATCAACAGCATAGTCTGTTTGAGCAAGACCTCTCTTTTGTAGCTCTGGAATCAATAGATCAACAATATCGGTGAAAGTTTCAGGGAAAACAACGTTAGAGAAGTTGAAGCCATCAACACCAGAAGCATCAACATAATCTTCGATTAAATCAGCAACTTCTTCAGCAGAACCAACGAAGGAACCCCATTGGTTTTCGAATAAATTTGTACCAATAAATTCTTGAGTGACAACTTTACCTTGAGCTTTAGCAAGATCAACGTAACGTTCAGCAAGAGCTTTAACTTGTGGATCATCAACTTGGGTTAAATCTTCATCTTCTGGCCATTGGGCAACATTCAAACCTGTACCACCTAGCCAGACTAAAGCACCACGAAAATCATGATATTTCTTGATTTCTTCGTGTTTGGCAATTGCTTCTTCATGAGTTTTACCAACAATAACTCTCAAACCAGTTACGAATTTAAGATTATCTGGGTTTCTTTTGTACTTTTCTTGAGCCAATTTTTTGGTCTTTTCAATTTGGGCTTTTGCTGTTTCAGTATCCAAACCAGGAATAAAGATTAGTTCACCAACTTTGGCAGCCAATTGCAAACCTTTGTCGCTGGCACCGGCTTGGATTAACAATGGGACTCTTTGTGGAGATGGCTCTGTGATTTGAGGGCCTGGGATTGTAAAATATTTACCTTCGAAGTTGATTTCTCTGATAGCATCTGGATTAGAAAAGATACCCTTTTCACGATCAAACACAACACCATCATCTCTCCAGGAGGAGGCTAGTAATTCAATTAAAGCCTGAACGTATTCATCGGTCTTCTCGTAACGTAATGATTTTTCTGGCAAGACATTGTTATCAGCCAACTGTCTACCAGCAGAAGGTAAAGCTGAGGAAACAATGTTCCATGCGACCCTACCACCAGAGATATGATCCAAAGTAGCTAATCTTCTAGCGAAATGGTAAGGGTGTTCAGTTAAAGTAGAACAGGTGTAACCAACAGAGATGTTTTTAGTTTGAAGAGCAATGGCAGATAAATAGGCAGTTGGATCATTCTTTGGGAAGTTGTTACCACTGATAGCAGCTTCTTCGTAATTGAATGGACCTTTGTAACCTCCATAGATAGCCAATGAATCACCAATGAATAGAGCGTGCAATTTACCTCTCTCAGCCAATTGAGCAAGTTTGACCCAGTATTCAGCCTTGTAGTAGTCTCTGGATTGATCTCTTGGGTTTCTCCATTGCCCTGGAGCATGTAATGAAGGAGTGAAGGCTTCAAAGAAGTTCAAGATTAGTGGAGTTCTCTCCTTTTTTTGTCTTTTAGCAGCTCTTTCAGAAGAAGAAGTCATGTTGTTGATGAAGAAAAAGAATCTGATAAACAAAGGAGGAAAGAGGTGGATCCTCCAACGTTATAAGTCATTGAGGTGTCGTCAAAGCCGGTCCACAGTGCACATTTGTTCTTGTCCCCAGCCACAATTAGATATAATCACGGTATAAGCTCCCAGTTGGGGAAAATACCAGGGCCTCGTAACCGGAAATAAGTAGAAACCACCTCCAACGAACTTTACTGGGAATGAGAGTACAATACTGTCGCTATAGGATATTCGTCCGTATTATCAGACGTCACCCAATTACAAATGGAAGCCGACAATAGAGAAAAGAATTAGTATAACCTCTAAAAATCGAAAACATACGAGTATTTCGAGATTAAAGCCATACATATAGCCATAACTATTAAGTGAGCTGATGTGTGTTTCGAAGTCCAACTTGACTCATAATTCTTGTACTGTTGCAATAAATGCCTCTATTAGACGGAAAAAATACCAGGCCAATAAAACTTGTTAGAGTTTGAGGGTTCAAGAGATTCAGGAGTTTGTGTTTATTTTCTTTTGTTAGTTTGTATGTGAGTTATAAAATTTTCACCCAGTAGAAACCAATTTATAATCCAAACCAAATCAAACTGAAATAAAACTAAAACAATGGGCAATCAAGTAAAACCAATCCACCACGAGCCAAAAAGAATCGAGCAACTTTCTAGTGAACTTCTCATTGCTGGTGCTGTTGGTGCTTTAAAAGGTGCACTTATTGGTGTCACTACAGGGATTCTTCTCCGTCTAATAAGTCCAACCTATCGCCATGCCAGAATACAAGTGAAAGTACTTTATCATGCTACATGGATTAGTATGGGTGCAGCATTCTGGGCTGATAAACAGCTATTACACTTTGAAAAGAGATTGTTTAGAGAAGAAACTGAGAGAAGGGAGAGAATATTGGATGAGGCTGCTGATAGAGGTATCTTCTTAGAAGATGACAAACGTAGCTTAGATGATGGTCTTCATAGACATCCAAAGAATTGAGTCCTTGAAAGATTCATTCAATAACTTCTTGTAACTTAGCATCACAAATTCATCTTGTCATTTTATAACTTTAAATTTAGTCCATTTCAATATACATATACTACAGAATCAACAAAAAAAAAAGAAAAAGCAAACATTAGAAAGCCTTTCGAATTAGTTTGTACTTTCATCTCTTTCTCTTTTTTACTGCCTGAAAAGTATCATCATTCGTGTGGTTCGTTACGTTTTGACCCCATTCGCTCTGTTGAACAGCAGCTGCAAGTTTTACAACTCTTGATAGGTCATCTGTCAATACAGGACTTCCTTCTCTTAAACGATCAATCTCATCTTCGGTGACATTATCATTATCAAATTTATTTGAAAGATTTGATTTGATCAATTTAAAAGTTTTCAGTGAGTTCCATACAATCAGCTTCACTGATTTTTTGGAAATATTAATAATTTCACTACCTTTCAATGGGATATAATCTTCAGAAAATTTTAAAGAGATTGGTTCAATTAACCATTGAGCCCAAATAATTATCGAATCATCAGTCTGAATTAATAAAGTGCCCGGTTGATCCTTATTTGTGGTAATATTTTGAATCCTTGTGTTTGTAACTAGAAGTTCAATAGGTTCTGTTACTTCATTTGAAACTGACCATACGAATAAGGAAGTGGGCAAAGATTGGACGACACTAAATATGTACTCTGAGTCAATCTTCAAAATATGAATCCCTTTTTCTATAGGATCTATCGTGACCAATCGTGGTAGTTTAAATGTATTTGATTGTAAGCTTCCCTTCTGAGTGAATTTATCATTTGCCAAATTCTGTTTCCAGACTTTTGTATTATTAACATTTATATTGGATTTATGCCTTATCAACGTTTCAATAGTCAGTGATGATGCGATATCCAGTACCGTCAACACTTCATTGTGATCAGCTATAATAACATGATCATTATCAAGAAATTCCAAGTGCGTTATGCCTAAATGACTAGAAGATTCATCAATATATTGAAACAGGGGACCTTGTGAGCCTGTTAAATCACCAGTTATTGAAAATCCAACCACTCTAACACCAGTCATTCTTGAATCATTACATATTATCCAGTCGTTTGAGAGTTTAATGTCTTCCAAGTTCTCAAAAGATGCCAATGTTGATTTGTATATCGTCTTTGATAATGATCCATCACTCAGTAAACAATTATTGATTGTTTTCTGTTTTGATGTACTGAAGATGTGATATAATATCGTGTTTCCTTCAACATCACGTTCAAAAAGCTTATTGAAGATTGGCTTCTCAATCACCACAATTTCGCTTTTATGATCAAATGAGTATATTTTGGCAAATAATCCATTCTGTAAGAATACTGCTATTTGTTTAGATCCACAATAAGCAGTCTCGATTTCATTCTGTGTAGCTTTGAGCCATTGGAACGATTCGATTCCAAACACATCACTTTCATCAATTGATATATCAACCGTGTGATCAAACGCGTCGAATATTCGGATCTTATTAAGAGAAGACACTAATACAGCAACTTTACAGCTTTTGTGGCCACTGAACGGCTCAAACGTGACCTGTGTGACTTTAATGAACTTGTTGATGTAACTAAGATCAACTGTCCGTAACGTTTCCAGCGTGTCTGTTCTTCTGAGAACGAGCGTTGAGGCGTTCAAATAGGCCAAAATATTGTGGTCATGTGAGAGAACTGGTCTGAAGGAGAAGGAGAAATCTGAAGAGACATCGCTCATTTTCTTTTTTATAAATATCAATCCAACTTTTTTTGTTTATATTTTTGTTTATATATAAAATATTAAACCGCCTTTATGTTAGTTCCGCCTTTTAATCTCTGCGAGTGATAAAATCATTCTAATTAACTTCGATATAAATCATGTCTGAGGAGAAGAAGCAGTGCTCCTCATGTCATATCCGTACGAGCAACACTTCTTCTATGTTTAAGCTAAAGCCTAACGGGAAGCTATCATCCACTTGTGTTCTATGTCTGGAGAAGAAGGCTCTCAAGGCAAAGTTGAAGAAAAAAAGGGTAGAAAACATCGATACTGAGCTCCTTGTCGCATCTGAGAGTACTGCACGTAAAAATTCAATGTTAGAAACTACGCTGAACGACTTTTATGTGGCTGTTTCTAACAATAATACTAATTATTGCACTTATGAGACCAGTATTAATTCCTCTACAATAGATGATGTTGTTATAGTGAATCATGAATTTGGTATAAAAAACCGAGGCATTGAGTTTGAAGAGCTGGAATCTATCAGAATATTCATTACGAGTAAGATCTTTGAGCTCACTGGTTATAATTTTGTTACTAAATCTGTCAAATGGGGAACTGCAAATACAAAAGCTTTCTATTTGCATTGTTCTCAAGACTTAAAATCAAAGAGACATAGACCAGGTAAAAGAGTTAGAAAAATTCCTAATAGCCCTTTGAAAAAATTTGATTGCCATTCATTACTTGTCATTACACTTAATAAAATTACCAAAGTTGTCAAGATTAGTTTCCAACATGATGGTCAACATGAACGTGCTGAAACGCTTAAAAGGAAAGATGTTTTTGACACTTGAACTCTTTCACTATCTCATCGATCCTATAGATGAGCTCAACTGAACAATTCATGGAATCTAAGGTTTTGTTTTTCCACTGTTTCTTGGTGATATTTTTTAAATTATTGAAAGAACTCTTGATTGAGTTGATAAATTTAAGTTTGATTACTGGTTTTTTAATAATTCCAATTGGAATGTCAATTTCACAATCCTTCAAAGGCTCTTCATTCTTTTTTTGCTTCTCATCAACAAAGTCCATGTCAATAATGAATCCAATGATATTATTACCAAATTCAGACATTACATTCTTACATAGTTCCAGAATTTCAACAATATGCGATTCATTTGTTATAGTTCCCAGATTTATCAACAACTTGAATTTCAACAGTAATTTGGCTTTCAAAATATCACCAATATGCTGCAATTCGTTCATTTTGATTACAATAACACAATCATTATTACCCGAAGTTTGAATATTACCTATCTGTCCGTCATTCAAAATAGTTAAATAAGATTGTGGCGATTTGACAATCTCAACTTGATCCAAATATTCTGCTGCAAACCCTGCCTGGAAACCCACCGGCATTGGTAATCCACTTCCAATTTTGCCCATATCTGAACAAGAAAGTAGACTCATGGAATACAAATCATAGAAATGAAGAAATGATAATTCATCACAGATATGACCAATGATTGGAAATTCTTTTGAGTGGATTATAAGAGATTGTCTGGTACTTACCAAGCCATTGTGAAGATAGAAAGGAATTGAACTATTGTGCGATGACATTCTTTTACAAATATCAACGTTCAAACAGATTTTTAAACAGTGAGGTGGTTGACCATCAATGAGACAGCTAAGTCTTTTCAGATAGCAATCAATCTGCTCAAGACTTGTGATAATACGAGGCCCCGCAATCATAAGAATCCCATCTTTAGCATTGTTGTAGATCATTTCATGGATAGAGTCTCTATTCTTTAATATCAATTCACGGTTTTCTTGGTCTAAGGGACACAGAAACTCTTTTACCACTTCTGGTTGTGATAGAGCTACCTGCTCTTTAGCTATAAAATTAATTAACATGCCATTTCTTGGTCTCTTTAAAACGATGTTTAGTATTTGTAGTTACTAGTGTGGATAACGCTGGCGGAAACGGTCATAAAAGCGCCATTAAAATTGGATAGAGAAGAGAAAGAAAGCGAAGAAAGTGGTGAAATAGAGAAAGGAACGATTGAAGAGCGCAATGACTTCAAATACGACGATTGTAACGACATTTTTGTGGTTAAGAGACAAGTTTCTTGAACAATTTGCCATTCTTTTTTTCTTAAAATGCTATCAAAACAAAAATAAAAACAAGCCAATTAGTAGCCATCGAAACGACGACAAAACACAAAAATGCGCCAGAAAAGATCGGAAACTCTTCTCAGTGAGTGCCACTATTTCGCTTAAAATCTATTTCATTTTGCTGTTTATTAACTTTGTTAAATTTTTTCTCAGAAAAAGTGGAATTGAACACAGAATCGCTGATATCAAGGCTCCAGAATATCATTGCACTTTCAGTAAGTTTACAAAACCCATATCTCTACTCACTCAAGGGTGTATTTTGAACTTGAATAACTAATAGGTTTTAGGCATCAACATCATCACAAGAGATCCAGGCCTCTGAAATGCTACAAATTGAATCCAATACCATGATGATGATTAGACAAGTCGAAGAGCTATTATCCATATCGAGGACATTAAGAGAAAATTGGATATTAGGACAGATGCCACAGTTAGTAAATCAGGATGTAAATGAAGAAGATTTCTTGCATGGAATCAGTACAAAGCTTGATACTGCATTAAGCAAAATTATTAATATTGAGAAGTTTGAAGAGGAGATTGCACATGAGGAAGAAATAAAAGAAGAGGAAAATCAAGATATAGAAGAAAAAGAAGAATTAGAAGAAGATCAAGACCATGGAAAAGAAATAATTGGAAATGAAGACCTAAAAAAAGAAGATGAAGAACCAAAAAGTGGTGAACTTGTGACAAAAGATGTAAAACAAGAGGAGAATTCTATGAAGAAGGAACACATTGAACCTGAAGCATCAGAGAATCCCATTGAAATTGAAGAGATCTCCAACCAAACTGATCATCCTAAAATAAATAATGACTCTACTTTCACAAATGATATGATTAGCTTGGACACCGATCTTCAACCACTGACATTAGGAAGTGATGGGAATTTGGAAGAAATTGATTTCGATAATTTTGGTAATCTCGATGACAAAGTTTCGAATAATGATGTTATTATGCTTGATTAATTAAAACAGAAACTGAAATCAAATCATCCTACTATAATATATAAGAAAATCAATGTTTCTTCTATTCTTTTTTTTATATTTTTATTAGGTTCATAAGTTTCATTAAATCAATACTTCTTCGTTATATTTTCCAACAGCATCTTTAAACTTTTGGAGATCAAATCTCTTAAAATCAGAGTTTAGATTGATGTAGTTTGATGATGGTCCTCTTGGTCTTAGTTTCTCATTTGGGTAGGTCTCTTCGAATGCATTTTTTTGTTCTTGTTGCTGCTGCTGCTGTTGTTGTTGTTCGATAAATGCTGGTAATATATCCATCGGGTGGACCAGATTGTAATAAGGATCTTGCTGGTCAAATGGGGGATCAATATCATCAGGTTCTTCTCCAATATTTAATATCAAGGTGTCAAGATCATCTAGTATTAGATGTGAGTTATTTGGTTCTATTAAAGTTGGGGAGGATACATCCGATATGGTTTTGGTCCTTGGGGTCGATGAACCTTGGACAGATCCAATTGGAGTGATCTTGTCTGATAATTCAATACCTAAAGTCTTTGATATTGATTCGTTAGTTGGAATCGATATGATATCAGTCTGTTCGTGGGATATACTAATCTCTGGTTCCTCCGTTTTATTTAGAACTTTATTGAATTGGCTCATTTTTATCACCCTCCTCTTTTTCAACTTTATATCGTTTTCCTCTCTATGATGTGGTTTCAAGTCTTGATATTCAACTTGTGATAATGATATTCTTTGAACGACATCATTAAATCCACTTGGTTTCAGTGAAAGTGTATCATATGCATCGATTTGTAGTTTTTGTAGAGTATAGTTTGATTCTATTGGAACATCTGAACCCTCCAATGCAATTTCAACATTAACTTTAGTATCAGGCCTTATATCCAATTCGGTTTTCAGAATGTTGATCTTATGGATCATTGTAGGTAAATCTTGTATAAGAAATTGTGTAGCCAATTTCAGGGCATCATGTTTAATTAACTCGAAAAGATCCTTATCTAATAGTTCATCTATGGAAGTTTTAATATCTAGATCTATTGTTGGTTCATCTTTGAAAACAACTGTAATACTTTTACCATCATAAACCATTGTGAAGAACGAATCAATTTTGATATTATAAATGTTAAAATGAACTGGAATTACCGTTGATTTATCAGCTAGAATGAAACTTGGCTTGGTGAACTTGTCAAACTCTAAGAGCCTCAGAGAGTTTATTTCCATGTCAGAGCAACATGTTATTTTTGATTCACCATCATAGCTAAATTTAAATAGTCCTTTGAATTTCCCATCTTTTAGAGCAATAATGTCCAACAGTTCAAAAATAGGAGGATTATCACCTAATGATAATGATTTGACTGATATAGATCGAGGGAACTGTGGGATAGTTGTGGCCTTCAAAATATTATTGAGTGAAGACTTGATATCTATTTGGGTCAGATTCAACCAGTCGAACAAGAAGGACATTCTGATCCAAGGTGAGGTGGCAGCAAACTAAAATTGACACAAAAAATTCAGTTTATGAAGCCCTGGAGTGTGAGAAAGAGGATTGTCTTAAAATTGCAAGTGGTTGTTTAGATTTCAAGTTGATAAGTCACTTTACTGAAAAAAAGAACGAGTAATAAGCACAACAAGTAGCCAACGATCTGAAATCTCAATAAAACTGTGAACATGTGCCAAAACGCTTCTCCAATTTTTTGGGCGCCCAACAGAAAAACGGCCAGCAATATATTACGTAATAACACTAATGTAATCATGGTGATCACACTAAAATAGATGATTTGGATAAAGAGGTTGATAAAGGTGGTAGTCTATTCAATTCTATACAATTTTATACACATTCATGAAATCCATAGCATTTATCTAAGGAAGTATCTAGTTTCTTCCGATAAAAAGGCAATAAAAACCATAGAATTTTCCCACTTTGTACTTTTGTCTGTTCAACGAGGCATGGCTCCACTTCCTCATCAAACATAGAAGGGAGCTGAAGTTCTTTTTCTTTCTCTTTATTCCTAAAGTCATAGAATATAACACGGTCTTTGAATTCTGGTGATTCTCTAAGATTATATTTGGGTGTTTGCAAAACGAAACGATTATATCCGTCTGTATCAATAACAGTAGCACCTCTAGGAGAACCTCCAAGATCTTCAACTGCTTTCTTAGCAGAAACCTCAGCATCATAATAAACATCAAATAAAGAACGTTCATCAATAGACCATTCATATTCCCAAAGTTTTATTATCTTTTTGGGAACCTTTGGTGATCTCATAGGAGGATCAACTGAGACAAGACACATATCAACACAAGCACAAGTGAGCAGCCCATAGCTATACATCAAAATTACCATAGCTATTATAATGAATGAGATCCAGAATCCAAGAAATGCAAACTCTTGAATTTTTACGGTTCGATTGTTCAATACTGAACCTGCCATATTATTATTGATGGTGGTTCTATTATTGTTAGGTATCATGAAATTGATACCTTTGATGTTTGGATACACGGACATTATTGATGTGATAGTGGAAAATGTGGTAGTAGCAGTCGTTATTTCAGTCTCAGTTCGGGTTAGAGATATATCTTTTGAATGGAGATATGAGCTATTTGAGTAAATCACTGGATAAATTAACATTGTTATAACTCTCCTTTTTGGATTAATCAAATTAAAAGTTGTTCAATAAAACCAAATAGGTAGAATGTTAAATAATTATTTCATGTGATTTTCCTTTTATGTATAAAGGGGGTCCTTCTCAGTCTTACTGTTTAAAAGACCAAAGAGAGGTTTTTCCTGATCGAATTAGTAAAAGAAAACATCTCATCGTAAATCCCTCTAGATTCTAGCCCCATTCAGCACACACATGAAGACCCTGATTTTCATCATGTCTTTCTCAGGGTTTCCACAATTGAAAAATTCTCAAATTTCTTGTCTTGTCCACTGTTTTGCAATGCTTTTTCTGTTATTCTCAATTTTTCTAAGTAGAGTATAAAACACTGGAACTTTTCTCTTCTTTTCTAAGATATCATTCTTAGCTATAAAAGTTTCATATTTATCTAGCTTATTGAATTGCTCATATTTGACATCCTTCACCTCTTTCAGTTTAGACTTCAAGATCTCAATAATACTCAATAGTTTCTGGATTCCATCACCTGAACTAACCAATAATATTATCCCATCATCACTAATCTTCTTCAATGCATATGATATCTTTACACTCATTTTATCACCTTTTCTAATAATAATTGAATGTGCATTTGAATCCAACTCTGGAGATGAAGATATTAGACTTTGAGACAATTCAAAGAGGTCATTATTCCCCAACTCTTTCGTTTCAAGTTCAGTGGATGGATAACCGGTTTTCTGCTTCTTGAGTGGTGGCTCTGTGTCCTGTGATGACAATTGAACGCTCATATTAATTCTTTCACACTTTGAGAGTACTCTTTGTCCATAGTCAACATAACTAAAGAAAATTATTTTGCTCATATCTTGGTGTGCGGGTGTTTTAGAATTATCCTACAGAATATGGTGGAGCAGATACAGACTTTATTCAGTCGTCGATATGAATCCCGAAATGAAGGAAGCAAGGACTTTGGTAAGTTCTCATGTATCACAAACACTATATATATAGCTAAAAAATAGATGATTTATTAATTAATTTGATATAATACATGATTCCAACTTATCATAAGGTGAATTAAAGTGAGCTAGTAATAAGTAACTGAGACCAAACCAATATATGTAATGTCTCAATATTCCTTCTTGAATCCATGTTTTAGCTCATCACTATACTCCATGGCAAAAGAGATTTTGTACTTAATTTCCTTCAGATCACATTTAAGAAACTTCATTATATCAGGTGTGAATACACTCAGATTATTATGATTACGTTTATAGGTCTTGAGAGTCTTGAGGAATCTTTTCCATTGGGGCTTCGTCCAATTTTCCGGTTCTCCCAGTTCCACTTGAAGGTGAGGTTCCCTTGGTCTGAGATTTTCTTTAGCTTGTGAAGAGGATTCAGGTTCCTCAGGATATAGAGTACTATGCAAATTTGCAGTTCCCTCCTCGGTTTTTGAAGTCAGTTCGGTTGATGTTGTTCTGTTTTTAAGCCTTTCGGTGACTGTTTCAATAAGCTCAAATGTTCTCTCATCCTGATTATCCAAACCATTAGAATTCTCATGCTTATCAAGCGGTTGTTTATACCTCTCCAAATTTGGATAGAGCGATGTACTTAATACTTGTCCCGTTATACCATTTGGTTGAACATTTTCAGTCAAACTAGAAGTGAGAAGAGCACCGTTTGCTGATTGATGTGGTTGTGGTTTCGGTTTATCTTGGGAAAGTGATCGTATGTTTAGATCAGGGTATAATTTTGTCTTTTTTGTATTCAAACTTTCCTCATAAGTGTCAGGTTTCTTGTCAAACGGCTCCAACTCTGATCGTTTTCTTTTTAGCAGATTTGCATCAATTAATATGTCACCAAATTTAGTAGATGTTAGCTCTGGAACGTGTAGCTCCTCATCATCAGAATCAAATCTTTTATTGTTGGTAGTAGCTTGAACTGTCGAATTATCTTCAGTACCGCTCCTTATTATAGATTGATTAGCCTCAATTACCCTGTTTTGTAGCTCAAGTAATTCATTATCTGGAGAATCTTCGGGGCTTACTCGTTTATGGTGTGCTGATTTCACTAGGCTTCTCCTTCTAGCCATACTCGTATCCGTTACCCTATGTATAAAAGATTCAGGATGCAATGAATTAGCAGTTGAATTATCATTGAAAACACTTGTATCCTTATTAACTGAGTCGTTGATTGACTTAATTCTCTGTTCAACTGGACTGCCATCTTTAAAAATAGAAAACGCTGGTCTCGTGGAGCCAGGTTTGTTTGGTTGTACAGGTGTAGATTTAGATGAAGATTTCCCAGGAGCTATTTGAGGTTTAGTGGCAGATGATATAGACTCATTTGTCATAGAGATTTTTCTTGGAGATTTGGAGGTAGAAGGCTGCTTTAATAAGTCAACATTCACAGGAGTGGGTGCCTCAGGATTTGAAGGTTTATCCTTCTTTATCTGCTGTGGTCGAGCCAGATTAAGCTTTGGAGTTGAAGTAATAGAGTTTCTAGATATATTTTCAGCGGGATAGACATGCTTTTCAGGGCTCAATAGGTCTGAAGGTATTTCGTCTAGTAAAGTAGAATTGGCTATATCATTGTTAATTATTTCATCATCATCATCAAATTCATCCTCAGGTAAAATATTTCTTGAAACATTAGCACCAATCAGTGACCTTGACTTAAAAGATGTTATAAATTTTGAATCATCGTGAGCAACAGGGGACTTTGATTTTGTAAAACCTTGGGTGATTTTCGGCGTTCCCTTTCTCAAGGGCGACTTTGACTTGTCATTTAGTGGTATTATATTTGATCGTGTTGTCGTATCATTAGAATCATCATCATTGTTGTTCTTTCTATTATCCCTTCTTAGTGTTTTAACTGGAGAAGTTAGGATATTTCGTGAGTTTGTAGGACCTTTCTTTCCAGGGGTTAACTTATTAAGGAGCAGATTACTTGTGTATGACTCTAGATTTATTGAGAGCTCATGCTCAATCGACCGCTTGTCAGACATGCTCCTTCCACTTCTTTTCTGAAACAATCAATTTTGTATTTTTTTAATTGTTTACTTTTGATTTTCTCTTCTGTATTAGTGTTCTTGCGATTTGATTACATAAGCTATAGTAATACCTAAGTTCGCAGCACAGCACTGGCTCTTCAAGGTTTATGTGGCATTGTTGTCTTGGATCATGAAGCATTCAAAATGAATAATCAATGGGAAGCCCTAGAACATCTTCTTCCTAAGGCCAACCACTTGCAGGAAGTTTCTGAAGGCTTCAAAAATCATGTTCATTAAGTGTTTAAACGTTGTGCAGTCTGAGCAGCAATTGATATTATAATCGTGAGATACTTAGTTGTCAAACAAATCTTCGTAGTCTGACCAACACAACAAGACACTATTACTATTACTATTTCTTGCGCCTTCTTGTAAATTTATCAGTCAGATCACATCAGTCACCAGGAGAGCGTGATGCGAATGACTCTGATGGTGTTCTGATGTGACGCCTTCGCTAATGGAACACCTGAACATCTCTGTACTTAGTGGCGCAGTTCAAGAGCTCCGCTTCGCCAAATCGATTACATAACGTTTTTTCTAGAACATGAGACCTTTTTTAAACGAGTTGAAACAAAAACAAATAAAAAAGCAAATCTACAACACAACCGAATTCGAGTTTCTTACGCTTTTCGATCTTTGAATTCTTAGATAAATTACTTTCAATTACCAAATCATTATTACGGAGAATCTAAACCTGAATTATAAATTTTATTAGACATGTCAACACCAGAAACAAACCCAGCTTCCTCACGATCCCCAGCTCCTGCAAATACACATCGCCGTCGTTCATCTTCAATAATCTCACACGTTGAAGAAGAGACTTTTGAAGAGAAGATTGATCAAGAGTCAGAACCAAACCTAAATGCCAACTGGGTCCACTCAAAAGGTGCCTGGGTTATCCATTTTGTGATAATAGTGTTCCTAAAAATTTTCTATGACTTATTGCCAGGCACATCAAATGATCTAAGTTGGACTCTAACAAACGCCACTTATGTGATTGGTTCTTATATTATGTTCCACCAAGTCAAAGGAATTCCATTTGAATTCAACTCTGGTGCTTATGATCACTTGACGATGTGGGAACAATTAGATGAAGGTGCTTTTTATACTCCAAGTAAAAAGTTCCTAGTTGGTGTTCCAATCGCACTATTTTTAGCTACAACCCACTATACCGGATTTGATTTGAAGTATTTTGTCATTAATCTGGTAATTTGTGCAGTTGGTGTTATCCCTAAACTACCAATATTTGATCGTTTAAGAATCACTGTATTTTAAACGACATATTCCCTTTTTTATTATTTTTTTTTCATTCCATCACATTCATTCATTTACAAAAGCCCCCATTTAATACCATACATTTTCTGATATCATAGGAAACTTGTGTTTCAATTGTTTTGTTTCTGCTATCAATGCCGCTTACATTACACAAGCACCATATTCTTTAGACTTTATAGCTACGTAGTTAAGGAATGCAATATACTATTTTAAAAAAAGACATAAGATATACCCTTTCCTTTGTATACGCAGTATTTTATTTAAAAGTTATGATATACCCTTTGTATATAAAAATGATCGATTTCGAGCTCAATGAAACTCTCCTAAAATGCAATAAAATGAAACTAAAATGCAAACAGCATGCCCAATAAATCATAAACTTAACCTTTCTTTAACTCTTTCCAAAACAGGAGATTTCAATCCGTTGTCAAGGCAAAGCTTGTACAATTCTTGTAGTAATCCAAAGTCTGGGGAGTCTTTTAGATTACTTTCAGGAATACTGGTACTGATGGAAATATTTGAATTATTATTTGAGAAAAGCTCATTTTCAATAGAGTTCACAGATTCTGAAGATGATAGAGTAGATTCATGGTTGGATGAGGATGATGAGAATATGGACTCCGCAGAATTTTTCAAATTAGATAGAGATTTAAGTAGATTAACATTGAAAGAAGTTTTGTTCTTCATGGATTGATCTTTGAATTCATTCAATTTTTCATATTGCTCTTTTAACAAACATAGAGATTCATTATTGAATGATTCAACAGGTAGGTTCAAGATGGAACCGATGAAATCATCAACGTTATTGTTGAAAACTCCCCAACAATTTTCTGATAATAAATGCTGGTAAATTAGTTCCGCAGTATCGATGTTTGATAATAAGCTAGCGTTCTTCTGAAGAATCACTAAACCTGCTCTTAAAAGAGTTTGTTCAACACCTTCAAATAACATCACATCAAACATTCTAATCAAGAAATTGAATGGAATGGTAATAGAATAAAAACTCAGGAACCATTGGGATAAGAATAAGTTTAAATCAATTTCTAAATTTTCAAAGTGACTAGACAGTGTTGGTATTTCTGTTTTCATTAGTTGTTCGAATTTATAAAACCATAGGCTCAAATCACTCATCTCATTATCGTAGATGTTTCTCAATTTGTTAATTTCAAAAAAATTCACGACAGAGTTAAAAGTCTTTAGTTCATCTTTGTCTTCACCATTATAATGAAAGAGAAATGGTCCAACGATGAATTGTAAACCTTGACAGTAGCCCATGTCAGAATCATAAATGCTAAAAGCATTTAAAACTTTCTCAAACTTACATTTAGTTTCAAAATCGTTGAACATTGACAGTTCAGGGAAAGTTCTGTTAATATCTTTCAAGATGATTCTCAAATCTGGAGAAATATCATTATTCAATGAACCATACAAATTCTCTAAGTATTCGTCGACAACACCAGAAGAATCACTTGCCTGAGTTAATATACCCCAGACACGATTTCTCAACTGACAAGGAATACCACCGGTACTCAACATGAATCTTGTATAATTTGGTAAAGTCAGGGTACAACTGGTGAAGTTATTAATCAAAAACCACCAGAAGCATATTTCAAGGTCTGAATATGTTTGATTAAAAGTATTCAAACAACAAGCTTCTAACCCTTGTTTATGTTCATTCAATTTAGCAGATAGATCGTCTTCAAATAGAGCTTGGTGACAAACTGTACAGCTTTGAACTAGTTTAGAGGAGTTGAAAGAGTTTAATAACTTTGAAACATCTTCTTTAGTGAGTTCCTCAGTATGTGAAGATGACGAATGATTTGCGGCAATGCTTTCAATTTGAGCAAAGAGAAGTTCAGAGGAAGAGCCAACAGACAAAGATGAAGTGGCAGCAGCTAGATTTTCTTCAAGTGATAATAACTGTTGAAATTCAGGTGTGTCCATTTTGTTCAATTGAAAGGGCTGGTTTATTATATGTCAAGAAAGACTGTGATCTGAGCAAGAGAAAAAGAGTGTAGATAGTTGGAATAAGCTAATAGAAAGAATGAATAAGTGGGTGAGTAGCTTTACAGAATATTGAGGAGTCTTGCTGACCTTCCTAACCTGAGGGACTGCTGGAAAATAGGAACTTCAATCAATTTAAGCAATTTGGCGTGTTTCAAACTGAAATCCTGAAGGAACATTTTTTGGCAGGTTCGCCTACTTTCGCGAATTTGGAATTTAGGCTTATGCTTATATTTAACTATATCACGTGATTATGCTCTTCTTGGTCTCAGATTCATCGTAGACAGTTTTGCTGGTTTCCAAGTTTGAAATGTTGTCTTCAGACTCTCTAATCTTCCGCAATTGGTTCTCCATATCACCATCTTCCTGCTCCTGCGAAATCTTTCTTCCAAATCTTAACCACCAAATAAAATGCGAAGTGAATAAGCCAAGTTCCATTGCTGCAACAATAATATAAAGAACCAGGCCTAAGATATCCAAATCTGCTTCAAAGGCCAAACTCAATGCACTAAAGAAGGCACCATTGAAATCTAAAGTCAAGAAAATAAAGTTAATACCAACCACGCGTCCTTTTCTCTTTGCTAATTCAAAATAAGGTGGTACTAATCCAATCGCCAATAGCACAGACGCAAGTATACCAAATATCAAACTAGGCCATTCCATTCCTCTATTATAAGCCTTTCTCACGCTCAAGATACACCCAACTTCTAAACCAACACTAATAACAACAAAAGCAGTGACATATAGAGTGGCTTTCTTCCAATTTTTACTGACAGGTGGATAATATAATGACTGCCACCACGTAACCAATGATAATGCAGTGAATAACTGTGGTTGAATTTTGATAGGAATACTTGCACCCCTTGACACAAAATAAATGGAAAATGGAACACCAGAAGCTGACCATAAAAATAACATTAGAGGACTCAACCCAATACATGACTTCTTTCTATAGTTATGAATTATCTGTGGAATCAATTGGATGCACCAAAGCACAGTACCAATAGTCCCCAATGCGTTTCCTATCGTAGATCCTGAAGACATGGCTCTGTCCTTTTATGTGTTATTGGTTATATGGAAAATGCTTATGTTAAAATAGACTGCTGGAAAATACACAAAATACCTTCCCATAAAAGATATAGTTTTCTATCTAGAATTGATTATTGTTTCGGCCATAGTATAGGTTATTCCAACGCATTTATATAGTCGCTGTGATAGAGAAAATTTTTTTACAATAGCCAATACCATCAAATGCTTTAAATTCCTACGGAATTTTGAAGCTTTTTCTTTTTTCGTGGACGGCGGCCTTCTTTTGAGCCGGTCCTCTGTCCGTACGTCAATACAATATGAAAAAAAAAAACGTCAATTCCAAGTTTAATTAGTCACAGAGCAGATAAAAGCGTCTCTTCTAGTTTTACTGGTGAGGTTTCTGCACCCACTAGATATCAGTATGAAAAATTTGGTCAGAAATTCAATTGGTTCTAGCTTGAAGATAGTTTGATTACATCATGAAAAAAGTCAGAGCTTATCCCAAATTGCCTTGAAGGTAATTCTACATCAAAATTTAATTCATAAACTCGTTTCATTAGACAATTTATATCACTGAATTCTCTCACATGTAATCATATTATATATTTAAAAACCACCACGTCCATTGGTTGATGACAAGAGTAGTAGTTTTTTCTTTCTACCCTTTTTCCCATTTTTCCCATTCTTTTGCTCTTCCTCTTTAGCTTTTTTAATCATTTCTTCTGTATCCCAATCATTCTCATAATCTTCTTTTCCTATCACCGAATTTTCTGGTTTGGGAATCTTGGTCCCCCAAACAGTGGTAATTCCTGAAGGTCGACTAACATGTTCAGTCTGATCAGAACTGTCAATGATTGGTGATGGTGTGTCAGTTTCAGATACTAGTGATGGTGTATCAAAAACTTCTTGCTCTGACTTGAAGTCATAAATACCCCAACCATCATTTTCAGTCTTGAAGAATTCAAGTGCCCTTAGTTCTTGTTCATTTTCGTAATTCTTCTTGGCTTGATTTTCTTTCTTCAGTTTAGAAAGATTCTTTCGTCTTCTATCATTTAATTCTTTAGCATATTCATGAATAGCTTCAGATGGTATATCCATATGTTTCCAGTTAATTTCAATGAACGCAAAATCAGTACCTAGTGGTAAATGACCCAAATATTTATATCTTTTTAGTGTTGTTTCAGTAACCATTTGACCATAACTAACGTTGTCAACTTTAACAAGCAAAGTTGTTGGAAAATTTGAATAAGAACCAAACACTTTCAGTAAAACCTTAATATCTAATGGAGATAGAAAGTATCTAGTTGTTGTGAAAAATGAAGTTTGATAAAAGAAATAACAGTTCAAGTCATTTAACCCAGAATTGTTCTTCGTTATTGAGAGATTATCCATAGAATTGACAAGTGCATTAGGTTCATCATAAATATTTTCAAAACTATTCTTAAATTCTTCCACCTTTTCATCAATCTCTTGGATTGCTTTCTTGACGTATTTGTCGTCATTATTGTAAAGTAACTTATCTTCTTCATGTTGTTTCAAAATTTCGAGTTTATCGTTCTCATAGCAGTTAACAATGTATTTCAGACCACCTTTCAAAATTCTTGCGTAGGGATACAGCTCAGTATCAGAGTACCATGGGATATCACCAATTTTCTTATGGTTCAAGTTTAGAGAATGTGGTATTGGTAAGATGTTATCAAAAGGTTTAGCCATCAACTTCATTACAATGTCGTGTCCATTCTTTGGAATTTCAAATCTTTCATCAATACCATTTATCAAAACAGGTTTGATTTCATGCGGACGAACAGGTAAAGCACACAATGGACATTCTTTATATCTTTTTGGTGGAGCATCTTTCTTCTTGATCGATTCAGAATCTAAAAAGGATAGCAAGCATGTATGACAGAAGATATGACCACAAGATATCATTCTTGGAGCAACAATATCATCAGATAGACAGATTGGGCAATTGTGACTCTTTGGAACAATAACTCTCAATATAGATTCATCATGCAAGACTAGATTTGGATCTAATACTTGGCCATAATAATTAGATCTATAGTCAACAACAAATCTATAATTTGCGTTGATAAACTCAGAAGCTTGTAAATGAACTTTATCATTGTTGTCTGATCTTCTTCTAAATCTAACTGGCTGATAACTTTTGCTCAAAAAATCAGATTCCAAGTCTCTAGAAGGTAATGCAAAATCTAATAAATGATTGATTGAAATTTGACCTCTTCTGCCCCTCGTTTTAAGATTCCCCGTCATAATCACTTCGTCTTCAAAATCTAGGCCAAAATGATCATCATTAAGATTTACTTGATTCTTTCTCTGGTCTCGAATCAACTTGAGTTCTCTCTGTCTAGAACCTTTCTTTTGAGGGTGTCTTGGATTCAAAGAAACCGGAGTAGCTTGTGATGACATATTTGATACAGATTTTTGCTGCTTAGTTTGCTGCAAAGACGGAGTGAGGTTTGGCTGTAACTGTAAATTTGTTTGTTTCGTTGGGATAAAAGCAGGACTGTTTGGGTTGAACTTTGAGGTCATTTTCTTTTGTTTCTATTATATCTTCAAGATAGCTCTCACTTCGCAGGTAATATGTTCTTAGTTAGATAAACTGATGCAAAAAACCTTCAGTAAATATAAACTATTAAGAGTATAAAACACTAACAAAACACGTTTTGAAGATAGCTTTCTACCCTGTTATTAAAAAATTAAAAGAATGAAATGTCCGAGAAGAGCGTGTTTCAACCAACCTGAAAGCGAAGAAAAAACACTTTAGGTATGTATCTTCCAGTGTTAAAGCTTTTGATTTCAGAAACCAGTCCTAAGAACCGTTTTTTCAGTTGCTTGTGAGATTCAAACTTCGCTTTTAATGTGAGTTTGGATGGCAAAAAAACTAGCTACAATTTCGCGAAAGTCTTAATTCCATAGCGTGTTCGCGAAAGTTGAAATGAACACCAAAACAAAACAAGTAAGAACTTTAATTACTTGATCTTCTAGACTGTTAAAGAAAACAGATCTGACAATGTCTCAAGGTAGCACAGTTAACGTGAAGTAAGTTCATTAGAAATCATATTTCATTATTTAGCGTGTCATTTGTCCTAACAAAATTGACAGTTCTGTCGTTGATTTACGTAACGCAACAGACGAGAAATTACCACTAGTACTTTCAAATCTGGGGTATAAGCAATCATTCGCCCTAGTTGATACGAGGCTAGCAATTGGTTATCTCAGTGTTGCTTCTGCTGCCTTAACTTTTCTTTTAGAGAGAAAATACAAATTCAATGAAGCTTATAACTATACTGCCATTTTGGTTCTAACTTATGCTATATTGTCTGGAATAGGCTGGATTCATTCTACATTTATTGAGAAAGACATTATATACAAAGGCCAAAAGGGTGATCAATATATTGAGATTTCAGGACGCATTGATAAATTTGTTGCTGAATATCCATTGACGCTAAAAATCAATACTAAAGGTCAAAAACCAGTTAATATAAAAAAGATATTAGAGTTCAAAGATATTTTCGATCATTTTGGGAACTTGCATGAGGCTCAGTTAGAATCCTGGATTAAGAAGGAGCTAACTACACACTCAAAAGATAAATAAATGTCTATGATTGACTTTGAACGCTTGTATCCATCTGACTAAACCACCGTGCAAATTCATTCAACGAATAAGGCAGAAGTCGTAACAGCGGTATTAGGTAAGTGTATAGAGGTCCATGCAAAGTTCCTCTTTCACCTAATTCAATTTTCTCGACTATTTTTAACGCTAGATCTGAAGAATCAAGGACCGGTGCCAGGTACTGTTTTGGTGGCTTGACATCTTTGAACATCCGAGTGTTTAATTGACCAGGAGTTACTAGTAAGAATCTAATATTCAGAGAGTTGGTTTCATGCGTTAAAGTATCATGAAGTGAGATCAGTGCTGCTTTTGTAGCTGAGTATATCGAGAGGTTCGCAGGGCTCACGAGACCTAGGATTGACGAGATGGTAACAACATATAATCTCTTTGGATTTGTAGAGATGAATTCTTTCAGTAGATAAATTGGGCCTTTCAAGTTAATATTGAGTATACCATTGATATCGGTGGTTGAGAGGTCCGTTAGAGGCTGATCTTGACGAATTGCGGCATTGTTAATTAGAATCGTAATATATTGGAACTTTGACTTAATACTGGATATTGTTTGTTTTATTTGAATTTCATCATTTAAATCACATTCATAAAATGTCAGCTGTTCACTAGCTTCTATTCCCAGAATCGGTTCTTTATCGATAACTATCACTCGTGCCTTTTTTTCAAGTAACCGGTTTGTCATTTCAAGGCCTAATCCATTAGAACCACCGGTTATCAGAGCTACATCATTCTCACCCAAGTGATCCCAATGGCCTCTTCTCTTGTATCTTCTGTTGAAAAAATGGAAAGTATGGAGTAGCGCGAGCAAAGGCACCGTTATTTTACCAAAAGATGCAGGAAGTGAGAATCTGGTCACCTTGTTAGTTGGTTCATGAGATAAATGAAGAATTACTTACACAAGACTGAATTGGAGTAATAGAGAAATAGCTGGCCTCTGCAATACCTCTAAGAATGAATCAAGACTAACGGGAAGTCGCTGTGTCATTTTCTTTCTGGCTGTTGGTCAACGAGCGATGAGGTGGTAAATATACTGATAAAATACGCGAATTTAATATTTTCCATGGTGTCTGACAGGTGTGTAAATAAATCAGCAAGTTAACTACATAGTACATCTATAATAGACTGCTAAATTATATTCATGAAGAGTCATCTAATTAGCATGATGTCTCAAGACCTCTGCCTAGTTTAAGCAGAATGGCAGCTATATAATAGTATATATACCAAGTATTTATTCAATTTCTTCTTCTTCCTTTCTTCTGCACAAGTTCAAATCCATCATCATCAATGATAGGCCCGCTTGGCTCACTTTCCAACATATCTACATCCTCTTGGATTGGTTGACCCTGAAGACGTGGAACATCTTCGTCTTCTTCATCACTTTCATCAGATGCATCTGGATTTTGTGGGTCTTCATGAAGATGAACGTGTTGATGTTGTTGAGAGCTTTGTGCTCTTTTTTGTTGTTTCTCTTTCCAGTTGTTGTATACTTGATGTATTTGTATATAGTCTTTCTCTGAAACTTGTCTATAGAATCTAATAACCTGATCAGCAATAGGAAGGGAAGAGTCATCCTCAACACTCACATCAAACTCATCCAGCATCGCATTTAAAATAGTATCCTCTATAAGTTGGATATCTACAACACGCTCTTGGAATAGGTCAATGACAATACTGGATATCCAGTCTCTTTTCTCTTGAGATTGTGGACCACCCCATCCGTTAACAACTGCAGTTTCTAGGGCATCCCAAGCATGGATAGCCATCGATACACCAAGCTCAAAATTTGCTTGTTGCTTCTCATCATCAAAAAGTAGTGATTTGCTGCCTTCTGGAGCCTCGACAAAGTCTGTGGAGTCGATAGTAATGATGGACATTGCTTGTCTTTCACTTTAACGGCAGCTCTCTCATCTTAGGAGATAAATTTTTTTTGTCACTAAGCCAGATTGGATCACGTGACTACTATATTCATATGAACTAAAATGGCTTCTTGAAGGCAGATATTGTGAATACAGAGGGCTGAAAAGTTTCGATCGTTGGAAGCTGGTTAAACTTTCTCTTAGTGTGCTTTTTTGCCTTAAACAGCCCAATATTTAGTCTAGCCAAGGTCTATCAGTGGGCTCTGCTTCACAATCTCAAAATTCGCGGGTATCTGAACAAAATGTAGTGACTGTTCATTCGTCTTCTCCTTCCAAATCTAAGACGTAATTAATAGTCAATAATGTCAGTGCAGGAAAACTCTGAAAAGACTGGTGCAGCACTGAGGGTTCTTGATAACAAATCTTCCTCAACGCCTCCAAAGAAAGACCTCAATGTTAACTCAATTCATGTCTTGGAAGATGGTGAAATTGTTTCTACTCTGAATCGTATCATTACTGAAGTTCCAGAAATCCCTCCAGTTCCTACAGGATCACAGCTTTTTAACGAAAAAGGTCTTCCTGATCCTAACTTCTTGAAAGAACATTTCCTGAAAGAGGGAAGGTTACATGAAGATCATATCGTGAGAATATGCCGTCTTGCTCAGGACGTGTTAGCAAAAGAGGACAATCTGATTAGAGTTCCTGCTCCTGTCGCAGTGTGTGGTGATATCCATGGTCAGTACTTTGATCTGATTAAGCTAATTAAGATGGTTGGTGACCCAAAAGATACTTCGTACTTGTTCCTTGGTGATTATGTTGATAGAGGTGCGTATTCCATTGAATGCATACTTTTACTTTATGCCTATAAAATCAATTATCCTGACAAATTCTTTCTCCTGAGAGGTAATCATGAATGCCGCTACTTAACACACAGTTTTGGATTCCGGAAAGAGTGCATCACCAAATACTCCCTCAAAGTTTATGAGGCTGCTTGTAAGTCATTCATGGCTCTGCCTTATGCTGCGATAATGAATAACTTATTCTTTTGTTGCCATGGTGGTATTTCACCTCATTTGAACGCCCCAGAAGATATAAACAAATTTAACAGATTTACTGAACCTCCAACTAGTGGTTTGTTGTGTGATATAC
Source organism: Wickerhamomyces jianshihensis (assembly GCA_030562945.1). Classification (NCBI taxonomy): domain Eukaryota; kingdom Fungi; phylum Ascomycota; class Saccharomycetes; order Phaffomycetales; family Wickerhamomycetaceae; genus Wickerhamomyces; species Wickerhamomyces jianshihensis. The sequence continues at coordinate 352,120 of JAKUAH010000233.1, forward strand.
TATGGTCTGATCCACATGATGAATACGACGCTGATGATGAGGAGGCTGCTTTTTTACCAAACACAGAGAGGCATTGCTCATATTATTATACAAGAAAAGCTGTCATTCCATTTTTGAAGAGGAACAATTTACTGGCGATTATCAGGGCTCATATACCCCAGGATGCTGGTTTCAGAATGTATAAAGATAAAACTGATAGTTTTCCGAGTGTTATATCAATGTTTTCAGCTCCATATTACTACTTTCCAAGTTATCCTATCAAGAACAGAGGTGCTGTCCTAAAGTACAATGCTGATAATACAATGGACATGAAGGCGTTCAACTACGACCAGAACCGTCCTTATTGGGAGCATCATTACGAGAACATTCTGGAAGCTACTTTACCTTCTCTTTCTGAATTTGTGACAAAAATATTGGTTTCTGTTCTGGATATCTGTACTGAAGAAGAATTGAACGAAGATACTCACCTGGATGAAGCACTTGTACATAAAGCTAGAGGCTCAGAATTTGAGCCTCAAAAGATTCAAGAGGAGAAGGAAGAAGATTCACAGGAAATTGAGATTAGCTTAGCAAAGAGGAGAGCATTACGTAATAAGATCTTGGCTATTGCTAGAATCTCTAGAATGTTTAGTACTTTAAGAGAGGAATCTGAAAACATCGAAAAGCTGAAATCTTTCACCGGTGGGTATATCCCAAGAGGTGTTCTTCTGGGTGGTTCTGCTGGTATAAACAAGTCCATAACAACCTTCGAGGACGCAAGAAAAGCCGATTTGGCTAATGAAGCCCTACCTCCTCCACCTGAAGAAGTTGAGAAGTTGAAACAGGAAATTGAAGAGAAATTCTTGAATGATATTTATGAGGCAACTTCAGATGTGGAAGCTTTTCAAAAACGCATCCAATAGGCAGCATTGGTCATATGCAGAATCTAGTTTTTTTTAATCAAGTGGTGTAGTTCGAGTTATCGTTATTTCCCTTTTTTCGTTAAAAGTACAATTTATCTTGATTTATTTTGTCGCCTCATTGAATAGTAGGCTTATCTGTATCAAAAATAATCGTTATTTTAGAGTTCTATAGTACTATATATCATTAATATGCATAACCAAAAAATTTAGCACCGTATTCTTTTTGGTGATTCTCTTCTTCCTGGTGAAGAGCTGAAATCCGCATGTAAATCATTTCTTCTTCTGGTGACTCCTCTTTGGTATTGGTCATTAAATTCATCAACTTCAACTGCAAAACATTCATCATTAACATCTTCGAAGTAGTTCAAATCAATGTCATCAGCGTTCCCACTGTTATCGTAACCTTCATCATAAATATTTATGTCTGACCCCGACAAATTTTCTTCCCCTTCATCTTTCCGGTTTTCTAAACCAGGTATCAAATGTAGATTAGAGCATTTACCAATGGAATAGAAAGTGCTCAATACCATCTTATCACCTCTGTTTATTCCAAAATCTGTAAAGGTGAATAAACCGTCAATATCATGATTGTAATGCCTTTCATTTTCTCCATATGTCGGTACCAGATATAATTCCGTTAAATGATATGAGTTATTCTCAAACAAGTCGACGTTATGAATACTCAGAAGTAGTCCCATCACACCAAGATCTGTCTTCTTCAATATATGTGATTGTATGGCCTGGTATCGTATTTCAATCCCTTTACTGTAATCATTTAGCCAGAGAATGAGTGAGGTATTCAGAACAAAAACGTCAACTTCAATTGGCTTTTGATGAGCGAGTGCAATGTATTTGAATGCTTCTGTGTAAGCTGGTTTTAATATCCATGATCTTCCTCCACCATATAGTATAGGATTTTCCTGTAACGAAAACTCGCCTGGAGTTGATTTTTCATACTGAGAAAAGGTATCACAGTTTTCCAAGTTTGGCTTTATCGTTATTATTTGAGCCATCTAGACAAATACTTTGAGAATAAGCACTGAAGAGAGATTTTAGCTACAAAATTTTAATATTGATATTTTTATTTTCCCGTTCGATAGTGCGGCTCGGACAGCTTAATCGTCGGATCGGAAGACACACATGAAAAACAAAGATCTAGAATAGTAAGTTTTAAGCACTCTCAGAATTGACATAGACAGTATTTGCATCGGCTTTAAAACCGTTGAAAGGAGATGCTGCAGCAGATGTGTAGGCACCAAGGTTAGGGAAGTACAACCAGTCACCCACAGAGACATTATGTGACAAATGAGTGTCGGCTGCAATGCAATCCAAACCGTCACAAGTAGGGCCCCAGATAGAGACGTTGTGTCTATCATTTTCATATGGATTGTTCTCTCCATACAAGTACTCGCCATTATGTGACAAAACATGAGCTTTTGGAGCCTGATGATCAAACAAAATACAATTCATATTACCATAGACACCATCATTCAAGTAGATCATGGTTGGTGTTTCTGAATCAGCATTGGATCTTCTAGCAATGATATGGGTTGCTAATGTGAATGCATTAGCAACAAAGAAACGACCAGGTTCAGCAATAACTTGGACATCTGGATATTCTTCAACTGAAAAGTGTTCGTTCAAAGCATAGTTTAAAGCATTAGATGAAGTTTCAAATGATTCATATGAAAATCCACCTCCAACATCCAACACATTCATGTCAAATCTTAGTGAGGTACCGAGCTCAAAGACAGTTCTCGCATCCTTTACAGCTTTGATCAAAGAGTTATTGTCATTGGCTCCAGATCCAACATGGAATGAAACTCCAGCAATTTCTAAATCCAAGTCCTTAGCTAACTTCAACAAATGTGGCACGCTCTCCATTGAAGCACCAAATTTGGTACTCAATCTACATTGAGCAGATTCATCATCGGTAATAATTCTTAATAATAATTTACACTCAGGATGAAATTTTTTGATTTTGTAAAGCTCATCGGCGTTGTCAAAGGTAGTAAAGTTAACATTAGTGTTTTTAGCAAACCTCAAAAAGGAACCAACTTTACATGGATTGGCGTATATGATTCTGGATGGATCAACACCCAATGATAAAACAAGATCAATTTCACCTTTGGAAGCACAATCAAAGTTAGCACCCATGGACGCTAATAGTCTCACAACTTCCAAGTTTGGGTTACATTTAACTGCATAAAATGGATGAACCCTTGGTAATTTTTGTTTCCAGATTTTCCATAATCTCTCAACTTTACCTAAATCACACACGAAGAATGAATCTTCGGCACCAGCTTCACAAGTTTCATGATTGATTATTTGAACTTGGTTGAACAAAGCATTGGAGATTAATTGTTTTGATTTCTCAGTTTCTAAGATGATCTTGTAAGCAGCAGAAGATGGGGAAGATGGATCTTTTGCAACTGAACGTTTCAAGTTTTTCAAATTCAAAGAAACTGATCTGTTATCAACAAGGATATTGGCTGAAATATCATGCTGGAGATGGACTTCTTCAGCAGCAGCAACAGAAGGGGTGGTGGTAGTCACAATTGACATTCTGGAAGCAGAATTGGCTCTACCTCTGAAGGCAACTGAGTTTCTGGTTGGACCAGTCAATTTTAGAATTGAACTATTTGATCTGGACATTTTGGAAAGTATTAACGGATACTAATATAACTAATGCTCACTTAATGTAATAAGCACAGGCAATAGAACGTTAGTTGGAGGACGTGAAACGATTTAATAAAAGCGACTGCAAAGGAAGTCTGTGATGAAAAAGCACAGGTAGCAAATGGTAGTGACTTTCAAGCGGCAGCTCCCGTCAATGAAGGCTTTCTATAAGAATGTATTAAAGGTGACCTAGCAGCAAGGAAACCTTATGAAAAAAAGTTGAGTTAAAAAGGGAAGCTTTGTCTCTTCGTCGAATGATGAATGTATTTGATATAATAAAGAGTATTTCTAGTCAATACTCTAATTACTATATCACTGTCTGAAATTTTTAGTTACCTTTCTGCAGAAGATTTTTTGAGTTCTTTGTAGTGTGTGGTATTTGATTGATAATCTAGCGGACTGATTGATAAAATCTGTGGAGATTCAGGGTTCTGAAAGATGTGGATATTTTCCTGTCAGCGTTTTGGAAAATTTTTTAAAAAATTGTTTGGCCGCGAACTGGGTCGGTAAAATGGAAGTAAACACAGCGGAAGGGTTACACATTTCACACTAAGATTAAGTTCACGTTTAATTCATATTAAAAATTAGTTCTATAAATACAAAAACTCACTTAACGTCATGGCTCTCATTATTGAACAACGGCTTTCATAAAGAAAGAAAATTAAAACATTATCATCATTTGGACTTCTCCTTGACTTCAATCTCACCTCCACAGTGTAAACAACTATAACCCAGTTGGGAATGTCCATCTTTGTCTTTTATCTGGATCTTTCCTCTGCTTTTTATTGCTGTCCATTCCCCCTTGGCTGGGATACGGCGACAGCTGTCAACAGTACATCTAGCACCGGTCTTCTTATATCTTAATCCACATGAGTTACACAACTGACCAGCAGCTGTGGACCAACTAGGTCTCCAACATGGTGATTGATCTGAACCACAGGAAGCACATACTCTCTTAGATTGGTTATGATGATGAATTGTGTATGTATGATTTGGTCCTTTATGGTTCTGTGTGTGAATAAAGGTGTTGGTTTTTAATATCACTGGGGAATCTTCAGTTTTATGATGGCCCTTCCAGGATGATAATGATGTCGGTGTAGGGAATGATGAAACAGAGGTTGAGATTGGTGTTGATGGCAAGTCTCTAGTATGGGTTTTCATGGCACTGAATGAGACTCTTCTGGTTGGTGGTTTTGATGCAGAATTAGCTTGGAGTTTGCTTTGATAGGAAGCTGGTGATGATGGTGCTGACAAGTTCCCTGTGGAATTATAGGTATAGTTTGACTCATATGGTTGATTGTTTCTTGGATTAAGAGGCTGTATTGAGTGACTTATTGGAGATGAATCATTGCTAGAGACTGAAGGTGAACGGCTTCTAAACTGCACTCCAAAAGATTCATCATCTGAATGATCACTTTGAATATGTGAAGCACGTTGATAGTAGTTCAATTTACTGCTCGATGGTCTAGATACCATTTTCTTTGATATCTTTGATGTGAACAATGGTTTCCTCTGACTTCTTTGATCATCCAACTGGTCTTTCAATTCGCTCAATAATATAGCATCATTCAGTAAATCAAAACCTGGTTTATCGTATCTCAAAAGGTTTTTCAAGTTATTCAACTTCTCTGGGAAATGTTTTTTAATCCAACCTTCTAAGTTTAATCTCCAGCCATCATCGGTAATACAAGTATCTGGATAGTCATGAGAATGATGGGAGTTACCATATCTGTCATTCTGTCTCAAATATTCGTGTTCTTTGACATGTTGGGTAAGGCTTTCGATTGATGGAAGCTGTTGGATGTTCTTTGTGAGACTTAAAGTTGATTGAGGTGGTGAATATGAGCCAATTGGTTTTGGGAAAATTTGGTTTGTTGTGGTTTGTGGTACTGGAGAAACAGATCTTGCTTTGAAAATTTCTGGAAATGGAGGAGATGATGGAGCTGTTCGGGATCTTTTACTAGGTTGCAGTGCATCAATATCCTCAAGGTATCTCTTACGGTTAAATGATTGCTCAGTGATTTGTAGCGGATGAAGTAAATTTGATGATGGCATTTTATATGGGGAAGAAATGATATTCATTATAGAAGCTTCTTGATTTTGAAGCAATGATCTTTGAACAATAAAGGCCAAATCTATGATTCAATATTATAAGTTGGGTACTGTTGTTAGATAAAATTCTTAGCAAAGATGAAAATTTAAAACGGATTAAACTTCAAAGTGATAGATTCAATGAAAGGCTTGCAAAAGATTGATAGGAAATCTAAGATTGGATGGGCTTGTTAAGCTTAAAAAGGTTGACTTTTGATCAAGTTTGGGTGTGGATGTTGCGATCGCAAAAAAACTGATTTAGTCACAAATTGGGATGCACCTAAATTATGTGAGATTCTTAAAAGGGAACAGGGGTTGAGCAAAAAAGGTATGCTCAAATTTCCAAAAAAGCGAGAGACTGAAATTTGCTAATGTTGAATGAAAGTGTTTCACAGAGTTCAAAAATGAGTGAATCGTCTTAAATTTGTGTTTAAGAAAAGAAACCTGAACTGATATAAATCATCATTTGAAAAGGGGAGGTGCCTTCTTTATATGAGATCAAAGGTTAGATCATCTTTTGGTTCTTGTGCAGGTGTGAGATCTGGAGAAGAAGGTTGGTTGGCCATCCTTCTATGCAATTTCAGGCCCAAAGCATCATCGAACCAACCTGCCTTCCAGTTCTGGTGACTTAGTGACTTTCAAAGTAACTATGTCAGGAAATTTGCTATGTCTTTCCATGATTACACTTCTATAGATGGCTGGTGTTTCATATCACCCTAATGCAAGTCGCAATCTGTCTAAATTCGGAAATAGTGACCTTCCTAATCGGGTAAAGTAATTAACTTTTAGGCTGGCAGTCGCGAAAAAGGATCTGCAAACTCGCAAATCCGGACAGAGCAGCTCAGTTTATCACGTGATAGACCCCATAATAACCCTCATAACCTCTGAACCGGGAAGCCAATTCTATGATGTCTGATCATGCGCATAGAAGGTTCAATGAAGATCTCACTTGATCTATAACTGGGCATCGCGGATCGCTTATTAGTATCAATGTCGTTAATTTGAAGATCTCTACCGAATATTGATATTATATTGCACCTTGGCGTAGCTGGTGGTACAATCAATCTTCCATAAGAAACAAGCATAATACTCCCTCAATAGATAATTATAGACTGCATGTAGGCTTTTAGAAAATAAATTATATATTTCAAATACTACGGAAGTTTGTCTATTTTTATCTTCAAGTGAAGTTGTTGCTTATATTATCGATTTGTTTACAGTATTAATTTTTTCTCTGTAAGACACCTAAAATAATTGAGTGAATTCTCAGATTTATCTAAGGAATATGTGAGATAATTGCTAATTTGTTCATGATCTCTTTAGTTGAAGACAGCCCATCCCAAATTATTAGAACAGTAAAGAAAGCTTGTGTTGATGAAAGAAGTTTTCTGGGGGAGGAGCAGGGTTTTAATCTTCTTACTTTATTTTAATCGATTCCACACAATCTACACAGGATAACGCTCATACCCTAATTCTTGAACCTTAAGCCAAACACTATGATCAACTTCAACCCAATTGCAAACTAGTCTCGTTCTCTAGAGACGATAGCTTACGCTGATGATCAAGATCATCATATCATTTTTATTACGTAATATTATTTTTCATTCAATAGTAGTACTCTTTTAAATATAACCACCTTTTGAGTTCAGAAGACAGCTGTTGGGAATAACTATTTGAGATTTTTAAGGATGCCGTACTTTGATGAGGTCAAAACTCAGGTTATTAACTGGACTCTAGGGAATGGGGCGATTTTTAATGAGTTCATCTCATTCAAGTCTTCACCATTAGGCGGAACTGGTGTTTTCTTTGATCTTGATGGTTATCGTAAAAATATTGGTGAAAGTGAAGATTTTGAAACTACAATTGAGGCTATAAGGATTCCAAAGAAGCTCGTTCTGTCTTTAGATTCAATTAATAGTGATTTGAATGCTTTACAAAAGGATTTTGATAAAGATGCCAAAGAGGACTATATCAATCAAAGTAAAATCTTTTCCACCTTTTTGGAGAATTTTAGCCATGCTGTCTCAGAGCCTAACAGTGATCCTTATGTGAAGAGCGCCTTAAATGAATCTAATATTCTTGTTGGTGAGATTCAAGTATTAACTGCGTTAAAAGTAATCAGGGAGAAGCTTCTGGCTCGTGATTCAATAACTACTGAGTATAGGAGGTTTCTAGAGAATTCTCCATTTGCTAGAATTGATCCATACCTAAATCTATTACAACTAACTAATGTTAGCAGTATCAAACTTGATAGCTACTATGAGGATTTTCAACATCTTTTTAAAAATCTTGTTAGAAAACACAAAGAAAGAGTTGAAGATATTAGATACAAAGCTGTTATTGATGCCTTAGATAGCATTGAGGACACCGACTTGGATATAAGCGTGCTATGTGACACAAATTTCTTAAGAAGAGTTGAAAGTACTGTTATCTCAAGGGTTTTAGAAATCCCAGAACCAGTTAAGGAGATTGATGAAAATGAGTATTCATTTGCAGTCACATCAACCTTGGTACCGATAGTGGATTTTGTTAACCATAATACCACTTTGACTAATTCAGTCTTTGATGCAGATAGGCAAACTGGAGATGTGATTCTCAAGGTGAAAACAGACTCTCTAAAGGAGAAAAAGGGTGAAGTAGAACTCTTCATAAGCTATGATGAAGATGAAGATGTTTTAAAATTTGCCCATACCTATGGTTTCATTCCAAAAGGCCCATCAAATCAAATTCTGTTTGATTTTCCTATTGATAGGTCATTTTTATTGAATGAGAGGATTGATGATGGTTATAGCGTTGGCCTATTATTGAGATGGCTAAACCTTATAGGAAACGTTCAGCTTGTGGCCTCAATTGATGAAAAAGGTAATGTTAAAGATGTCCTTATTAATATTGATCAAAATCCCATCATATTTGGATTTCTCAAAGGATTAAAATACCATGAAGAATCTGAACATACCATTTTACAAATGCTGAGTCGTGATATTAATTTGAAGGCAGAAAATTTTGGAAAATTAAATGACTTTTATAAGTCTGAGCTATATGACGTTATTAATGCCGAGGGTGTCTCACCGTTTTATTACCAGAATGATCCTCATTCAATGGTGAGCTTAGAGGCCTTGATTTTTGATACCGAAGATGATGAAATTGATCGATTAATCATTAGACTTATCAAAATTATTGAACGCTATTTTATTGAAAGATTGGTGGATCTTGACCAGTTCTTGGAAAAAGTTGCTAAAAACTCTTTTCAGGGTGATTCAATTGTGGTGGAGTTTGTTCGTTTCGAAAGAGAGATAATCAAAACTTTCCAAAAACAGGTGAAAACCTTTGAGAATGAAGAAGATTTACTACAGTTGATTATGGATGAGAGTGTGGTGGGATCTGAGTGGGCCAAATATAGACTACCACCAAGGGACTTTCTACTTGAGGCTTACCTTACTTTTGAAGGTAGATGAATTTGGAAAGTCTGTTTGTCTACATGTGTTGAAAAAATCAACTTTTTGGGTGTTTGGATCTATCGGTGATAACCCTCTTTTTCACTCTGCAGATCTTCAAGAGACTCAGTGTACTTAAGCTTAATATAACGTATCTTTTTCACAGCGAGAATGATAGCTCAAAATCACTGATAGGTAATCCTATTGTCACTTGGTGGACCAAGGTGATTCCAGGTTGGGGCTAGTGCGATATAACCTGCAAACGGTAGCATGTGGATGCCGTCTGAGCTGTGATGGTGAGACATCTTGGGAAAGGAGACACCTCCGAGTAGTCATCTGGCTCAGAAAAGGGTGTAAAACTGTAATTTACAATCAGACATTTGGCGGCCCAGCACATTTCTAGCGAATAGGGTCCACTTCCGTCAGTGTAAAAATGAAAAAAAAAAGAGTAAAAAACGATATCTCCATTTAATTGTGTCAAATGTACACCCGATTTTGTCTCTTAGTTATAACAAATATGGACAATTCGAGTCAGAACTTGGCTAAGTTTGCTCCTTTTCGTCCATAGATCAGTTCCTAATCCAGTAACCATCATTTGATATAAATATCGCCCCTAAACCTTTGTTTCCTCCTATATTTTTTTTAACTACACACAAAGTCCCTCGCTCGCTTAAACACTATGAAATTACAAACTTTTGCCTCAATTGTTGCCGTCCTAACTAGCGTCGTCTCCGCTACCCCGGCCCCTAACGCTAACGCCTTACCATGGGCTCAAGCTAACCCGCAAGCTGCCGCTGCCGCTCAAGCCTTCGCTGAAGCTTTTGCTGAAGCTCAAGCTATCGGTCACCCAGACCCTGAAGCTTACGCTTATGCCGCTGCTGCCTCTGCTGATGATTGTGCTAGTATCGCCTGTCACGCTTCCTGTGGTTTGTTGATTGTTGAAGGTCAGGCGTGTAGTGACACCAACAGTTATTCTGGTCCATACAACAACACCTGTTTATGTGATGGTGACACTCCTTTCAAGAGCTACTACGATGCTTGTATGGAATGTGGTTGGACTTTATGGAAATACTACGGTGGTTATGTCAGCTCTGCTTTAGAAGCTTGTGGTACTTTATCTACAGAACCAACTGGTACTTTAAGATGTTCCACCACTTTAACTGATGTTTACACTATAGACACCAACTTAGATGCCTGTGAATACACCGGTGGTTGTACCACTACTGAAGCTGGTACAACTTCAAACACTGCCACTGCTGCTGAAACCACCTCTTCTACTGCTGACGATAAAACTTCAAGTACCGCTCCAGCTGAAACTACCAGTGAAGCTGCTCAAGAAACTTCTACCGTTGCTGAAACCACTAGTGAAGCTGCTCAAGAAACTTCTACCGTTGCTGAAACCACTAGTGAAGCTGCTCAACAGACTTCAACTATTGCTCAAACCACTAGTGAAGCTGCTCAACAGACTTCTCTCGTTGCTGAAAACAACGGTGAAGCTGCTCAAGAAACCTCTACCGTTGCTGAAGCCACCTCTGAAGCTGGTCAACAAACCACCGAAGCTTCTACTGGTAACGGTGAAGCCTCTAGTAGTGCATCTGACCAAACTACTTCTGTCAACAGTGCTGAATCTACTAACTCTAGTGCTTCCTCAGGTGAAACTACCGTTGCTGCTCAATCTTCTTCTGCTGCTGGATCAACTTCTGTTCTTGTTTCAACTTTCGAAGGTGCTGCTGTTAAAGTCGGTGGTGCTGCCACAGCTTTGGCTGCTATATTCCTGTCATTATTGATCTAGATTGATCAATATCCGTGACATTTTAAATTTTATACTACAAAGCACGGACTGAGTCTGATGTTTAAATAAACTTATTTTGTCTCTCTGAAAGTTTTGAAGTGTAATTTAATCATGTCCGCGAATTTGTCATATTCGCGATCTTTATTATTTGGTCAAAACACGAAAAACCACAAAATTTGTTTTTACTTGGAACAGGTGTTCAATAAACAGTGCGACTTATCGGAATATGCGTTTTTTCCTTTTAGGGGTTTCGTTGCTACTTTGGCAATTCGCTGCTGCACTGCACTTTTACACTGTGGGATCTGAAACCACGTGTTTTTACGAAGAGCTGGCACAAGGAACAGTTGTCGTGGGACAAGTTGACGCTGGTGTGGACATAGGTGAAGGTAATTTCCGTGCAGACTCTAGCTTAAAAGTCGAAATCTCAGTACAGGTACGTTTATTAATATCTTTATATCAATCAAAGATAATACTAATTAATCTTTTCAGGAAACTTTTGACAATGATCATCAAGTTGTTTCACAAAAAAATCCAGCAAGTTCCTCATTTACATTTTCTGTCCTAGATTCTGGTGAACATAAAATCTGCCTAACACCATCTTATCCTGATAGAAGTCTTTCAATTCGTGTTGCTTTTGACACTGCCATTGCTGGTGCAGAAATTATTGACAGCAAAAGAACAGATGAAGTTACTCTTGTCAAAAATAAAGTTAAAGAGCTTAACAATAAACTAGAAGAGATAAAGAGAGAACAAACCCTCATCAGAGAAAGAGAATCTTCATTCCGTGACCAAAGTGAAACCACCAATTCAAAAGTTGTTAGGTGGTCAATAATCCAATTGATTGTGCTGGTCAGCACAGGTGCATGGCAATTACGTCATTTAAAGACTTTCTTCATCAAACAAAAAGTTCTATAAATCATTAGACAATATAACAGCTTTGTACGTTACTGATCATATATTATAATTTCTTCTATTCCCTACATGTTTCGTAGCTCAATAAAATTAGCAATAAATGGTTATGTGCCCGCATTTTTTTTGTAATTGTAATATCTAATTAAAAAATTTCTTCAAAAATTTTCCTATTACTCCAGATAACGCTTGATAAACTACCAAAATGTCTGATAACCAAGACCTTTTGCGAGAGTTGGAGGCCCTTAGACTTGAAAATGCGAAACTTAAATCTCAAATTAATCAAAGAGCAAATTTCAATGAAGAAATCAGTTTTGATAGTTCAATTTTAACACTTGATGAGTTCAAGCGTTATGGAAGACAGATGATCGTTCCACAAGTCACCTTTGAAGGTCAGAAAAGACTTAAAAAATCACGAATATTGGTTGTTGGTGCTGGTGGGCTGGGATGTCCTGCTTTACTATACCTGGCAGGTGCTGGTATTGGTAAAATTGGTATAGTGGACGGTGACACTGTGGATATTTCCAATTTGCATAGACAAGTGCTACATACCACAGATAAAGTTGGTGAACTTAAATGTGAATCCGCAAAGAGCTACCTGAACAAATTGAATCCGCATGTTAATATTATGACTTATCCTTATAGACTATCGACCTCGAATGCGTTTGATATCTTCAAAGATTATGATTTGGTTTTGGATTGTACTGACTCTCCTTACTCAAGATATTTGATCTCTGACACTGCTGTTATTTCAAAAATACCTGTAGTTTCAGGATCAGGTTTAAAAACTGAAGGACAGCTTACTATCTTAAACTTTGAAAACATTGGACCTTGCTATAGATGTTTCTACCCAAAGCCACCACCTCCAAATAGCGTCACATCCTGTCAAGATGGTGGGGTTATAGGACCAGTGATTGGTTTGATGGGTGTTATGATGGCTTTAGAAACAATCAAAGTGATCACAGGAACTTATACAAAGAATAATTTTAAACCATTCTTAACAATTTATTCAGGATATGAACAACAGACCCTGAAGACATTCAAAATGAGAGGTCGTAAGAAGGATTGTGTGATTTGTAATGGTGAATTGACGCAAGAGATTATAAGAAATGGTGGAGTAAATTATCATGAATTTTGTGGTGTTGTCAACTATAATGTTCTTAAATCTGAAGAGAGAATTAACATTCAACAATATCAAAGCGTTCGGGACTCTGATCATATTCTACTAGACGTTCGACCAGTCGAACATTTCCAGATTGTTCACCTACCAAACGCTATCAATATCCCGCTAGATAAACTGCGAAAAGTTTCAAACATTGAAGATCTACAATTAGATACAACTAAACCAATTTACACTATTTGTCGATATGGTAATGATTCACAATATGCATCCAGATACCTAAATGATACTTTTAATTTAGGTACTAAGGATATTTGCGGTGGTTTGTTTCGTTGGTCTGAGAAAGTTGATCCAAATCTACCTACATATTAAAAAGGATTATAATATAATAGTACAAATTAACATATACATCATTTTCAAGCGGCAAGATTTTGTAATATGATGAAACCACCAGTAGTTCCTGCAGCATACCATCCAGCAGAATTTAAATTTTCGTTCCATTTTATTGCATTAATTGAGATGTTAGATGGATAAACATTTGCAGTACTGTTATCGACAGTTCCCAAAGTCTCAACTTCAAGTGGCTTCACAAGTCTGAACGTATTTTCAGTGGCACTATACTGCAGTTCTTGAATCTTTAGTGTTTGGTGCCCTTGTGACAGGTATTTCTGAGAATTGAACAATTTTCTGGTTACATTGTGAACTTTTATTCTTCCATCAGATCCACCAGAAAGTAATAAAGGATGTAACCCAGAAACACCCAGTGATTCGGTGGATCCATCATGTTTCACTAATGGTGTAACAGCAAAGATTGCTTTTGGAGGAACAGCTTTCACTGCAAATGGACCATCTAAATGTATGAAGGAGTAAGCTTTGGGGCTGTAAACAACAGTTTTGCACACAGCTTTTGACTTTGGTGTTCTGTTTATAGAGGCCTGTAAATCCACAGTAGAGAAAAGTGCAAATGACCCATCAGCAGAGGAAGAATATAACAAAGGATCATCCGTTGGTGATTTTGATGCTGCTATGGAAAAAATATAATCTGAGTGTAACGGGTATAGGAAAGATGGTGTTGTATCCGATGAATCAATAAAAAATTCTGCAACATGACCAGTGTTGGTGCCTGCTATGATCTTCCCTTCTAACCAATCATAGGAGGATAAGCAATATCCTGGGATACTCAGTTCTAATGATGGCTTAGTAATTTCTAGAAATTCAATCCCGTCAGCAAGATCTATTCTCAAAACCCTAACCGAACCATCATTAAAGTTTGCAGATATAAAAATATCATTGGTGCTTTGAGAAACTATTGGTGCCTGCTTCAAGTCCCAACTTGTGCCCCAATTATGTAGTAATGTTTTGATCAATTGAAGTTCATTAGTTTCAGGGCTAAAAGAATAAAATTGTATTATATTTGGGAATGATGATTTCTTTAAAAGACTAAATTCAGGTGCAATTGAATCATCCACTATATTACTTAAAGCAACAGAAAGTATTTGATTTCTTGAGTTAGAAGGGCGGGTTAGCCATAGAAGATCAGTGATCAAACCACCAGTATTGAGGACCGTGGTATCTTCAAAGCTGGTCCTTTCACCAATTGCCAGCTTCTTAATTTCATTAATTCCAAACTGAAAATTCTTAAAAGCATCAGAGAGTAGAAACTTTAAGTTCAGTTGATGTTCAGTTAAAGGATTGAGTTCAATATAAGGTAATTCGTTCTCTTCAAGCTGTATCTGAACTGGTTTCAAAATTGCGGTATCAACTTGAAAAAGCCATTTCTCCCATTCTCTTCTAGTTTGGATGATATCTATAAGTTTTTCCTTATTTGAACCAAATACTCTAACAAGTCTATCCCTCAAGGAAGTCAATTGCTTTGCTTGTTTGATTTCTTTCTTTGGAGTTTTGGGTTCTTTTGGTGTTACCACTTTAGCTTTTGGTTTCCTACCTCTTTTCTTCTTTGCAGGTGTTTCCTCCGCTAGTTCCTCGTCTACGTTTTCCTCAACCAAATCAGGTGTTACCTCTTCTTCTAATTTGTCTTCTCTGTCCTCTTCAGATAGGATCAGATCATCATCAGCATCATCATTAGGGTCATCACCATTAGGGAGGTCATCCATCACAACATCTTTGTCACTGTCGCTCCCATCATTAGCAGTTGGATCAGTAAACTTAGAATAGTCAACTTTCTTTGTTTGTCTTCTAGGACGTCCGCGCGGTGGCATTTTATCGCTCCTCTTCGAACTGCCTTGTGGTGCTTCAACTTCAATATTTCTGCTATTGTTTATGTTTTATTTTAAAGGAGCGCGGCGCGTGTATACTTTTATTACGTAAAACTTATGTAATCATTGCAAAGTGTATATCCTCTGCATATTGCAAACTCTAAGCAAAAGAAATAAGTGCCTGTTCTAGGTCAGCGATCAAGTCATCCGCATCCTCACCACCGATAGAGAGTCTCAGTAATGTACGCTCGACGTGAGGGTCAGTTAATGCTCTCCATTCAATAAGTGACTCGATACCACCCAAAGATGTAGCATGGTGGAACAGTTTCAGACGGGAAGGTAAGTATTTGGCAACCTCTTGTGATTCAACATCAATGGAAAAGACTGGACCATAACCACCAACGAGTTGTTCCTTGACAAATGGCTCTTCTTGCAAGGAGGAGTGATAGATTTTCTTAATGACCTTAAAACGTTCTTGATTATCTCTCAGGTAATTGACAATCTTGAGTACGTTTTCTGATTGTTTCTTTATTCTTAAATCATAGGTTTTTAAGGATCTCAAAAGCAAATAACTCTCCAAATTCCCAGTAATAGTACCCAAGTAAATTCTGTCTTCAATCAGTTTTTGTTTGATTTCCTTTGTTTTAACAGCTAGAACACCGGCAAGCAAATCAGAATGACCACCAAAATACTTTGTAGCAGAGTGTAGAATGATATCAGCACCAAAGTCCCAAGCGTTTTGTAGTGGTGGTGGGGCAAATGTGGCATCAATACTCAGTAAGGCACCTTTGGCATGAGCTTTTTCTGCAAACCACTTGATATCCCTTGAAGTACCCCATGGATTTGTTGGGGTTTCGATATGAAGCAGATCTCCTGGTTGTAATTTATCTAAATCTTCTTCAGAATATGTCAATTTCTTAGTACCAAAGTTTTTAACATGCATATCTACAATGTGAAGCACACCATGGTAACCAGGCCCAATAGCAACCTGCTTAGGATTGAATTGGGTTATCAAAGCGTAAAAAGCGGCTAAACCAGAGTTGTAAACAACTGTATGACCACCTAGAACCTTGTCAAAAACAGCTTCCAATTTGGAAGCGTTTGGGTGGTTCAATCTGGAGTAGACGAAATCATCCTCCGGGTAGCCGTCTTCAAGGTCACCAACAGGTGTCAACTTTTCAGGGTCTGAGTTGTATCTGAAAGTGGAAGCTACGTTAATTGGTGTAACTATTGAATGATGATTAGTATACAGAAACGAATCGGGATTTGCAACGTTTCGCATCATACATACCCACATCAGGGACTCTATTCTTAACATCTTCCGCATGGATTAAATTAGTAGAGAGACCAACCATTGCTCAAAATTATTTAAAATTGCACAGATTTGTTTTAAAACTCCCTAATAATATAGAGCCAATAATTTACAAGAGATTCAGGTTATTTTATAGACAGCCATAGTTTTCGGGAGATGCCAGTAAACCCGACGATTACGCAAACAATTACAAAACAAAAACAAAAAAAAATACGGTGACTACTAAGGCCTCAGAAAATAGAAGTTGTTTGCTTCCTTCGTCCTGGACTAAGGACTTCAAGAGTTTGCTTCATAAGTTATGGTGGATAATACTGATCATAAATCAGTTGCGCTGGGGGTTTCTGGCGCTGCAGTTGTGACCTCAGTAACTCTCAATGAAAAATTGATAGACTCCAACCAAGATCCAAATGCTAACGAGCGATTGGACGAAATCATCTTAGATCATTCTTTGGCCAAGTCAAGTAATGTTTCTAGCCCCAAAGAGCCACTTTCTTTGAATAGCTCTCCCCAAATAGCTCTAAACCCTCAGAGAGAAGCCCTTGAATCGCCAACCAAACAGATATCCACAAATTCTGTGGAGATATCTCCAATTAAGAGCACTTTTACGTTATACCCAGACCCAATCAAGAGAAGAGCGAGATACAACGGGCCTTTTGACATAGAAGATGATTTCTTCTCAATGGCTTATTCGTCTATCTACGCTCAGGCTGAAAAGCCAAAGAAGAAGAAGAAAAAGAATAAAAGGAAGGATACTCTTGAGACTCCTGAAAGCAAGTCATCCTTATCCACTATAAAACAGAAGGCAACTGCATCTTCTCCGATTCTTTTGGACTCAACTCCAGAAAAAGGTAACATTCCTGAAGATGATGTTGTTCTTATTAATGAAATTGAACCTATAATTAAAACAAAAACTGAACCACTGAGAAAAAGAAGAGCTCTTACGCCCCCACCAATCGATGAAGACGAAATCAGAAAGAGGTTTTTACAGAAGAAAACATCTTATGAAGAAGATAGCTTCAGTTCTGCTGGAAGTAATAATTACAATTTGAAGGCAAGACTAGCTAGATTGGGTAAAGTAACTCAACAAGTTGCTGCTGAAAATAACCTTGTGAAGAGAAGCTCTACTGCTGAAAGTCTCAGTGATGATGAGAAAAATGATAGGGAATATCTTTTGAGGTTGACCTCCTATCTTCCTGGAAGTGCCGATCATGCTATTGATATGACTGTTAAGGGTAGTAAAAAGGTGAGTACGGTTGTCAAGAAAGCCTTGAGCTATCTTTTAGACATGGGGATCGTATCTATAGATTACCATCATCTGTACAATACTGAAGCAGTAACGTTGTTCTGGAAAGATCTCATGCTTGTCCAGTTCATGAGAATAGAATCTCTGAATATCCCTGTTCCGCTATCTGGACAACCAACGGTTGTTGAAATCGGAATATATACCAATTCACAAGCTAGAGAGTTGATAGAGATGAAAAAACGAAAAGAACGTGAAAAACTGGAGAAATTTGCAAGAGATGAGGCACTGGAAAGAGAGCTGAAAAAGAAGGATGAAACAATTGAAATTATTGATCCATTCAGAGATGATGAAGATTTCAAAGAGATTGATCAAGAAATACGGCCAAGTTTGATAAGTCAACATAACCAGGAACTTCAAGAACAAAAAGATGGCGAAGAAGGTGGATACTTCAGTATTGGTATCAAATCACAGGACAATATAAAAATTGAAGTCAGTGTTAAACCTGAAACATTGATAAAAGATCTAGTCAAATACTATTTGAAAAAGAAAGGGCTACCTGAACATAGCAAGGTCCGTCTCTCTTTCGATGATGAAGATATTGATCTCAATGGGACTGTCGGTGACACAGAGTTGGAGGAAGATTTCACTGTTGAAGTCTACGTGCTATCAGAGACATAGGCCTTCATCAGAAGCAGTCATTTGATGTTATAAACGAATAAACGAACTTATTATGTTACTTTAAAAGTACTTTGGTCTTGTAATTTAAATCTATGCTGTATTTATCGGTTACGTAATGATTTTCCTGCTTAGTCTTTTTTTTTGTAAAGGCGAAAATGACACCAAAATAGTCTTGGTGGTAACCGCAAAGGGCTACAAATTATGAAAATCTTGTCGTTTTTTTTCTGCCTATCTCTGTGGTTCTCTTCTGTGTTTGCCACGTATCCTTTAGTCGCTTTTTCCCATACATTGTGAGTCCCCAATTTGTTTTCCTGACATCATCTAAATCTTTCTTGCTAACAATAACTCAAAAATAAAGAGTCCCAAAAGTACAGTCATATGTGAACAGTTTCAACCACCTGATCCTTCCGCCTCGAAGGGTGAATGAGATCACTAAGAATTTGATTAGTCCATGCTCTTCTTTCGCTTACATTTTTGTGGATCAGCCTGGTTTGACTCTTGATGACTTGCAAGATCTTGAAAGTTTTACCTTTCTCAGAACATACGCTCTCATGAGTTCAACACTTGGTGTGGTTCCACGAATGGAGAGTCCTATTGACTTTGATAAGCTAGTTAAATATACAGCTGAAAAATGCCGTGCAAATGTTCTGGAAGTTGATGGACTTGAAGAAGCTGAAACATATATCGATGACTCCATTAGAGTTATCAGAATAAATTTACCGGAATTGCCTGATGGACCAAAAGATAGAAAGAAAGCTCTTATGAAGGCTGGTATGTTCAATCACTTTGAATTGACTCGATTTTGAATCTACTAACAAAAATTAAAGACCAAATTCTTAGATTTAATTTAAGAAAGTTACCTTCCCCAAACCATACAGTTATTTATACAAACTCAAAACAGAGACTTTTGAATAAATTGGATGAAAGAAAATGGGAAAAGTTGGAAATCTTCCCTGATGTCTCTCAAGAAGGTTCCAGATTACATGAATTTGAAAGAAACAATCACGTTCAAGACATTGAACGAAATTTCCCAACCAAAAGGCCAAATTTATTAGACTATTCTCAATGGAGTGTTCCAACTATTTTAGACTTTGAGGTAATCCATGATAATGAACTTTTGATCTTTGGAATCCTAAGCACAACTACTGTTCTAATTGTTACCCAATTAATCTCATTGGTATCAAAACTCCTGAGAAAGCTATTCAACAGCAACCAGAAGAAGAAAGATAACTAACTAAATAGTCATCAATTTGCATTCTAAATACCTATACAAGCTTATATGTTATGTAGATCCCGACATTACTTACCTGAATACAAGCTGACATAATCATCGCGAAGGTATTGAAAGGGTTGTTAAATGCCACTTTGTGTTAAAGAGTAACAAAAAAACCCTCACAAGATCTTATTCTAACAATGTCATTCAGAGATTTGGACGTGGACTTGGAGAATCAAACTCCATTTAGTGATTCTCCTGAATTTGACCAGCTCAGAGAACAGTCTTCCGACTTACTATTAGATGCGAATAATAACTTGGTGACGTTAAGGAAGTTGATCAAAGCACTAAATGATAAGAAATCATCTGAAGCTTCAAAAAAAGTATCTAATAAAGCTTTGAAGTCGATAGAGATTATTACAGATTTATTCAAAAATATTAGCGTTTTGAGTAGAAGGATTGCTGCGTTTGGCGATCTCAATCCTGCTCAAATATTCACAAAAGATAAGATAAATAGTGAGATTAAACAATCATTAGAGGAGTTTCAAACATTACAGCTAGAGTTCACAGAGATTACAAATGAATTAAACGAAGAATCCAAGGCTGCTTTAGACCAGGACTGGGAAAATGGAACCAAAGCTAATATATTGGTGCAACCCCAACAACAAGAACTAACATTAGCTCATGATGTGATCAATGATGAGGAATTCACTTATCAACAAAGTCTTATAAGAGAAAGAGAGGATGAAATACGGAATATAGAGCAAGGGATTGAAGAGTTGAATGAAATTTTCAGTGATTTAGGAACAATAGTTCAGGAACAAGGTACGATGGTTGATAATATTGAATCAAATATCTATGATGTGGCACAATCAACCAAAGTGGCGTCAAACGAATTAAGCAGAGCATTAAGTTACCAGAGAAGTTCAAGACGAAAAACAGTGTGCTTATTTTTGTTTTTTGCAGTAATTCTTTTGATTGTCTTGCTTGGTATATTTCTATAAAATGAACGTATATTTTTTGGATAGTAACTAAAGTTTTCTTTTAAACACTCCAGATGTTGACATTACCATCATCACCACCAGTAATTAACCATTCTGAGCCTTCTTTACTGAATGACTTACTCCATTGAACGGTATTTATCTCATAAACACCATGTGATAACTCTTTCTTCGTAACAACAATCCATTTTTTCGAACCATCTTCTTCAATCTTCTCTTCATAGATGACTAGCAAACCGTCAGAGCCAACACTTGCGATACGACTACTTATACCACTCCAACTTACCGAATAAACTGCTCTAGTATGAACTTGAGGCAAAGTAGATTCTAACTCCCAAACTTCTTCCCCATTATAACCTTCTTCAACCCTTGTCCATATTTTTACTGTACAATCATCACTAGCACTAGCCAATCTTATAGACGAATCGCTTTTCTCAAAGTCAGAACTCCAAACTGTACCGATATGACCAACTAGTTGTGCAGCGCATGTCCAATCATCATCATCCTCCTTCCATATCCTAATTGTATCATCATAGGATGAAGAAGCAAGTAAATCTTCATATTGGTGCCATGTGACATGTTTAACGTCCTGGGAATGTTCTTGCAGAACACTAATGCATTCAAACTCTTCATTATTCTCATCTGCTTCCCAAATCCATATACTCTTATCTCTAGAGCATGAAGCTAAAAAGTACCCATCTTTGGACCAACTTACACTTTTAACCTCATTTTCATGGCCTTCGATCACAGCTAACAATGACCATTCATCATAATCTTTACCCCAGATTGAAATAGTAGAGTCAAATGAACCACATGCTAGAGAGGGCTCGTCGTTGGATGGCTTCCACGCAACAGACCTTATACTTCTTTTATGGGTGTCGTCTAGTTGAGCTACCTCTTGTTGGGTTGTGAGATCATACACTTTACTTGTCTTATCTGTGGATGCAGTAGCTAGTAATGGTAGAGTTTTGTGGATTGATACAGACCACAATTTGTCTTTATGAGCGTTGATACTTCTCAACAGCTGAATCTCAACCGTCATCTTGAACCACTTTCTTGTGAGTTTCTCTTGACCTTGATGACTACCAATTTGTTAAAGTTTTAATCACAAAATTACATAATTTGCTTAGTCATAATTTATTTATATTATTGCCTTAATTTTTACTGGAACAGAAAAAGAAACGGCGGCAAAGAGCTGTGTAGAGTGATGATTAAAGGTAGACACTCGTTTCTATTGAAACATAGTGCCATTAGTTTCAATGTTTCGTCAGTTATTTTGAGAAAAATGGGTTCTGGGGTCAGATTGACGAACTCAAATCTGCAGCATCAGCTCATCTCATTACAACACCAATCATTCCATACATCTACAAATAACTTGTCTAAGGAGGTTGCTAATTCTGGAAACATACCAAAGACTGATAAGAAGAGTTCAAAAATATTGCCTATTGGTGGTTCTTTACTAATTGGTATTTCTTTAGGCCTCTATGGTTATAATACTTTCGCCGATGACACTCCAACTGAGTTCTTGAGTCCAAATAAGTTCATTCCTTTTGTCATAACCAACAAACATGATATTGATAATGATCATTATTTGATTGAAGTTACACCGAAATTTGATAAATGGCAAAAGAACAAAGAATTGGATATTTGGAATGGTAACAGGATGTGGAGTGTTGAAGTGAAACAGCCCCAGATTATGGTTGTACGTAGATACACTCCTTTGCCTTTAAAATTTACAAACGAAAACGGGGATATAAATATACAGGTGCAAGATTCTGCGTCTGATCATGGTAAACTAGTCTTCTATATCAAAAAGTATGAACAAGGTGAGGTTGCTAGATGGATTTACAGAAAGCCTATCGGATCAGTTTTAGAATTAAGAGGGCCATATATTGAATTTGAATTTCCAAACAATGAAAACAGTATAGTTGAAAGACCAAAATTAGAGAACACATTGACTACTATAGAGGCTGACCCAGCTTATCCTATCAAACCTTATAACCTAGCATTTTTCGCTGGGGGGACTGGTATTGCTCCAGCGTTGCAACTTCTATTGAGTAAAAACCCATTTAAAGGTTTTGTTGACCTTTATTACTCAAGAAAAACCGGGAGTGAAGCGCCTATTTCATCTTTATTAGATGATTTAGAAAAGATTAATAGGCTTAAAGTTCATCATTTGGTTCAAGAAAAGAAACAAAAGCTTACTTTGAAGCAAATCACGAAACCTGTGACTCCAAAAGTGCAACAAGTAGAATACTCTCAGGTTTTCAAAACAGCATTGGAGCAAGCGGATTACCTCAAACGCGAACAGAGAGATGGTTCTTCTTTAGCATTAGTGTGTGGTCCAGACGGATATGTGACCTATGTTGCTGGACCCAAGCCATATGAATCTCAAGGTGCCGTAGGAGGTTTGTTACGAGAAAAAGGTTGGGATGAATCCAATGTGTTTAAGATGTAAATAGAAAACAAAAATTAAACTAGACGATGATTGTATGTGGATCGTGCTTAGCATGAGAAAGATTTAATGGTAGTGGATCGAGTGCTGTGAATATATGAATAATGAATGGACTAGTATGGTCGGAAAACGATAAAACAGAACAGACAAAACATGGAAATGCAAAAAAAATGAACAAAAGAATCCGCCTCACAAGTAACTCCATCAAACTTAGATCATCATAAAGCAAGTAGCTGAAGGCAAGGCGGGTAAATGTGCAAAGCGTGGATAAACAGACAATGAAGCAAATATAAGCAAACCAAATAGGTTAAACAAATCAGCAAAAAAAAAAACAATAAAAAACTTCTACAAATAACTCAACTGTCTAATATCTTTGACTCTCTTCTGATGAAGATTTTAACACCTTGACTGGCAAATACCTGTCCTAATGGAGTGCTCTCAACGACACCAGGGAACTTTTTCGCACTGAAGACTTGAAATGCATTTGAGAATGAAGATACAGCAGTACTTGTTGCAATATCAACAAATGTTAGCTTTAATTTGAATTCTCCTTCAATTCGAACAGAAAGATCCTGAAGGATAAACCAGATACCCCTCTCCATCTTGTCATCATATAGTTTGAATGAACTTACAACAAGACCGCCAATGAGATTCCTTATTGGAATGTCACCTAGACTGTCTTCTGAATCTGAGTTTTGACCACCAATAGAAGATTTTGGGCTGATTGATTCCTCTGCGTTTGGTGCTGATGATGCTGTTGCTAATGATAATGATGATTGATCACCAGAAGGTATTTTGGTATCATTGAGCTCCAAATTTGGGGTTTCATCTGGCAGAGAATTTGATCTTGAGGGAAGTCCTTCTGCCTCACTGATACTTGATATAAGATTTGGAATACCAATACTATTCAAAGAAGGGTTTCTATGGACAGAGCTTGGGTCTGTTGATATTGATGACCTGTTACCAATAGTAGAATTGGTTCCTGTGGTGCTGGTTATGACTGTTTCTAAGCTTGTATCACTGGTTTGTTTATTCTGCAATAGGACATCTGATGGGCTGAAAGGATCTTCAGGATATATTTTGCTCTCTGTCAATGGAGTTTGAAAATGGGACTGGTGCTTTGTTGTGTGGGTTGGTTGTATGACTTCTGGTTCTATCTTTTGAATCTCCTCACTACTGAATGAAGTGGATCTTGGAGAGATCTTGACATTTTGATTTAAGGTTAAATCCTCAGTTTCATCAGCAGACCATAGCTCCACGATTAGGACAAAGTTGGAAGTATCAATATTATCAACATTAACAGCATCACCAGTGTTTGAATCCGTTACTTTCAACTTAACAAATGGCGGTGGTGTGACATGTCTCCTATCTTTATCACCCAGTCCACACATTCGAGCTCGTACTGGCTCTTGGACTATCTCTAACGCATAGGAGAAAGCTGGAACAACAATGTTAGTGGGAACTTTTGAAGGTTATATATCAAACTTTTAAAAAAAAAAAAAAACGCTGTCAACTTCACCAGTTTGTTCTCCATAATTGGGCAATTATAGATCATCCATTAGGAAAATAAACCAAATGCAGTCCTTGGTATTTGGCAGGAATTACTCACGCATTCAGTGGATATTAATGATTTATCACAGGTGATTGATGACTGAGCAACCAAGATCTAATACAAAAGTTATGGTTCTATAATTCTGATTCTCAAAATTTGGAAATTTGCCTAGAACTACAAAGGAGGACCTTTAGTTTTTAGAGTGGTCAGTGGTCAGTTGTCAATGAAAAGAACTTAAATGTGGAAGCGTAAAAATGATCTTTCGAAAGGCACAAATTGAGGCTATTTTTGTCTGCTGACAATTGAGATTTTCAAAAGAAGGTGGCTTCTCTGGCCTTTATACGGGTTTTGCTGACTGTTGTTGACGATGATGGCCCAGTTAAACATTTCATCGTGAAAGGCCACCGAAACCCCGACAGAAGAAATTACAGTTGAGAAAGAGAGAGGTTTTCCTTTGTTGGAGCCGGATTTTGATATTTTGTTGGCTACTCTGGCTAACGGGCGCAATAAAAATGTGTGAGCCACCTGGGACGTCCCATTAGGTATGTTAACTTCTGAGTTGAGAGGCATTAGGTGATCCCGAAGCTTGACACGTAGAAGCGTCTCCGGCTTGCCTGTCCCTGTACATTAGACATACACACAATGTACAACAAGAAGCGGGCCTGCTTTCTAAGGATAAATGCTGTTGGTGACGCTCTTTAGAAAAATGATCTTCCTGTTATGTTGACTAATACGAACTGTTTCGGATCGTACGGGTTGCGTTATGTTGCTCTTCAAATAGAACTAGAGGCCTCATGGGAATGGGGTGGTTTGGTTTGCTCTTGGGGCTAGTCTAGAATTCTTCCAGCAAGACGCAACTGAACGACGGATATGGAAAAACTACCTACTGATGGACTTGGGCCCCCTTAGAAATCCAAGCAGAACGATGCAATTAAATCACCGTCAGCCTAACTATGGTGAAGATGTAGGTTACTTGCATCTGGAAAGTAGGAAATACTTTATTAGATCAAATCGTGGTTTGTGAGGAACCTCCTCCTATTGGAAACTGTGCTATGGTCAGATGTGACAGCTGTGATTTACGGCGGAGGTGAAGACCAACAGGACCCATTTCAGGAGGATGGTAGGCGATCGTAGGTTTGGAGGTCCCAACTTCCAAGTCTTCTCGGATCTTTATTGCATTAGAAGGAAAGATCAGTAAGAAACTGAGAGCTGTCAAGAGAGCACTCAAATACCTCATTTCTAAATTCTACCTTGGTGATCGTAAGGCTGTTTGTTGCTTTTAGTGCTTTGTGTGTATATGGAACTCAGCAAGATGGACAGAGCGTGGGCAGGGCACTACCACTACCTTCTAAAAAAATAGGGTAGACGGATCCGGCTGAAGCTTGGAGGCGCATGGTTAGTAAGACACACCAGATGTTAAAAAGTGAAAGCTGTGCCACAAGTGTGCGTGAACTAAAGAATGCAGGTATTGCAAGAATCAAGTTAGTTAATATATATACCCAATCAGTCATCAATCACTAGATGCAATGAGCTGGTTGACTAGGCCTCTTGATGTTGCTTCTCTTATTATCCTGATCCTACTTCTCATGGACAAGCATGTTAAGGGTTTTATCAACATAAAAGGGAACTAATATCCAAGCGTTCTATCTCGTGATCATATTGTACACTAAAACTCACCGAAAAGGGTTAACTTTGTCATTTGTTGGCAATTAGAAGTCTGCAATATACTCGAAAGTTAATATCGCAGAGTGCATCATATATGCTCCTGACACACGCAATTGTGCATCTTATATTTATCATACAGTCTACAATGTATATTTTCTCTATGATTCATTTATTTCAGTATGTCACTGGAAGATTAGTAGAAAATAACCAACCAGTTGATAGAACCATCTGGTTCGACTTGGAATCTGAAAACTTTGCTTAACAGTGATGCTTTGGAGTGATTGGAAGTGATTTCAGCTTAATCCGTAGTTGAAGTACCTGGGGCAACCGGTGAGTGATGAGTGGTAACTACTGACAACTCATAAGTGACAAGTGACGGAAGTTGGTTTCTGGGCCTAAGTTGGCGACGTGATGTCTTCAGCTGCATGTGAAAAGTGTGACCTGGTGCAGAATAACGCACTGAGTTCCCGCAAAGTTACGCAAGCTTCAGGAGATTCTAAAGCTTGTTGCTCCGCCCAATTCTGCAAATACCCGGCTTTAGGGACTTTTCTGCAGGACTTAAATGTGTGTAATTTAACAGTAAGGGACCCGAAACCATAATAGACAATAGGTAAGCTTCCTCTCGCATCTGAAGCCTCTGGAGCATTGCAAACGCTCTCATATCATCAGAACAGTGAACAACAGAAAAAATATTGAAAGAAGCTGTAGCCTGTTAATTGGTCAATCGAGAAGGATCTTTCAGATTACTACTTCTGGCACGACTAAGTGGCTTTCTTCTTACTGTGAATATCCCAGTATTCTAATTAAAGGCTACTAGAACTCTCCACCTGGTTTTTAATCGTAAACGAAATGCAGATTCAACGAGTCTCCTACTGAAGCTCGCAAGATTTGGCTTAAAGAGCACGTATACTGTGCGTAGATTCCTGAAGCTGTTAGCAAAGAATTTGGAGAACTTGAAATGGGGTGTCAAACATTAACGGTTGTCATTTTCTGTCTGTATATCTACATTCTTGCTTGTTCTTTTTCTTTCAGTCTACAACTTGAATAACTAACGAAGTTTTATTATTATCGCTGGGAAACATGTCTCGAATATTTTTGTAATGCAGCCGGCCGGCCTGTTTTTGTGTCAGAAAGAACAGAGAAATCATTTCGAAGAATCTATCTGCTGAAGAAAAGTCAAAGAGTCTTGAAAATATATCGATAAAGTTGATGTTTTATATGTTGATGTTTTATATGAGGGTTTATAATATCAGCCTATTTCAAATATCTAAATCTTATTGTCTTTAATGGAATATCATTAACGGATCATTAAAGGAAGTCATGATAGAGTTTTTAAAAAATTTCGTTTATTTTTGGCAAAATAATAGCAACTCATAGGAACTCAGTTCTCTTTCTGCAGCTGATTCTATAGTCTCAAAAAGTCTCCCACTGAACCAGTAATGATGGTGATCTATATACTGGCCTTATATTAGTATTATGTAATCATTATTAGAAGTGCACTCTTAATTTACAAAAAGGAATACGATGGGCCTGGAAGCAATTAAAAAATTGTACGGAAACAAGCAGTCAAGGCACTGCGCCTATTTACTTTAACACTGTTCACTAATCTGTTTCACGTTATAATTTAATGTGATTTTTTTCTTTTCCAGCTTTGTTAAGTATGAAATGAGGCGCATGTAATGATTTATCATGTGTAATTGCCCCAAAAACTCAACTCCTCAAAGTTAACCAGGTAGAGTAAGTTTATTAATTACAGAAATGATTCAATTTAAGTTTAATCATAGCTAAATCGTAAAGAACTGACTGAACAAATACATACTCAGAACACGTTCATATCCTCTTTCTCTAGATTTCTTCTCTTCATCAGGGTACATGCCCCATCAAATTCATAAAACCTCTCGAAATTCTCTTTGATGTAAACAGAAACATTATATGATGACAATCTTAACTTCAGTCTATTAACAATATAAAACATATTAAACTATATGCAGAAATATATACAGAAACAAAAAAAATACTATAAAGCTTTCGATAAACCAACAAATCTTTCTGTCAGAATATGCGGATATGACTGACGGCATGGCATGCCAGATTTCAGTATAATCTGAAATCAAAATCTCTCACTAGACCCTTACTAAGCCCCCTTTCTTGTGGTCTTGTGGTCTTGTGGTCTTGTGGAGCCTACTCAATGTATTTCCATCTGAATCACCACTTGATCAGAAATCTACAAATTGTTCAACCATTTATGACCTTTTGTTCTTCTTTTTTGGCAATTCTTTCAGCATTACTTTTCCTCCAACACTATCGGTGCTAACAATTTCATAATTTTTGATCACATCTCCAATTGCTGGTGGTTTTCTGTTTGGTTGAAGTTGAACAGTAGCATAAATACCATATTGAAGAAGAATTCCCGATGTCCAACCATTTAGTGGTCTTGAGGAAATTAGAAGTTCACTACTTATTGGTTTCTTTTCTTCAAGGTACTTTTCCAAGATTTTGGTCGCATAATACGAGACTGATGAGCGACTGGCTTTCTTAAGAACATCATTTCTACCTTCGATGTGAAGAGCAATCGAAAGAAGTTGATCCTTCGTGAATGACGGCTCTCCTTCGTTCAATATAGAGTGGAGTTGGAAATGGTTAACCAAATCACCAAATCTTCTCAGTGGGGAGGTAGATGGAGCATAAGATGATACACCAAGCATAGAGTGGTTCTTTGGGACATGAGAATAATAAGCTGGAACTATGAACTTGAAAGCTTTAACTAACTGGGAAACGTTAGGTAATACTCCATCTTTTAGAGATGTTTCATTTAGTCTTTGAACAACAGTAGCAGCAGTTCCTAA
The DNA here is from genome assembly GCA_030562945.1 of Wickerhamomyces jianshihensis. NCBI lineage: Eukaryota > Fungi > Ascomycota > Saccharomycetes > Phaffomycetales > Wickerhamomycetaceae > Wickerhamomyces > Wickerhamomyces jianshihensis. The sequence continues at coordinate 381,228 of JAKUAH010000233.1, forward strand.
TAATGGTAATTCATTCATTCCTTTGTAAACCCCAACAAATCTTTCTTTGTTACCCTTCAAGATATGTCCCGCAATACTGTTTCCCAAAATCATCAGCTCAGAAACCAAAATAACTGAATCTGTAATCACTTGCTTGTCCATCTTCACTTCAGAATCTTCAATAATCTCAATAGCATCATTAGATCCATCGGAGTCCATATTGCTCAAAGAAACGCGAAGCTGAGGGTTGAAAGATTCTCCAAATATAACAGCACCCCTTTTGATTCTGGAATCACGAAGCTTCAATGATACTTCATGCAAGTCCTTCAAATCTTGGTGTTCCTCTTTTGATAAATCACTTTGATTTTTTACGTTCCCAAGCACTCTGTCAACATCATCATAGGTGTATTTAGGGAAATTTGATAAACTAGTGGCTTCAACTTTAGAATTAGTTAGATCAAACTCGTTGGTTTTCTTATTGAAGGGAACAGAAAAAGTCAAAGCTCGTGTCAATTTCCCATCAACACCTAACCCTGCTAAATCAGAAATCGATTTAGGTAACATTGGAGCAACAACCTCTGGTTGATATGTTGTAAAAGATCTTTCAAATGCAATTTTACATAACGTTGAGTTAGGACTTAAGTAAGACGTTGGATCTGCAATGTGAATATATAGCATCACATTATCTTCATCAATTTTGGAAATTGAAACACCATCATCAATTTCATGAGCAGTAGGACTATCAATGCAGTACACTCTTAATTTAGTATAATCAACTCTTTTGACTGCAATGTCATTATTCTTAATATCTTCGACATTGAAATTATCAAAGTAGGCTTGCTCGTTGGAAGCTTTCTTAAAAATTCCATTGTTTGGAAGATTCAAGCTGGTAGTAAAATGTGTAGGGTTTCTAAGATTCTTTTCAATATGACCTGTATGAATTAAAAACTTATAAACCATCGATCTTGTGATATCTTCATCTGAATAGTCTTTCATTAATCTCGCAACCAAACTAGTCGAAATTGGTTCGTTCAAGTTACCAACTGCATACTCCCTCAAAAGATAGAATATGGCATCATATGTATCTCCTTTCAATTGTTTAATAGATTCACTGGATCTAATAGATTCCTGAAACTTTCTCGTCAATTGAGGCTGAGTCTTAATCATTTCAATGACATAATCGACATTGCTAGAGTATTCTAATGGCAGTACAGTTATTGATAATGGTACCAAAGTGCTCCGTGAAGAGTAGGAGTTGGACCATAGTCTTGTTTGTTTCCGTAATGCAAGAACAACCGAGTAGAAGAGCGCAGCGTCAAATTGTTCATCCTCAGAAATTGACCCATAATTTTTACCGAATTTAAGAGGTTGAAAGGTCTCAGAGACATCATTATCAGTATTTTTAGTCAATAAAGATAATAATTTGGAGTATGATTTGTCGATTTGATTGCTTTTGAATTGCGATTTTAAGGGTTGAATGTCAATCAACTGAATGCCCTTCATTAATGAGAAAATAGAAATTTCCCTAGGACCATCCACTTGAACCAATCGATGAATTATTTCTAGCTTTCTTGAAGTTTCCTGTATTTGTGACCAAGCTCTATTGGTAATCTGAAGCAGTGGTTCAACAATCATATTTCTTGCAGCAGGATTCACCGCAAACGTCCTGAAATGAGTGGCTGTGGTTTTTATAGAACCGTACCCAAGAGGTGGTTCTAAAACTTCATGAACAATTCTAGAAAGCCACTCCTTTGGTATCACTCCAGGAATTCTGAACTTTATAGCAGATCTCTCAACATAAAGTAGCTCACCCAACCTGTTCATTATAGCATACCTTGGATCATCATCTCTGTATGGAACTTCTACAATAACACCCAAAACTGATTGATTTAAGGAGGAAGTTAACTCAACAGCATCACCGATATTCAAAGGTTCAAATAAACTCATTGGACTGATCGATGTATTGACTTTCTCAAGCGAACTCTTTATAAATTCCATTGATGGTTTACCAGGGTCTGAGAGTGACCCTTCTGACGGATTCCTGAGCGCTTTGCAGTGCCTATAAGATGCCCATTTCTTTGAAGGCCTGGTAAAATGTTGGTGGTACCTCTCTTGAGACTCTTTCACGATTGTATCAAATGATTTCACTGTTGTTTGCCTATAACCCTTTTGAGTTAGTATTTAACTGCAATCCAGACGTGAATATGAGAAATAAGTAACACATACCCTTTCAGATTAAGTAATGCTTCTGAACGTTTCCTCTGAGAGCTTAATTTAGAGCTCTTATTAGCGAGTTTGAGTAAAGATTTATCAAGATCATTTGATGCATTATGATCCAGCTTTCGCTCATTTTGCAGTATTCTTGAGATGTGGAAATACCGTACCCCACCTATAGAATTATTTATGAATTTTGAGTGAGTTAGCATCACTCAAAGATGCAAAATTAGTGCTGACGTGATAACCGATGAGCTGAGCTGCTAAAGAAAGATAAAAAGTGTAAAAACTTTGAAAATAAACATCCACACGTGACTAGAATATTACATAATATTTAGTTCCGCATACGGGCGTCGCATATCTTTTCCTAGTCATACAAAATGAAGATCACAAGATGTGTTGATTTGGAAATGGTTTACACCTAAACTATCAAAAATGTTCAGATCGCAACTACAAAACTTAAGTAAGCATAAAATTGGTCATATAAGACTGAGCTCATCTGTTCAAACAACCAGTTTTGATAGAAACTCCCTCAATATCAGGGAACATGAAAAAGTCTTCAGTATGGTTCAACCGACTGGTAAATTCCACTTGGGAAACTACTTAGGTGCTATTCGTTTATGGAGGGATATTGTTGATGCTGCTCCGGAATCTTCTCAGATAGTTTATGGTGTATGCGACTTGCATGCCATGACAATACCCAAAAGCCCATCTGAGTTCAGAAAGCTAAGATATGAAGCTGTAGCGAGCATATTGTCGACTGGTATTGATCACGAAAAAGCAATCGTTTATATGCAAAGCTCCGTTCCAGAACACTCAGAACTACAATGGATCCTTTCATGTGTGACTGGTGTTGGTTATTTAAATAGGATGACTCAATGGAAGAGCAAATCTGATGGGAAGGAAACGGCTAGTTTGGGGCTATTCGCATATCCTGTATTACAAGCTGCTGATATTTTACTATTTAAGTCTACTCTTGTTCCAGTTGGTGAAGATCAGTCACAACATTTGGAGCTATCTCGTCACATTGCTGAGCAGTTTAATAAAACCTTCAAGAAGACATTCAAATTACCATCGACTATATTTGCTCCAACAAAGAAAGTTTTAAGTTTGAAAAACCCTTTAAAGAAAATGTCTAAATCTGAACCTGATCAAAATTCGGTGATATATATGAATGATCAACCAGATGTGATCTCCAGGAAGATCAAAAGAGCTGTGACAGACTCTATCTCTCACGAATTTAGGTTTGACCCGGAAACGCGTCCTGGTGTGTCTAACATGATTAATATCTTAAGCGGGCTACAAAGAAAATCCATCAAGGACATTGAGAAGGATATAAACCATATTCAAGACCACAAGGCCTTCAAAGATTATGTTTCTGAAGCCATAATAGAAGAGTTTAAAGAACCAAGAAGGAAATTTGATGAGTTGATGGCTGATGAAGGTTACTTAAGAGAGGTTGTAAAAAAGGGTGATGATAGAGCTAGAGAGATTGCTCAGAGAACTATTCAGGAAGTGAAAAAAAACGCAGGTTTAGACTGAATTCCCTTTAAGCGGAATAACTAATTAATAACCCACTCGCTTTTGTACATAAAAATTAGAAAATAGACTTGAAAATGTTCATATATCGATCCATGCATATAGCAAAAATAGCTTAAAATGTAATTTGGTCCAAAATTTTTAAGGCTGTAGCGAATTGGATTAAGATTCTTTGCACGGCCCTTATATGAGCACATGCAAAAATCAATTCCTTCAAAAGTTCATGCTTATCAAATGATAAGACTTTAGAGTCCCATTCAGCTTGTGAGGAGCCATCGGTTTCTCCTTGAGGACCCATAAGATTATTGAAGATCTCATATAGCTTGGATTTGAATCCCATCTCACTAACCCGTCTGCAATAAATTATTAAATAACTCTTGAATTCGACGTCTTCTTTTAATCTGGTTGAAATTAATATCCTATTCTCAAGATGTGCCAAGGAGATAGTCTTCTCCAAATTTTCATAACCTTCCTTCATTAGCATAGTCTTCGCCATCTTTTGTAAGAACTTACCACGTCCTCTTCTTATAATCTCATCATTTGTTTTCTTTTCTAGAAGATTAATGATTGAAGTATTAGCTTTAGGGTCTCTAGAATCCCAATACTGAGAACCAAAAGCCCACCATGAATCACTGATTACGCACCAGGCTTCCATATCTCTGTCAAACAAGTAGCCATTACCGTTTGAAACAGTGACAATAGGAACACCTGACGAAGTGATACTGCACAAAGTCAGATTCTCAGCCCTGGTTAACAACTCAGGGTTTGAACGGGCTAGTAATGGATATAGAGAAGTTGGTTCGAATAAAGCTTTTTTGGATACAACATCCCAAGCATAAACCTCTCCAATAGATGTGACAGCCATTAGGTACCTTCCTTTACTTTCAAGAAAGCTCAATGGAGTTCCAAGGACAAGAGGTGGAAAAACTCTTCTTCCAGAATCAGTATAAACATAAACTACACCATCAATCGTTGAAGTAGCCCAAAAGAAGCCCTCACCACCAGTGGCTAACCCAATTAATTTTGGTATAAAATCAGTGAATATTTGTTTTGAAGAATTCTTCAAAAGTGTGATTTTTGTTGGTTTTTGTTCATTTCCTGAACCATTTCTTATTTCTAAGGATAATGTTTCATCATTTGGTGATTCTAACACAAAAGACGATCTGATTTTGGAAGTTGAAACACGGATTTTAGCAAAAGAGCTCGATGGATTAATAGCTACAGAACCAATGAATTCTACTGCTTCAATCTCGCGCTTCCTTTTCACTGGAGGTTGTTGCTGAGCATCTAAAACAGATGCTTCTTCCTTCCGTTTCAAATCTTTAGGAACTGAGTATGAGGGAGGATCAAATTCCATTGTAGCCCTTCCGTTAGCCGAGCCATCTCTTACTGTGGTGCAATTATTATTGCCAGGAATCAAACTTGATTGTGTGTTTCTCTTTCCGTTTTTCGTCCGATTTTGAATATTATTCTCAGTTTCGTGTGTATCTTGAGTAATAGACGGTTTTGACGTCATTGAATTCTCATTAGCTGAAATGTTGGACTTGGTTTCATTATGTGCAGGTTCAATCAAAGCTGGCGGTTTAATAGGTATCATGTCAACTTTCTTTAATTTGGCTTTCAGATCGTCAATAACGGAATCAGGAACTTTTATTCCTAATTCTTTCTGATCCATTACAAAAACACTCAAAGTATCCGACGCTAGAATAAAACTAGTGCCATCATCAGTCCAAACCAAATCATTTATGGCATTGATGGACACGTCATTGGCTGTAAATAAAGGTCTTTGGAAAGTTGTGTTCCAGACAGCAACGGACCTATCGAGCCCAATAGAAGCAATAATATTAGCAAACCCATCACCCTCCCTTATCAGCTGAGAGCTGAATTTGATTACAACAGGGTTTTGGCCTATTAAAGAAAGTTCATCTTTCCAAGTGGATCTCTTCACAATACCTATGGAGCAACCTTCTTGTCCCATTTCTGGATTTGGAATTGCGAATCGGTCACCAACTGGAGACCACGAGATTCTTGCTAAAGTATTGATAGAATGCAATTGCTTTTTAGCAGTGATAAGCCTCTTTGTGATAATATCACCATTGGTATACTGTATCTGGTTTATATAAACAGCTTTATTAATTGCAATGAATACCAGGAAGTTCTGTGATGGATCAAGGCTCAAGCTTCGTACGTCTGATCTTGTCAGTATTGGTGTCAATTGTTTCGCAGTTTTTAGATTAAATGATATGACTTTAGTAAGAGTAGCAAATAGTGCAATGTCGTGAAATATTTCAATATCGTTGATTGGGTTGTTGTGTGCAAATATCTGAATAGACTCGTGGTTGTTGAGAAGACTTGTCTTGTAAACAGTACCTTTATGATCGGCCGAGAGGAAGAATGTCTCATACACTTTCACACATGTGATGGAGCCAGATTCATGGATAGCCAGAGATATTTCGGGATTCAGACCAGCAATATCTCTCACATCTGGAGATTCCAGATTGGAAACTTTCAATAACCTTTGCAGGCTCCAAAGATCCACTACACCATCATCACGAGCAGCAATCAGGATATTAGATGCTTTGTAAACAGCTAGTGCTGTGTAGTTGAAGGGCGATGGGCCCTTGGGAACTTTCAAAAGCCTCATTTGTCGCTCTCTTCCTAAGCGATTTGTTTTGATTTGAATTTCCCATCAAGAAAAATGCTGTTTGGCATTTGGTTCCATTTAACGAGTTCGCGGTTATTTCGCGACTTCAGCCTGAGAGTAAATTTTTCTGAGACGATGGAAAAAATTAGTAACAGGACATTGAGAAAACAAAGCAATTGCGCATAAAAGTGGTTGAAATATGGCTGAGAAAGAAGAATACATATCCGATTCAGGCTCAGAATTTACAGGTATGGTCTTACTTTTTTCCGTGCAGTGCTGCCCCGAATTTTGTTGGTGGAAAATTGCCTGACATCTGTTTATGATTGTACTAACAGGACATCAATAGAATACTGGACTGATTGGTTTTTAGGAACAAAGGGGAATGAATATTTTTGTGATATTGATGTGGAGTATATAACTGATAAATTTAACTTAACTGGGCTCTACTCTGAAGTTGATAGCGTATCGAGAGCTGTTGAAGTGATAACAGACAACCTTGATCCTCAAACATTGAACCCTGATCAAGCTGATCAATTAGAATACAATGCTAGACTTCTGTATGGTTTAGTCCATGCTAGATATATAATAACAGCTAGAGGTCTCAAGAAGATGCACGACAAATATAAACGTGCAGACTTTGGATACTGCCCTCGAGTTAATTGTCGCTTACAACATCTTTTACCAATTGGTTTAAGTGATGCCACGAATGTTAGTGCTGTCAAATTATACTGTCCAAAATGTGAAGATATATACAACACCAAATCATCGAGACACGCTCAGATTGATGGTGCATTCTTCGGAACAAGTTTTGCTGGAATGTTTCTACAAGCGTACCCTAACATTATACCACCACATCCAACTGAAAGATATATTCCTAAAGTCTTTGGATTTGGCCTGCATGATTATGCTAAATTAGCAAGATGGCAAGAGTTACAGAGGCTTCAAATAGAGGCTGATCTGAATGAATCAGGAATCAAAACTCAGGGTGTTCCAAATGGCTATGGCCCTTCTAGTGATGATATCCCGCAAATCGATGAAGCAAAACAATGACGAATGATATAACAAAGATGATAATATTTTATGAATGATAGTATATTTTTTTGACTTTTGGTTATGAAACTACCATAATGTGCTAATGATCCCAATAATTGCTTGGTTCTGTTTCTTAGTGCATTAGAGTTTATGGGGTGCAAGAAACATTTAATTGTGTATGTTTTGAATAATGCTTTGTGATATTATTTATGTTTATTGTAGCGCGCTATTACTGAGATTATCTTGAGTATCTTAAAAAGAATAAACGTCAAAGTATATATTAGAACCCAAACCCATCTTTGAACCATACGTTACGTGTTGAACAACCTTATTTCCTTATATAACAATTATCAGCACGCTTAGACGCAAATAAGGAGACATTTAACAAAAAATTAATTTCATAACCGTGTTTCATCGTCATGCCTTAGAAGCTCCACATCAAGGAGGAAGTATAGAAATTACGTGAGCTCAGACTGTTCATCCAATATCCACAAACAGATGAGATATTTTTCACAGCTAAACCGATTTCATTCACTATAAAACTCGAACAGCTGACCGTTGTGTCTTTGAGATCAATCGCATTTTCTTTTATAGCTCCTCCTGTAGCTTTTGTACACTTCAAAATCACATCCCAGGCATTCTTCAAAGGGTTATCAAACCATGGGTCATTAGGATAACTGGCAAAGAAATCTTCTAACGTCACTGGATAATTTGAATTCATGGCAATTGAGTTCTTTGCATTGGAGTTGAAGAGAGATAAAGCATATGCCGATGCAACACCAATTCCAACTCCCAAAGTTAATGAAAATGATAAAAGATAGTATTTTTTTCTCTTAGATTCTCTTGATTGTAGTTTCTTTGAGGGTGAATATTTCTTTAAGACCTGTGATGAATCGCTCAAGCTTGAATATTTCGATGAGGAAGATTGAACTGATTGAATTGAATTGTTCAATATGTGATGCTTCACAATTATGCTGTTTTGACTTATTGAGCGGTAATTAACAGTGGAATCTATTGGTGAAAAGCTATCATTTTCCAAAAAGTAAATTGATCGATGATTCTCAACGCGATCTGATTGTGAAGTTTGATAATCATTAAGATACGATTTATCTGGCAGGATATAGTCATTAATCAAATTTTCCAGTAAGCCATGAACTTGTAACTTATTATCGTAATGAATTGGCGAGCAAAGTAGCTTATCGATCTTGTAAAGTTTGAGGATCTGCTCGATAACCTCCCAATTAATATTTCTAAAGACAGGAATAACCGGTTTTTCATTAGAATTAAGATGCGATTTCTTTATGAATTGTATAATATTTCCAATCTTGATCAAACCATCAAAAATCACCAAAATTATGTTGTAAGAGTCATTCGAATTAAGGGTGAATCTTGATCTATGTTTCTGTGCAAAACTTTTGAAGAACATTGATTTTCTATGTCCAATGATCAATATTTTGTTGTTGTCATGTTCAAGCAAGAGACTATCCTTTTCAATGATGTCAGGCATAATGAAAGCTGAGCCCGTGGTTGTGGTGTATCTTTGTGTTATTTTGGGGTTCATATCAATTTCAATAGTGCGGTCATCATCATTCAGCTGGATTGAAGCATAAGGAGCACTTGTCAGTGGCAAGTTGGTTGTTTCGTCATCTGTCTCATCACTTGACAATACAGAGCTTGTAGGTCTTGAGAGTACAGCGCTGCCCACAGATTGCCAGGATGCTTCCAAGTTCTGGTTATTGAATGTGTCTGAATTGTCCATGTTAAGCGCTTCCATGATCGAATCATGAGGCGCTAGTCGTGGCTGACGACTGAGATCATTATTCTCAGGCTTGGGTGAGTGAATCTGCGGTAATTGGAATGAAGTTGACATGCTTCAACCTCTGTGCCTTGTCTTTAAAATGAAGTATTTTGCTTTTGCTTTATAAATTGCGCGAAAAAGTGTCAAAATTATCATCTCCACTATCTGTTACTAGACTTCTGTTTCGGGAAACAAAACCTATGATAACGGAATTTAGTATTAAATATTTCTTTTTTTTTTTTTTACATAAATATTTTTACTCACTTTTAAGGGAATAGGTATAAAACTATAGTCCTGTTAGAAACACCAAGAAACTAGGATGGAATCACCAGAGAGGCGACTGCTGGATGAAAATGACCTTCCCAATGCTGTACCAGACACTACGTTTGAGATCTCTCCAATAAGCTATCGAGATCAACGAGGCGGCCCTCTGTTCAGGTCGTTAGCTGCAATAAACGAAAAAGTCAAAATTTTGTGGAATTCTAGAATATATCCTAATATTGGTCTTTTGATGATCGTTCTATCACAGTTTTTTAACTCTCTTATGGTTGTGGCTACAAAGTTATTAGAGAAAGACCCAGAATTCACTGAGCCGATCCATCCTTTACAAATCTTATTTGTAAGAATGTTCATCACTTTTGCTGGCTGTTACCTCTTTTTGAGGTATGTGAAGAAGGAACCAGAGATCTTTGGTCCTGAACCTATTAGATGGCTTCTAGTACTACGAGGAATAGTGGGATTCTTCGGTGTATTTTCCATGTACTATTCACTGCTGTACCTATCAGTATCTGATGCTGTGGTTATAACGTTCTTAGTTCCATCAGTTACGGGATTCTTAGCTTGGGTAATTTTGAGAGAAAAATGGACTCTTATGGAAGCAGGTGGAGGTTTGGTCTCATTAATTGGTGTTTTACTAATTGCTAGACCTTCCTTCATATTTGGCCATTCAGGTTCATCGACAAACGATGAGGTTGAAACTTCAGACCCTAAAGAGCGAGTATTTGCTACAATGGTTGGTTTGGTGGGTGTAGTCGGTGCCAGCTTTGTCTACATCTGCATCAGAAAGATTGGTAAAAGGGTACACTCTCTGGTCACAGTAGAGTACTTTGCAGCATTATGTGTTGTGATATCACTGACTGGAATAATTTTGGTTCCTGGTCTATCCTTCAGAATACCTCAAACTAAAAATCAATGGTTTTTGTTCTGCACTTTGGGTATTAGTGGATTTTTTATGCAATTTCTTCTTACGGAAGGGATTCAAAGAGAAAAAGCCAGCCGAGCAAGCGCAATGCTGTATACACAGATGGTGTATGCCATATTTTGGGAGGTTGTCATTTGGAATCACTTACCAAGTATTTGGAGTTGGATAGGTATCTTGATCATATTAAGTTCTGCTTTTGCTGTCATTTACTTTAAACCTTCCGAACTTGGAGATATCAAGATTGAAAATGATCCAGAAATCATTGGTGATTCCATAAATCTAAGTGCTATAGATGAAGTTTTATAATATAAATTTTGCATAAATATTTGGGTTTGTAATTTTAATCAAAGAAGGTAATGGAAGCGATAAAGTAAAATGGAAAAAAAAAATTAGAGACATATTTCCAACCTCGAGCTGCAAGGGTCTGTTGATGAAGATCCATTGAGACAACTATGAGCATATTTAATACTATCTATCAAAAGTACATCAAGAAAGATTACGCCTTGTATTGTGTTTTGCTTGCTGAATTATGTTCTTCCTTGATGTTAGCTGGGGCGAAACTGCTTCAATCAGATGAAAAGCCAATGTCAACACTACAGATTCTGGTTGCCCGAATGTCAATCACATATATTGGTACTGTCATCTACATGTATTGGTCAGGTGTGCCTGATGCACCGTGGGGACCAAGGAAGTACAGATGGTTGTTGACTGCAAGAGGTATTCTTGGTTTCTTGGGGGTTACTGGGCTATATGCTTCTGTAAAGTATATCTCACTATCAGACTCCATTATCATTTCTTTTTTATCTCCTACCATAACAACAATTCTAGCTGCAGTTTTATTGAAAGAGAGAATTTCACTACTCGAGATCGGTGGTGGCTTTGCATCGCTACTTGGTGTGATATTGATTGCTAGACCATCCTTCTTATTTCATGACTCCAGCTCAGGAATTGACAAAAATGTGGAATCTCCAGATCCTCATGAGAGGGTATTAGGGATCATAGCTGCTTTTGTCGGGGTTGTTTGTACATCTTCAGTCTATATCTTGATCAGGTTCGTAGGAAGAGAAGTTAATCCAGTTCAAACAGTTTCTTACTATGCAATAATAACATTTGTTTTATCAGCTTTTGTGATCTTAATCACTCCACAAGCAAGTTTTGTTCTTCCAAGCTCAGTGTCACAGTGGATGCTACTAATATCTATTGGTGTCAGTGGGTTCTTTATGCAATTCTTATTCACCCTTGGTTTGCAGAGCGAGAAAGCCTCAAAAACATCTTTACTGATGTATACGCAGATTGTATTCGGATTGATATGGGAGTTTTTGCTCTGGAATCATATTCCTGGTATATTCAGCTGGGTAGGAATAATTATTGTTATTGGCTCAGCTATCCTCACTATCGTTTACAAGCCTTCTTATGATACAGATGTTGGTTATTCCCCAGTAGATACAGAACTCTTTAATGGAGATGTTGAGAATATTGATATACAATTAAAAGACTTGGATAGATCAACCACTTTACAAAGAGAACTATCTTCAGGTAGTTTTGATATTTAATTATCAATATTCATTAATGATTAATCACTAAACTCATCCTCTTCAGGTGGAACGTAAGGTGGTGGTTTGAAGAATTCTTGATCTTCAACCACAAATTTTTTGAATGATTCTTTGTTATCAACATACTCATATAAGTAATCTAGTTCTAAATCATGGACTTGTCTACCCAAGATAATCAATGAATGTAATGGGCCGCCAGCATCATATTCTGCGAGATCCTTTAGTGGAGCAGCTTTGAAGCTTTGAGATGGAGAGCCTAATCTGGAAATGGCAACAGCTGGTGTGTTAGGTGTGTAACATTGTTCCTTTCTTTTTTCTTCAATTTCTAGTAATTGCTGAGCAGCAGTTTGAATATCCATATATCTTGGTGGTTCGTAGATTAATCTTCCTCTGGCCATATTTTCAATACTTTGTTCTTTAACTTTAATATCCAATAAAACCAATGTATGCAAACCAAGTCTTCTATTTTCCAAAATTTTGTCATAGAAACTATCTGGTCTCCAATTATCGGTAAAGAAAACCAATGAAACGGTTTGACCAAAGTTGTACAATTGTAAACCACATGCACCAACAGCATTCATAACAGATGCATTATGGATAGCTTCAAATTTAATATTTAATTCTCTTGCTCTGATAATCAAATCGGTGTGTGTAGTAGCACCAAATGGATCACCAACAACCAAAAATGCAATGTCATCCTCTTGTGCGTTTTCCAAGATAATATCACTTCCACCTTCGACTAGTTCTCTATCAGCTAAGATGACTTCGCGTCCATAGAATTTTTCCAATGACTCTTTATCAGCAGCCATTAAGATAGAAGTGTATGCCTCTAGATAGACCCTTTTACATCTTTTGACAATTTCGAGACCACGAACAGTGATATCGCTTTCATAGGATAAACCTAAACCAATCAAATAAAGCATTTTATCTAATGGTAAAACTTATACTCATTGCCATATTGACACCAAATTTTTTTTTATTTTTTTCTAGTAAAAGCTTTGGATCACGTGGGATATCATGTGATTACTTTGGACATATTCAAGCTCTAAACCACAATAGTGGGAAAAGGCCTAAGAAAAAAGACTGTCAGTGTATTAAGAAAATTTTGGTCCCATTTGAGTAGGGCATGTTTTTTTGGTGTTCTCCATGTTATGAAACATTTGATAGGAAAGAGATTAAAAATTAGAAGTTTACAACACTTTTTTTTTCCATTTGGCGAATCTTTATTTAAAAATTAGACATTCTTATTATTAAATTAGTTAAAATTCAGATCTAAATTATATATACATGTTATACTCCATGCAATTAAATATTAATGGTAAATAATAATGGTAATGCATTTTGGTTGAATCAATTTGGTCTATTCAGTGGATGATTCCCTTTATTGATATTTTTCAGTGGAAAAAGCTAGACCTCCTTCCTATCTGCGCAAAGAAAACCGAACAAAACAACTGAGGCTTTTACTTTGCTTCATTTTAACATTGCCAACCGAAAAACGGACTAAGAAGCTAAGTTTGAGATTGTTAGCCATTTGGCTAAGTTTCTTTTCTTGTTCCGCTTGTCCATCTGTATAGTTGAGTTTATCGTTGTCTTATTTTGGTGGGGTTTATCCCACTAACTGTCACCCCACCCTTTTATCTCCAGGTTTTCTTGGTTTCTTTGCAGATATCAAGGCGTTAAACGTGAAAAGACACATAGGTCATGTACTAAGGAACCGTGCTTACCGGGGATATCTAACACATTTTTTTCACCCTAGAAACTGAAAGGTTGGGAATGTGTTGTATGGTAACGACCGAATAAAATAAATACTGCTAAAAAAGATATAAGAAGTTGAGGTTGTTGAGGAAATATGAATTTGAGATAGGATCTCAGCTACTACGTTATTTATAGTTGTCTTATTGAAATATTCAAAAGGGCCTTAGACCTGAGCGATTAAAATTTCCTAATTTGGTCCCGGAGACTTACTAGAAATATGTCAAAATCAGGAAAGAAATTGATTCATTTCAATCATTCCAAGACTCATAACTGAACAAATAAACTCGGTCAAGTTGAAAATTCATATCTAAAATGCAGTCCAGTCATTTCATTGGTTTGGATCTCTTTTATGGGCATTCGGAGCCCTTTTCAGTATTCCCAGTAATAGCTGTCCTAGGACCATACAGCTATTCTCTACCATTTCGACCAATCTGGGACAAGTAACTCGGCACTATCTTGTGAGCATCAATGAATTTCAAATAATCTAGAAGTGTTCCACCTAGGTTCACCTTGCTGTGCCTTTACTGATAAATTTGCTATATATACAGCAATTTGGTCCCTTTTTTTAATCCGGGGTAAAGTCATAAAATCAATTATTGTAATTCACTAATTATTCTACTATGATTGTTAGTGATTCAGACTTCGCTAAGAAACCTACTGTTGACTATGCCAATGATATAGATCACCACTTAAATGACACACAGATAACCAGCGCAGAAGAAGAAGAAGCTGAAGATGATGAAGAAGTTGTTATCGAAGAAAAGGCACCAGTGATCACTTTAGCTACAACAAAGCATTATATTCTTACACGGTTCTCCTCTCTTACAGTTGTTCATCTTCACAATGCTAAAGATTTAAATCCAATACCAGCTTTGAGACAAATGTCCTTAAATAATTGGAATTATTTCTTCTTAGGATGGTGTTCTTGGTTTAGTGCTAGTTTTGATTTCTTCTTGACTGCCGTTTGTGGTACTCAAATCGCAGCTTCTTTAAATGTTAGTACTGCAGACATTACTTGGGGTCTTTCCGCAGTTTTAATGGTTCGTTCAGCTGGTGCTGTGCTATTTGGGTTTTGGACTGATAATTACTCTAGAAAGTGGCCTTATATCTTTTGTTTGGCCATGTTTTGTATTTTACAAATTGCGACAGGTTTTGTCCATAGTTACGAAGCATTCTTAGCAGTTCGTTCCTTATCAGGTGTTGCTATGGGTGGTACTTATGCCTGTTCATCTGCAACGGCATTAGAGGATGCCCCAGTTAAAGCTAGATCTTTTCTATCTGGTTTCTTCTTTTCAGCTTATGGTTTTGGATTCATATTTGCAGCCATTTTCTGGAAGGCTTTCTCTGATACTGCCCAAACTTGGAGAGCCTTATTTTGGTTTAGTTCTGGGTTCCCATTTATTCTAATTCTTTGGAGGCTCTGCTTCCCTGAGACAGTTTACTTTGGTCGTTTCTTGAAAGCTAAAAAATTAATTAAACAAGATCAAATTGCCGATGGAACTTATATTGAACCAACTTTCAAAAGTAAATGGAATAACTTTAAAACATTGTCTTCAAAGTATTGGCTGATGTTTCTTTACCTAGTGTTATTGATGGTTGGTCCAAACTACCTAACACACGCATCCCAAGATTTATACCCTACAATGCTGAGAAAACAGTTACAATACTCTGAAGATAGAATAACAGTGACTATAGTCATTACTAACTTGGGAGGCATCGCTGGTGCAATGATCTTTGGATCTCTTTGTGAGGTTTTAGGTCGTCGTAATTCTTTGATCTTATGTTGTATCGCTGGTGGTTGTTTCTGCTACCCTGCTTACATGGTTCAAACTCAAGGTGCAATCTTAGGTGGTGGGTTTTCATTATTTTTCTTCGTTTTAGGTGTTTGGGGTGTGATGCCAATTCATCTAGCAGAAATGGCTCCACCTGAAGCTAGAGCATTGGTTTCAGGGTTAGCATATCAATTAGGTAACTTGGCTTCGTCGGCTTCTTCAACTATTGAAACTAAATTGGCCAATCAATGGCCTTTGGACTTTGATTCTGCGGGTAAAGCTACCAAATTGAATTATGCCAAAGTTATGACTGTGTTGACGGGTGCTGTCTTCATCTATACCTTAGTTTTGGTTATTTCTGGTTTTGAGCTATTTCACCGTGATTTATCTTCCGCAATTATGAAGAAATACATTGGTAAAGTTATTGATAACGAGAGAGACTGCGAGGACTATGCTGGGCAGTATGCCTCAGAATCTACTTCTGTTGAAGAGAGATCTAAGCAAGGATAGAAGAAGGACCCTTGTTTAAAATGACAATGAAGCTACGACCCTTTATAATTAGCTGTTTAGATTCAGTATGCGCATGCAATTCTTAATATGTAAAAGAGTGCCGTATTATTTGGGCTCCGAATATTCCAATGAACTACGGCTCTAAAGCTCTGAGCCTATGAGTCAGAAAGCAACAGATTAGCTATAATCAACTGCATACAGTACTATAAAACCGGGGTGCTAAACCCGGGGTGAATCTTTTACCTCCAGACACCACATGTTATCGGGACCCGAGATCCACACCCAAATATTTCAGAGTCAATAAGAAGGAAAAGAGAAACAGACAGAGGAATAGCGAGAAAGGCCCATTCAGAAGTACATTCAAATGAAGCGCGTGATTATTCCCAACTGGGAATATCCAAGATTTAAGAAAACGGTCAATTTTGAGGCAGACCATTGGCACTTGGTCCAGCAGCAAGAGCACCTGTTTTTCACCTGTTTTTTGTTTTCTTTTCTTTTTCCTCTGTTTTCTATTGGCACAAACACGCCAGAAAAGCGCTACGAACCGAAAATCTGCTGTTAGCTCCGTTAACAGATGGCCGGGGATACGGAACCTGAAATTTTGTTTTATCGATTTGAGTCGATCTAAGTGTCTGTGTGGCTGTTATTGGGGTTGTGTTCTTGTTCAGGGAGAGGATATAGTCTTTAACAATACACCGACTGTTTAGACAACTAACTTATTAGAGATTTTTGGGTGCTGCGATGGAAACAGAGATTTCCACCGAAACAGGTATGCTCAGACTATGGCTTCCTAATTGGGAGCTGTCAACTATTATTGAAGAAATCTTAGGGATGCGCATGCTTTGGAAATCTACGGGTCATGCAATTTGGCTCGTACCTAACCACATATATAGATCCACGCAGAAGCTCCTGCCGATGCTGCCTTCTTTTGGTTTCTGAAGCTTATCCGTGATTTCGATATAAATAACCTGTTTCATTCTTTCAATCTTATCATTCTACCTTACTGTGAGGCTGCAAATAAACAATGAGTACGGCAGAAATACATTCAAAACATTCACTCCATAACATTGAACACGGTGATACTGATTCTGATGAACCAATTGTCACCGAAGAAAAAGCTCCTGTGATCAATGGTACTATGATTAAAGACTATACTTTTACAAGATTTAGTTCTTTGGCTAAAGTCCATCTCCATAATTATAAAGATATAAATCCAATACCTGCTTTAAGTGAAATGACGGCTAATAACTGGAATTTTTTCTTTATGGGTACTATTGCCTGGTTTAGTGCTAGTTTTGACTTCTTCTTGACTGCTGTTTGTGGTACTCAAATCGCAGCTTCTTTAGATGTTAGTACGTCAGATATTACCTGGGGTCTTTCCGCAGTTCTAATGGTTCGTTCAGCTGGTGCTGTGTTATTTGGTTTTTGGACTGATAATTATTCCAGGAAATGGCCATTAATTGCTAGTATTGCTATGTTCTTTGTCCTACAATTAGCTACAGGTTTTGTTCATAGTTACGAAGCCTTCTTGGCTGTTCGTGCTTTATCTGGTGTGGCTATGGGTGGTACTTATGCTTGTGCTGCTGCTACTGCCTTGGAAGATGCCCCAGTCAAGGCCAGATCCTTCCTTTCTGGTTTGTTCTTCACCGGTTATCCTTGGGGGCTAGTTTTTGCTGCCATTTTCTGGAAGGCTTTCTCTGAAACAGCCAAAACATGGAGATCCTTATTCTGGTTCAGTTCAGGTCTTTCATTTTTGTTGATAATATGGAGATTGTCTTTCCCAGAAACTGTTTACTTTACACGTGTCTTGAAAGCTAAGGAATTAATTAAGAAAGACCAAGTTGCTGCTGGAACGTACATTAAACCAACTTTCAAAACTAAATGGACCAATTTTAAGAATTTATGCTCAAAATATTGGTTGATTTTTGTTTACTTGGTGTTATTAATGGTGGGTCCAAACTATTTGGCCCATGCGTCTCAAGATTTATATCCAACCATGTTGAGAAAGCAACTGGAATACTCAGAAGATAGAATTACTGTTACAATTGTGATCACCAACCTAGGTGGTTGTATTGGTTCCGTGGTTATGAGTCAGTTGGCTGAAATCTTCGGCCGTCGTAACTCTTTGATATTTTCCTGCATTGCTGGTGGTTGCTTTGCTTATCCTGCTTATATGGTTCACACCCAAGGTTCAATTTTGGGTTGTGGTTTCTTCTTGTTCTTCTTCGCTATGGGTGTTTGGGGTGTCATTCCAGCACATTTATCTGAAATGTCCCCACCAGATGCCAGAGCGTTAGTTTCAGGTTTGGCTTATCAATTAGGTAACTTGGCTGCATCTGCTTCATCTACCATTGAAACTAAATTGGCCAATAAATGGCCATTGGACTATAATGCTGCAGGTGTCGCCACCAAATTGAACTATGCCAAAGTTATGACTGTTCTGACTGGTTCTGTATTTATCTACACATTGGTTTTGAGTTTCGTTGGTTTTGAGAAATTCCACCGTGATTTGTCCTCTCCAGTTATGAAGAAATATATATCGAAAGTTGTTGAACTTGAAAAAGATGATGAAGCTACTTCAAGTGGATCCTTTTCTGACGAACATTCTAAACAACAAGGATTATAATTAGAGACTCTTTTTTTCAGCCCTTTGCATTTCACGAACCTACTTAATTTTAATGTCTAAAATTTTATGAAAATGGATGGTTTACCATGATACCGAATTTTGTAGAATATACACCTCTAATCCTTTTGACCACCAGGAACAACTTTGAATGAAAGAATATCATTTTTACCGGCATCAATTACATCATCCTCTCCAACCCTAACACCGCCAATACCTTCAATAGAAGCAATGGTCACATCTCCCATTATTTGTCTAGCAACTTTACTCACCGGCGTTCCTTTTCTTATTAGAGTACAGTCTCTAAAAACATTTGTTCCATTACTACTTGTGAAGTTGGAAATATGTCTCACGGTGTAGACAGGAACCAATTGAAGAGCATTTGCGGCAGCTTGGAGTACTTGAACAACACCAGTGGATCCAAATCTGTAAAGAACTAAATCTCTAATGTTCTCTATTCTGTTCTGAAGTTTCTCATCAAGTTCTTTTAAGGATGGGTCATCAGGAAGGTCTTCTTTGGTATCTATGAATTCAGTGCCTTCTTCGTACTTAATATAACCCTGCTTCTTCAGCCTTCTTAAGAAGACTTCAGTTATAGCACTCGTCAAAACAGCATTTGAGTCTGGGTATTTTAGTATGATTTTGGAAACATTTTTATCGGAGTCTGGGTGATCGATTTTATTCAAACCTAGAACAGTTGGAAATTTTTCAGCCATGAAAGCTTTCACAACTTCAGTTATCTTGTCTTTATTCCAATCTTCTAGCTTCCCTAGATTTGGCACTCTATCCAGAGCTCTTGCAATCATGGTACCATTTGCACTATATCCCGCAAATTGTGTTAATAGAGTGTCGACTATAGAAGATTTAGTAGCAGTATGACGTCTGACAATTGAACCCCATCTTTTCTCCAAGTTATTTTCAATCCACAGTCTGATTTCATCTTGCAACCATTCAACATCTTGTAATGGATCATATCCTCTAGTAGCTTTACCCTCAGCGTTCGTAGTACCACTCACATCAACAACATGAATTAATGCATCAGCATGTCTTAAATCATCTAAAAACTTGTTACCTAAACCCAGACCTTGATGTGCACCAGGGACTAAACCTGCCACATCAAGAAGCAAGATAGGAATATGTCTTTTACCATTCTCACACCACCCATAGTTTGGCTTACAAAGTGTTTGTTTACCAAATCTACCGCATGCACAATCGATTTGTAGATAGCCTGATTCCTGTTAGTACTTATCTGAGCATAAATATATTTCAAAATCACATAATATACATACCAGTAGCTTTATTTGGGTCGATTGTAGTGAAAGGAAATGCACCTGTTTTAGCAGCTGCATCAGTTAAGCCTTGAAATGTTAGTTAATGTCATAAAGAATGGTTTAGTAGATGACATGTAACTTACTGTTCAATCTACAAAAGCCGTTAGTAAACCTAATTCATGAAAAAGAAGCAAACAACCGGGGGACTTACGTCGTGGATTTACCACTTGAAGGTTTACCAACAATTCCTATCAGTGGATCTCTTCCCATCTCTAAATATTGACCTGAAGCTTGATGCTGATGTGATAAAAAAGATTTTTTCCAATGAAAACAACCAGAGAGATGGTCACGAAGCCCTTATCTGAACCAATTATATAAGCATTACGTAATATTGTTTGAATTTTTTGTTTGGAAAAAATTCCTAAAAAACGCTTTAGAACGTTGGACAAAGTCAGATCTGCGCTTTAACCTAGGTAAAAGGGTGAGGAATCGTCCTCTATTTCGTGTATTTACGTGTTTCCAACTCTCAACATTCTTTTTTTGCATCAAACTCTCTGATAAACACGCTTTAACACCCAGATCAAAAGAAGCAAAGGCTGGGCCCTGAAGATTCTCCATTGTTCAGAAAATAAAAGATTCATTTATTGGTAAAAGGCTATCAACTTACTTCATCCACTCTTCATCTTAAAGTGAACCTGATTTCATTTGAGTTTGCACCTTTGTGACACGCGAATAGGCTGACCACTCGCTCAGATCTTATCCAGATCAAATCAACAAAAATGTCGTTCCAAACTGTTGAATCAACCACACTTTACCAATATCCTTCTACAACTCAGCACATTCAAGCATCTTTCACTACAGGCTATGCTGCCTATGCCAAGAGAGCAACAAGCTCTGAATCTGGATCTTTATCATCCCATAGAACGTCGCGTACTAAGTCTTTGTGTACTGACAAACAAAGATGTGAGACTGGTTCATCAATTAGTAGCCGTACCATTGCTATTGCTGTTACTGTACCAATTGCTGTATTTTTGATCATTATTGGTGCATTCATGTACAGATCTTATAGGAAAGGTAAGAAAGAAGCTGAATCTGATCATGATCCAGAGTTTTATGGTGAAGACACTATTTTACCGGATTACCCTGGACCTAAACCAAACCCAGCAGTTAATAATGATGGTATTTATAAAGCAGGTGCAATAAACGGCAGCTACATCAGCGAGTATAATGCTGATTCATTAAATCCATTTTCTACTGAAAACGCACGTTACCCTTCAACTGTGTTGCACCCACCTCAACGAAACTTCAATAGGTCAGCTTCTAATAACTCAACAAATTATGATCCATCAGATACTTATTATAATAATTTTGCCTTGCCGCAGCAACACCATTTAGGTTCTTCACATTCACTGAATGATCTTGCGAAACATATTGGTTCTGAGTATGGTGCTTACCTAAATGAATCTAGATCTCCTTCAAGAGTTGGATCTCCGTATAAAAGTGCAAACTCTAGCCAACATGATATTTCGCAGTTTGAAGCAAAGAACGCAAGAAACTTCACCGAAAAGATCTTGAATAGTGAGCCAACAACAAACTCCACCTCATCTCAATCGTATGGAGAGAAAGCTGGTAGTGTTATTGTATCTCATGAGACTGCTACTGGAAATGAGATTGAATCATCAGAACTAGATGATGGATTTGAGGATTCATATGATGAACCCTTTGGACACCCACTCCCAGGTAATGATCATGTCAGACAAATCAGCGATGTTTCTTTCAACCTTGATGAACCAGAACAACTAAAGACTTCAGGAGTGGCACCTAAACCAAGAGAGTTGCTACTAGATGATGAATTAGAAGATGTTACTAAAAATTCTCTTAGAGCTTCTGCAGCTGTTTCTGAGGCCGATGTTGATGAAGAAGATGAAGATATTAAAAGAATGAAGAGTGTTTATAAGGTATACTTTGATAGAAGTGATTCAGTTAGGGCTGCACAAACCCTTTCACCAGATGCTTCCGAGGATATTCCACCTTTACCTCCCCTTCCAAATCTGGATCAATTTAAAGAAGAACATGCAATCACTAAACACAATGAAGATGATGAAGTTTCCCATAAACCAGACCATGAGAAAATAGAAGAGGTCCTGCCTTACGATAAGAAAGATGATGAAACTGCAATTGAGACTGAAGAAGTTTCTCTTCCTCTCCATGATGAAGGTGGCCTAGAAGATTTGCCTGAAGGTGAGGTAGACGGTGAATACGAAGGTGAGCAAGAAGATGAATTTGAAGAACCTTATGATTTCCTACAGAAAGAAGTTGCTGCTGAAGGAATTCAGAATAAGAAGACTCGAGCTGTCTCGTCGATATATTCTACCATCCCATTGGCTCAAATGGCACAATCACACCAAGACCAAAGCCAGGAGTCTCAATATGATCAGCCGCAACACCAACAATACCCACAGCAGTACCAACAGCAGCAATATTCACATCAACATCCACAGCAATACGCTCAATCTTCATTAGTACCTCAACATATTTATCAAAATCCAGGTTTAAGAAATCAGCAACGCGCACCACAGCCACTTTCACCTCTAAAACAGATTCCAACACCAAGTAAACTTGAAGATCCAGTGATCAATACTGATTTTGCGCCAACCAGATCACTGACTGAAGGTTCAAGACCACATGATCTTGTGATAAAGCCATTCAATCCACTTCACTACTCTGACCAAATTTTCCAGCCAACGTCACCAAGTGCACTTCACTCTCCACAGTTCGGCAACTATTCTGCTACACCACCATCTCCTCATCATATTAGACAGAGTGTTGTTATGGTTAACCCTGTTGAAATTGGTAAACCAAAGATCTTTAGACCAGCCGGTTCATTTTCAGGAATGAATAGTGCTAACAACTCAAGAAATGGTAGTATTACCAGCCAGTCTGCTTATCAGGATCCTGATCATTCTAATGCTGAGCTTCTCCCAGCCAATGGAAGTCATGCTGATTTAAGAAAGCATCTTGGTACATTTGCTGATTATAACGTTCAAATTTAGACAATTTCGTTTTTTGTTCCCCCATTTATTCTGCATCTTTCATGAAGCTGTTAATGTTCTCTTTTGTTTTTATTTGATTTTAACCCTATACTGCTTAATATAATTAAGCTGATTTACCAGCTTTAAGATTTAAAGTATTTATTTTTGTTTCGTTTGCAATATTACCTGAATTATTTAATTCTTTATAAGATGGAAAAATAAAATATTATATATTTATTTTCATGCTAAATCAAAATCATCAATCTTGTTTCTGTATTTCAATAGATTTTGTTTAATCTTACTGGAGTCTACCCAAGTTAGATAATCTTCCATGTTTCTTGTAACCAAATAAGCAGAATCACTAATAACATTTGGTCCCACTCTAACTTGCCCCTGTTCAACAAAAGTGACCGCATCTTTCAAGTTTTCTGCCATTTTCAAGCGACACATGACAACACCTATTCTACGACGACAGATGGCACTGACTGTTATTTTATTTTCCAGATCAGATATCTTGGATTTTGTCGCAAGTATCCCCATCGAATATAACTTCTCGAGAAGTAATTGCTCATGTTTGATTCTGAATGGATCAGTAGGCTGCAACAGCGATAGTTTGCTTGCCAGTTTACGTATCTCACCACACAGCTTGTTGTATTTATGGTAATCCTCACGGTTTTGTATGTGGTAAGTTCTCATAACTTGTGCATCTCTGTGGTTGTTATCCTGTTTCCAATCAAGAAAGTCAACTTTCTTTAACAGCTTTTGCTCATGATGCTTCAGTTTTCTAACCATTTTTTATTATTTTGCTATACTTTTGTGAAATGGAGTCAAATGCTCATCGCTATCATCAAATTTTTATTACACCACAAAATCATTACCCGGATAATATCATTACATAATCGCTTATATAATCCTTTTCAGCTAAGCATAGAACGAGATCGCGAAAGGTATGAGAAAAAAAAAATGGTCAAAAATTTGGACAAAGAAGTCAGCAAAGATCAAAAGTTTCTGTTTGAGCCTTGCAAAAATGAGTTTGAGATCGTGTTTGCTTCCATTCCAAAGATCTTTCTCCACCTCTGTGATACGAGCATCTCATATTGGATCCGCACCAATTCTGATCCCTGAAGAAGTTTCATTCTCGATTTCAAAGTTAAATCAGCCAATCATTAAAAGAAAAGGAAGAACCACATTAAAACTTTCACAAAAGGCTAAAGTTATAGGGCCAAAAGGTGAGCTCAATATCCCAGTTGCCGATTTCGTTAATATTTCACAAAATGGTAATAAATTGGCTGTTCAGATCAAAGATAACAATGAAAAGTTACAAAAAGCCTTATGGGGTACCACTAGATCACTAATAAATAACCATGTAATTGGTGTAACTGAAGGACATTTAGCAATCTTGAAATTTGTTGGTACTGGTTACAGAACTCAAGTTGAAGAGCGTGACGGTCAAAAACTTGTCTGGTTGAAATTAGGTGCTTCTATTCCAAAAACTTTGCCAATTCCAGAGGGTTTGACGGTGACTTCTCCATCCACCTCCAGATTAATTATTGAAGGAATAGACAAACAACAAGTGAGACTTTTTGCTTCAAAGATTCGTCAAATTCATCCACCAGAGCCTTATAAAGGTAAAGGTATTTATCTAGATGATGAGACTATTAAATTGAAGGAGAAGAAGATTAAATGATCTTCGACAGTGTTAGAAGAAATAGATTCTGTATATATATATATCACCATGCAAATGAATACGCTCTTATAAAGACTGAGGATAGTTCTATCAGTCCAATCGATAAACATTAAAATTTCGAGATTACCCTGACGTAATTTTTTCCGCGAAGAGATTTGGTGAAAAAAAACGTTGAAAGTGAAAATACAAACAGAATAACAGTTTGGAACATCGCTCAAGAAATTACTTAAAGATGAGCACTGTTTTCGGTATGCAGTGCCTCAGAGGTACCACAGCAAGACAGTTTCCAAGACTGATACGTACAGGTGCTTCTCTTACCGCACCATCAACTATTGGACCTAAATTCACCACAGAACCAGTAAATCACTCACCAGACAAAGCAATTGACAGAAGAAGACTTCCCTTGAGAACAGGTTTAATTGCCCTTAAGAAAGGTATGGGCCCATGGTTTGATCAAGAAACTGGAGCCTGTATCCCAGTAACAATCTTGGAAGTAAGCCAGGTTGAAGTTTTGTATAACAAAATTACAGAAACTGAAGGCTATAATGCTGTACAAGTCGGATTTGGATCCAAAAACCCAGACAAAGTCTCCAAAGCTCTATTGGGTCATTTCGCCAATGCTAAAGTTAATCCTAAATCTAAAGTTGCTGAGTTCATGGTCAAATCCGCTGATGGTTTGCTCCCTGTTGGGACTCAACTAAAAGCTGATCATTTCAAAGTTGGCCAATATGTTGATCTGAAAGGTGTTTCCAAAGGTAAAGGTTTTGCCGGTGTAATGAAAAGACATCACTTCCACGGTCAAAGAGCGAGTCATGGTACTTCTCTAACTCACAGACATGGTGGTTCTTATGGTGCCAACACCACTCCAGGTCGTGTCTTACCTGGAAAGAAAATGCCGGGTCATTTAGGTAACCAAGGTTGTACAAAACAAAATTCCTTGGTTGTTGATGTTGATGCTGAAAATGGTATCATCCTAGTCAAAGGCCATGTTCCAGGTCCAAAGAACTCTTTTGTGAAAGTCAGTGATGCCATTAAAAAAATATAGTTAAAGAAGAAGTTGCCTGTAAATAAACGCTTTTATATTAAGTCAAACTGTAG
This sequence comes from Wickerhamomyces jianshihensis, assembly GCA_030562945.1. Classification (NCBI taxonomy): domain Eukaryota; kingdom Fungi; phylum Ascomycota; class Saccharomycetes; order Phaffomycetales; family Wickerhamomycetaceae; genus Wickerhamomyces; species Wickerhamomyces jianshihensis. The sequence goes on from JAKUAH010000233.1 coordinate 406,936, forward strand.
TGATATGAAAATGAAGAATTACAGTACTAAGATTAGAGTCAAATAATATAAACAAGTTATATAAATAAGTGACATTTGCCCAATAATTCGAAAAAAACTAAAAAACATCACTGGGATATAGCAACCTAATCATCTTCCAACTCAGATGGTTTTAGTAAACCACCAACTCTCGAAGCTTTTTCTCTTTCTAATCTTTGTTTTTCAAGTAGTTCGTTTTCTCTATCTTCAGCAAATAGATAATCTGTAGCATCACCACCATATTGTTTGATCTGAACCAAGAAATCTCTCAAGGTACCTCTGAATTTGTTTTGATCCTTATACTGAACGATCAAAGCTCTGATAAAGCTTTCAACTTGGTCTTCTTTTAAATGTGGGAACGCGGTGATTAACATATTACCTAAGTAGCCTTTCAAGTACGCTGAATTGGTAGTACCTTGTGGCGCCTCACCTGCTGAGTACAATGGCTCAGTGATGAAGCCACTTTCCACTAAATCAATTAACTTAGATAGCAATTGGGCTTGGAATCTGAAACCAGCTTTATGATCTGAATCAGTAATAACATAGAATGTGTCAGCTAAAATAGTAAAATAGAAGTTTTGATAGAAGGCCGTAGTAAAAGGCGTGGTTCCTAATTTCTCAATATTCTTGATTAATTCAATAGCTAAATTTAAACCACTGTTTTCAACTTCTCTGTTATTATGTTTGAAAGCCCATAAAATGGCGCTGACCAATAGTTGAAATGCTTCACCAGAGAGTTGTAACAAAGCATTGAATGCTTTCAAATCAATTTCTCTCAAAAGTTTATAGAACTCAACACGATGTTCTGGATATTCAGTAAAATCTTGATTAATCATGTTCAAGGTCGGTTCAAAAACATTCTGTAAAATCAGGACAACTCCATCAGGAATTAAATGACCAACTTTAGAAACAACAGTTGTTAGACAGTTCAAAACTTCAGCATCACGAGCATCTGGTACATTGTTTTTGTAATCTTCGAGAATAGTTGAGAAAAGTGGAATGACTAATGAGGAAACAACTTGCTCCAAATTTTCGGCTTTGGAGACGTAAGCTTCAACTAGATGTAAAACTTCTTTCTTGATTGTTCTTAAAGCACGAACCTTTGGAGTTTTTGTAGCAATCAAACCATTAGCAGCAACAGAATCTGAAATCATACTTGAGACAGACTTATATAATCCAAGCATGTTTTGATAAATGTGTCCTAATTGGTTGTAGAAACCTGAGCCTAATGAGGAACAGACAGCAACATTTGTCTTGATGATATTAGCAACAATCTTTACAGTCTCTGTGTTTGACAACAATTCTGGATCTTCACTAGCTTTAGCAACAATTGCATCCCATGCAGTGTTAGGCAAAAACATCAAATCACTCAACAAGCGTTCTTTAATAGCTTGTGATGTTTGAGCACCAACAATATAACCACAGGCTTCATAGAAGGTATGAACTTGCTGCGGTTGTAAATCTTCAGTAATACCTTGAATATTTCTAATGATCTCATCGATGAAAGGTTCAGATTCATTTTGCTGTTGAACAACAAAATGGCGACGACATTTTAAGGTGATTTTCATAAATGTATCACATGCCATATCTTGAACACCTTCATGGGTTTCATGCATGAACTCAAACAACTTGTTGATCACTGTTTTTAAAAACTTCCAGTGAGCTTTCAAAAACCTAGGATATTGACCAACAATATACATGATATTTGAAGCAACAACAGCTTTGTTATCTTTACCACGTTTCATTTCAGTTAAAGCCAATAGATCCTTAATAACAGAAACTAGAAATCTTTTCTCCATTTCTTCGTTCATAGTACCAGAAATGGAACCAATAGCCCAACATAAAGTGTTGATGTTGTGCCATGACCATTCAGATCCATCAATTTGCTTAGCCAGTTTTTCACTCATAATTTGTTCAGTATCAACAACGTCTAAATGGGTCAAGTAAACCAAAACTTCTCTCATGGATTTATATAAAGTAATCGTATCAGATTCTTTAACAAACTCACGAACAATTTCACCCTCATCATTTTGAACAACAAGCACTTCTTCAGGTTTAGCCATGGATTCAATCACAACTAGTCTTAATTCACTTAAGATTTTGTCATATCTATGCTTTCTCAATGGGAACTTTTTCAGAAGCTCTGGGTTTGGAGCACCGCCTGAAGATGAAGAAGTCAAAGAGCTTGAGTAACTCAATTGCAAAGCTGGAGATAATTCGTTTGAAGGCAATTTTTGAACTTCTTGAAATAAAGAAGAGACAAGTTTACTCCAGTAATCCAAAGTTGTCTTGAACAATTCTCTTTCATCAATTCTGGATAGTTGGACCAGATATTCATGCGAGGTAGTCAATAGTGGTGAGAATGATTCACTGGATTCCAGAGCCAAAACATGGCTAGATAAAAATGTTGTAAAAAACATTGCCAAATCTTGTAAATATGCTTGATCATTAGAGTTAGCAACCTCGTATGATTTCTTTAACTCAACATTAGGTGGTATAACAGTGATAATCTGTTCCAACGCATTAGAGAACATGGAGACAAATTTCTCGTCATATTCCGGTGCCACCAAACTTGAAACTTCAGTCAAACACTTCAGGGTGATAGTTCTAGTGTCTTGGGATTGAAGAAATTTAGTAGATAAGAGGTCCAAGATATTAGTTTCAAAAATGAAGCCGAATGGAATCCATTGTAAATATCTTAACAATGCATTGAGCGTAGCAACAATAAGGGAAGGTCTTGTAGCTTTATCCAAAACTTCATAACATAGCTTGAAAATCTCTTGAAATTCTTCGGTCATTCTTATCTTCAAATGTTTGATTTTTGCCTGTGTTAACTGTTCCGAGCTGAAATCGTAGACCTCTTCACTCAATAATTTCAAAATAACCATATTGTTTTCACAAACATTGAAACCAGCTCGAGATGATTGAACTATTTCGGGAATAAAAGTTGGCCAATTTTCTGGCCAGTCTTGCTTCAAGATTTGAACCAAAGTTAAATCACATTTATTGATCAATGATCTCTGAGATTGAAAATTTTCATCGTCATCACACAAGGAGATGATCATATTAACAATAAAATTTCTAATCCCTTTTCTTTGCTCATCTGGCAACAGCTTCCATTTCGTTTGAATTAGTTTATCAAGAATTGATAAACCAATGTATTTAGTTTGAGAGTTATTAGAGAACTGTAAGATCTGATCCGCTTTTTGCCATGCATCTGGATGTTCTTGAAATTTGGTGATGACTTCCTGAGCTAATCTTTGGTCAGGGCCAGAACCCTTATAGAAAGTCTCGGTAATATTATCCAACAATTGGATATCCAAATCTTTGGTGAAATCCAAGATAGATTCCATTTTATGAACCTGTGATGGCTGTTAGTACCAAAATATCTTCATAGCTTGGTGCCACCCCTTTGTTGAAAAACAAGTTTATCGAACTATGATTCTTCAACAAATAGTGGTTCTCCAAAACTCCTTTGGAAGAGAATCCATGTATTAGCAAAACTCACCTTTAATGCCACAAACTTTCAGAAATATATTATGACTTCTGTTCGATCTTGTATTCTCTTCTAAAATAGATAAAAGAAAACACAGCAAGGAAAACAATATTGATACCCGTGAAAACAATTAAGAAAGAGGGAAGCCGCTAATATCTCAAGAGAAACTATTCAATAATGTGGGTTACTGTCAAGTAGTTGTACTGATAGTTCGTAAGTTCTGATGTTAAGCCGATTTGTCGAGTTTTCACTCTACTTTTTTTTTGTTTGTTTTGATTTTCTGAAATGCTTGTTCGGCTAGAAGAATTACACGTCACGTGCAAAAGTAGCGGGAGCTCATAACCCACCGCTATTTCGAGTTATGAAAATTACGCTCCTGTTATGGAACCTGCCAGCGTAAGTTTCAGAACACCTGGTAGGAGTTCTCAGAAGGTGCCCTGGAAGGCAATCCTCAAATAATCCTGATACACGTGCAAATCGTCATATAATTGGTAAAGAACTGGGAACTGAAATTTTTATTCATCTTCCAAACCTTCCAAGTGTTATTCTGGAGATCATTGTATCAAAGTAATGTATGTACTAGTTTCTGGATATTTTGGAGGCGATTACTGACAAATTGTATAGGAAGTTTGGTAAGCATCTTGAATCACGACAGCTTGAGCTACCAGAGTACAATGGCCACTTCATCAACTACAAACAGCTGAAGAAGCTTATCAAGCAGCTGGTAGCTGAGGTTAGTTTACTTGACTCCCAGACCACTGCTATTATAGAGAAAACTTTGCAAGAAAACAAGACATCTTTCTTTTTTAGACTGGAAAGGGAGCTTGAAAAGGTAAACAGTTTCTACCTGGAGAAGGAAGCAGAACTAAAGATCAGACTTGATATCTTGTCAAAAAAGAAAAATGATGCCATTAATAAGAACCGATTAGGGTCTAAACAGTCAATTGCTTATCTCACCTTATATGATGGGTTTAAGAGATTTTCGAGAGACCTGGATAGACTAGAGCAATTTGTGGAGTTAAATCAGACCGGCTTTGTTAAAGTGTTGAAGAAATGGGACAAGAGATCAAAATCTCATACAAAGGAGCTGTATTTATCCAAAGCTGTTAGTGTCCAGCCCGTCTTTAACAGAGGTGAAATATCACAATTAAATGATCTCTGTGCTAATTCCATAATCGAATTAGACGCTAAAGTCGAAGGTGAAGAAGTTGTGAGATTTGAAGCAGATAGAAAACAGTCCCTTTCAGGTATAAATAGTTTGAACTTGGGAACCAACAACAATATTTCTGAAGTAAGTCAAACTGAGAGCTTGTTGTTGACTGATGACTTTGAAATTGATGAGCTGTATTCAGAGTTATTACAAATCTGTTTTTCCTCCAATGCGCTTGATTTACTTCTTTCCTTTATCAAGAGAATTAAAACTTCTTTGAACTCTTCTTACAAGCTTACAAAGTTATTTTTCCTCTCCATCTCCACGCGAGTTTCCGATGAGATCTTGAAAAAGTTCTATCAGGAATCATCGAATTTAATCTCATTGGGATACAAAGATGAACTTTCACAGAGAACAATCATTCATGAATCATGTTGTAATACGTATGAATCCAGAGATTTTATCTTGCTTTTAGCCATCGAGAAGAAAACTTCAGTGAACTTTAAGGATATTTCTGGTAGGTTACCTCTGCACTATGCTTCTGAACTTGGTAAGACCTCATCTATTGAAATATTGGCAACTGTTCCTGAAACTACTGAGCTGATAAACTCATTGGACTATGATTCTATGTCGCCGTTACTTTTGGCGATTGCATCAAATCATTTGGAGACTGTTGAAATCTTATTGAAATTGGGTGCTAACCCATCGCCTACATCTACAGAGCAGAACCCACAATATTTGCCGTTAAACATTGCATGTAAGACTGGTCACTATGAAATTGTTAAACTATTACTATCTTATCCAAATGTTTCAGAATATCAAAAGGATGCTGAAGGTTTACTGCCAATGCATCTTGTTGCAAAGAACGGAAATTATAGATTGGTCTCATTGTTGACTGCCAATAATGCTGATCCAAATCAAGTGGACAGTTTCAATAAGTGGACTCCAATCTTTTATGCTGTCAGTGAAGGTCATGCGGAAACAACAAAAGCATTATTGGAAAACGGTGCTAAATTTCATCTGAAGGATGAAGATAACCTCACTCCGTTATTTTATGCTAGTTGGGAAGGTCACGTAGATGCGTTAAATATTTTGATTCAAGCAGTTCATAACCAAAATCAATCAATTGATATTTTGAGCCCATTGAAACAGGCTAATAAGAACCCAAATCTTGAAATTCCCCCTTTGTCCTCGTTAAACCCAGAGATTTTGAACTTTGATAGTATCCCTGATTTCTCCTTACCGCCTCCTATTATTCCTTTAAGAAGATATGGCCATAACTTCCTTGAAAAGAAAATTTTCGTTCAGCTTAAATTTGATCTTGATAGAACTTCATTAGCATTGAATGAGAATCTGAATTCTGCACTACCTGGTCGTATAGTTATAAGTTCAAGAACTTCAGATGTTGTTCCAAGAAACATATTATTCCCAATAGATGATAACAACAATATTGTTGCTTTCCAAGTTGACTCACTAGATTCCTTCCAGATTGATTTCGAAGTATTTCCAAGCTTTGGAACCAAACTGATTGCAAAAACGTCTGCTCTATCAGATATTTTCACGAAAGTCACCAATGACGGTCTCACCAATAATATTAAACTACCATTATTTGATGCCAGATTGAAGACTGTTGGTGAATTTGACTTCCAATTTCAAGTTATTCATCCTTACTCAGGAACTCCTTTGGAAATATCTAAATATGATACTTATTGGAAATCCACTAGTGGTAATAATGCTGTTTCAACCACTACCGCCACCCATAACACCACTTCCTCTATTCAAAATGTATTAAGTTTTGTTACTGCAAGTTCTTTAAGTGGAGACTATGTGAAAATCAACGTTACTTTACTCAGTGATGGTACGCCAGTTGTCTGTCCGTCTTGGAATTTAGAGATTTTGGGCACAACCATACCTATATTCCAGCTCTCCTTACTACAGTTGAAAGCTATTACAAGTTATAACATCAAAAACTTTGAAATTTATGACCAATCCCTTTCAAATCATCAATATTTTATCGAATTACAAAGATTGTTGAATTCTAAATTTATAACATTTGATGATTTTTTGCAAACATTGCCGGATTTTGTTAATTTAGATATTGAAGTATTGTATCCAACAGAGGCTGAGATTTCCCAATTGCCAATAACATTACCAGAGTCCACAAATTTGAATGAATTTGTTGATTCATTGTTGACCACCACTTTTAATCATGTTCGTTCAATTCGTAACAATAACCTATCCAAATCCACCAGGTCTTTGTTGTTTTCATCTTCTAACCAAGCTGTTGTATCAATTTTGAACTGGAAGCAACCAAATTATCCAGTTTTCTTTGATATGAGTGGTATTCATTTCAATGAATCTATAGATCAATTTGAAAAATGCTCGACCAATGGTTATCCAAGCTCAGTTGTCACTAAAGAAGACCGTAAGACAAGGTCTTTAAAAGAAGCTACCAGATTTGCTGTTTTGAACAATCTGTTGGGTATAATTGTGCCTAGTGAGTTGTTAGTACTAGTGCCGGACCTCGTTGAGACGATTAGATCAAGAGGTTTGGTTTTGGTGGCTTCAAAGAAAGGTGAATCTTTGTTCAAGGATAACAATAGCGGAAATGCTTCTCTACAAAACAATACTGGTAGTGATCCAAATGGTGCTAATGGTGTAAGGTATCAAGATGTTTTGAGCTTTAAAGGTGATATCGATATGTGAATAGAAAAGATCTTAATGTAATATGTCAAAATTCTGTTGATAAATCGTAAATTTAAATCTATTTAAATCTTGACAAAGCTGAGCCTAGTAATTCCTTTTCTTCAGGTTCGCCTCTAGCACTTCTTGCCTTAGCTTGTCTTAATTGTTTTTCACGTTTCAAGTTGGCTTCGATTCTCATTTTTCTTTCATCTATAACATTTTGTTGTTTCTTTCTTAAATGACGACGTAAAGAACTATTCTTACCTTTAACATCGGGTCTTGCTTCAGTTTTGTCATCTTGCTCAGTCTTCTCTTGTTTAGATAATTCATTTAAATCTGATGGTTTCAACCTTACTGTGCTGGATTTCTTGTCAACTGTACCAATGTAATTTGGATCTAATGAGATAGAATCAGCAGGTAATTTGTTCAGCAAAGATCTAACTTCAGTTTCTTGACGTTGTTTAGCAGTTTCATAAGGATTGATTTCCAGAGCATCAAAGTTAGCCTCACCGGCACCAGGAATGATCAAATTAGTCACACCTGTTGAATGCCCCACTCCCAATAAATCTTCGAATGGAACAAATTTGGAGGATTGAATCTTTGATCCAGGTATTAGATGATTCATGTAAGGTGAGTTCTGTTTTGATTTATATGCATCTTTCCAAACAGTGACATGTGGACCCCAAGACACACTCAGCAATCCGGTATCAGAAAATTCCAATTTTGAAGCTGGTGTTGGCGTATAATATGAATAAAGCTCTTTGAAGTTTCTAACATCCCAAATCTTTAGGGACTTATCAGCACCAGCAACAGCCATATAGTTACCGGATCTATCTATAGAGATATCCTTAATAGGACCTCTTGAACTCTGTATTTTAACCAATGATTCATTCATTGAAGGGCTCCAAAGAGAAACGACACCATTCGAAGAACCCAAGTGAATGATAGCATTCCAAGGGTTTTGTGCCATGGCAACACTTGGGCCCATTTTTGTTCTGATTTCATTTACTAGGACACCTGTAGAAACATCTTGATATTTCAAAAATCCTGTGTTACCACTTGTAGCTAATAGATAATGATATGGTAGGAACTCCATGTTTTTAACTTCTATGTGTTGTTTAAGTCTGTGAACCTCAGTACCTTCATGATCATAAATAAAAGTGTATTTCTTCTGAGCAACAGCAAAGAATTGTTCATTTTGTAGGAACTTTACAGAATTGATAGTTTCGTTCAAGTTCAATTCAGTTCTAAGTTCACCTTTTCTCCAATCCATCATTGCAACATGTCCTTTTTCACCTCCAATTAATAAATGCGTACCATTTCTCGAGTAATCTAAGTAATATGGACCATATGTTGGTAATTTCAGTTCAAAGGCCTTTGTTTCAGTGGTTACATCAACTTCTTTCTTGATCTCATCTTGTTTAAACTTATAGGTTCTCTCCATAGGACCATCTGCCTCCAGAAAACCTTGGTCTTCTTGTAAAAGTATTTCAGTGGCTGCTGCTGATCTGACAGCTTGTTTATAGTTATCATCAACTTTACGTAGATTCTTTTTCAATTTACGATCTTTAGTTCTGCCTGAGGCCTGACTTGTCCCGTGAGAGTTTCTCTCAAACTTTTGCAAGTTCTCTCTCTCTAGAGTTCCATTTTTCCCAGTGAATTTACCCATATTTTTGCTGTTAGTAGCGATTATTGTTATGCGATGAGGCTAATAAAATTTTTTTTGATATTGGTGCTTAGCTTATATAATCACGGTCCGCGAAAAGGCGAACTTCACATCTATAGCTTGTGTTTCATCACATTAAATTGATCGAATAAACGCTTCTTTAAGCTCGGTGCCATGATATTCCTGTTACAGAAAAAGTGGATGGAATTCTGTTTTTGACTCTATTTTAGCATGTTAACTTGGCTGGTATAGTTGGTGGGCCGTAGAGGTGCACACAAAAATAGCGTCGAACACAAAACCCAAAGCCAGAAAATTCAAAATAAGCTCCTATTTCTAGACAATCGATACTATAGATCTCTTTGATGCTGATTAAATGGGTTCACCTTCCAAGAAAGAGGTTAGATTAGAGAGGGTTGATCTCTTGAGTTGTTCAGCTTTGTCACGATCTCCACAATCGAAATTAGAGCTGCCAACCCAAGTATCTTCAAATTATGATGTTCAATGTGACCTAAATCCACAATCTGCCCCCAAAAAAGTTTCCAGCTCACCATTGAGAATACGAGAAAAGATAAATCAGTTATTCAGCAATAAAAAGGTTGAGAAGCAAGATGATGAGACTGTTCAGAAGGGTATCAATGATCCTACACTACAGGAAGAAGTTAATCAACAAGGAACAAAGTTGCCTCATGACTATAAAAATACTGGTAGTTATGGATGTGAGATAAACCAGGGTTTAGGTGATCTGACAAAGGCCAAAGAAGAGAATGAGCTCAAAGAGATTTTGAAACTTCGTGAAGTTATTAAACAACAGGAAAACGAAGAACGAGAAGATACAGTACACGACTGCTCATCTCTTTATGCAGAAGAAACATATCTTAATACTCTAAGAAACCAAGAGATCATTTCTTTTCAGCAAGAGGAGAATTATTTCGGACTTACAGAAGGCGGAAGAGCTGCTGACCCACCTGTCTCAAGATTGTTTCTTGATCTTTTTCCTCATGAAGAAGAACTTTTCTACACTGAAAGGAACTGGTCTAAAAATCCTTTGAATTATGCATTGGCTTCTGTTTGGAATAAATGGTCTGTCCCACAAGGTTCGGATGAAACAATTTGTGCTGATATTTTAGAGCATATTTCAGAGAGATTGCACTTGTATGAAATCATTGCACAATACAAAATTAATTTCCAGAACCCAATTAAGCCCTTTGATATTCATCTTTTCCGAGAAGGTTTTTTACCAGATAGAGACTCTGAAGAGTTAATCAATGGAGGTGTGATAGAATTAGAATTAAACTATTCAAAAAGGAAGAGTTATAAGTTATGGAAAAATTTTTTAAGATTTGTATTAGATGATTGTTATGTAAAGTTCTTGGATAAGAAAACCTATGAATTGAGGCAACATATTGTTGGTTTGGACTTTCTTCTATCAAACAAGATTGGGGTTAATGAAACCAAAGCAGATATTGTTCATCTCAAGTTCTGGATAGTTCCATCATCAGAGGACTTGGGAATATCGAAGGAGTTAGTTCTTGATATGTGCCATTTACTCAGTGAAGGTTTACCTGATAATATTGGACACAGGATAAGCAATGCTATTTATCTAGAAAACAAAAGCTTGAAGAGCTTCCGTGTCTTTGGAGAAATTGATCCATCACAAGAGGACTTTGATGAGACCGATGAATTCGCGTCAAATGATAATTTAGATAATGAAGAAGACATAAGCGGAGCATTAAGTGATTAAATGTTTTATCGGAGTTCCGAATTGTAGCTGTATTTATTCACGTGATGTTTCTCCACTTTTAGTCTTCCTTTGAGTGAGGTTGACACATATTCGCTTATAAAATAACAGAATAAGCTTCGAATATTATTTTAACCTTCAATTCACCTTGAACTTGGTGGAAAACATGTCAGTTGACAGTTTGAAATTACCAAATGAGATTATTATCAAAATCATCAATAACCTAGATAGCGAGACATTGCAAAGTTCTCTTTCGCAAATCCCCTTTTTGAAGCAACTAGTTACGCTTAACATCTCAGATATCGACGACCCTGAGAAAATAATAGAGAACGATATTAATGGTATAACTATAACAGACTTGATTAGAAAAGAAATTGATATAGATTCTTTATTTTCTGTCTATCACTTTTTTGTGCTGGATATCCATAAGAGAGCAAGTCTTGATAATATGAGATTGTACTACAAAACTCACAAAATTCTTATTAAATTGAAAAAGTTGAACAAACCTTTGATAGTGAACTACTGGGATGATGCTATAGATCTTACATATCTAAAGATGTTCAAATCTTGCCTTTATATGGTGCCTGACGAAAGTACGAAGTATCAAATCAATTTTCACAATCTGATCACCATCAAATGCAATTCAAATCACTTGCTAATAAAGCCATTTGTCTCATTCGTCTCATTGAAAACGTTAAACTTGTATTATTGCTCTCCAAATTTCTATTTTCAGGTGTTTAATTTTTTGAACTTGGAGAAGAATTCGGGTGTCTTTCCATCTTTGAAAAATTTGAAAATTCAAGATTATATGAGTGAAGCTGAAGATGCTTATTCAATAACGAGTGATAATCATATCAGAGACGCACATGAAAGTGATTATGATGATTATGATTGTAATTCTGATATGGATGAGAATGAATTTTTTTTCGATGGTTTAGAGATTGTTCAAAATGTTACCTTGACGAAGTTGGAGAGACTAACTCTCAAAAGTTGTAATATATCACTATTGAAAAATGTGACAGCAAAACAATTGACACATCTAAAGCTTTTGGAGTTGAGCAGCAAACACACTGACGCTTACGATTTGAATTTAATCACTAACGATGATGATGACAAAATTGAGGAAGACTCTTACGAACAAAGTTTCCTGAATAGCTCTATTTCCACCAAGCTAAAGGTTTCACTAAATCAGTTCCCCAGTCTTCGCAGTCTAAAGATAATTGGCCACTTGAAATTGGAAAGTCTTGACCGGAATGGATTTGGATTAGACAATTCGAACGAAGATGAAGTAATTATTAAATGCTCAAATGTTGAGATCAAATCATTTCCACATTTTGTTGATAGCTATAACAGCACCAATAGCATTGGTGTTGTGTGATTTGACAGCTTGGCAGCTTGACATGCTCAATATTCTACTATTATCGGTTATGAGGCCCTGTGAGATTTTAATTGCTTTTTCATGACGAGAGGACAAAAAAGCTTCACGAGACTTTTTTTTATCCCAAAAAAAAAAAAAAAAATTATCACTTTCAATCATTGGAAAAACTTGTGAGGCAAAATGAAGAGGTTCAATTTGTTCCGCCCCTTATCACAATTAAGATTCACCCCTAGTCGTCCTACTTTGAAGTCCGGTTTAGCAGCCAATTCAGCATTACTTGCTACTGGTTTTACTGCGTCTGGTTTATTCTTATACTACGTATTTGATGCTAGATCATCCATTCATGAATATGTCTTTTGCCCTCTAATTCGTTTATTGACTTCTGCTGAGGATGGTCATAAACTAGGGATTTGGCTTATGAAATATGGTCTTGCTCCAAGATTATATAATGATGTCGATGACAAGATTCTACAAACCACCGTTTTTGGTGAAACTTTAAGTAATCCAATCGGTGTTGCTGCTGGTTTAGATAAGAATGGTGAAGCTATTGAAGCATTGTTTAACACTGGATTTGGTTATGTTGAGATTGGGTCTATTACACCAAAGCCACAACCAGGAAACCCACAACCGAGATTTTTCAGATTACCAAAAGATAATGCTGTTATCAACAGATATGGGTTCAACTCTGATGGCCATGATGATGTTATTGTTAGATTAAAAAAGAGATTAGAGAAATTTTATAGAAATCATCAAGGTGGTTGTTTCAATAACTCCTTAAGAGAAAATAGAATTCTAGGTATTAACTTGGGTAAAAATAAGACTGGTGATGAAGTTGAAGATTACTTGAAAGGTGTTGAAAATTTCAATGACTATGCTGATTTCTTGGTTATTAATGTGTCAAGTCCAAACACGCCAGGTTTAAGAAACTTACAAAGTGGAGAAAAATTAACCCATTTGTTAACTTCTGTTATTAACAAACGTGATTCATTAACACAAAAAGATCATAAGAAAACCCCTGTTCTTGTTAAAATTGCACCAGATTTAGATGAAGATGAAATTAAATCAATTGTTGAAGCAGCCAAGAAATCAAAAGTTAATGGTATTATCGTTTCCAATACCACTATCCAAAGACCAGACACTTTGAAACATGTTGAACTCAAAAATGAAGCTGGTGGTTTATCAGGAGCACCAGTGAAACCATTTTCACTAAATGCTTTAAAAACAACTGCTAAATATGCAAAGGGAACTGATCTAGTCCTTGTTGGATGTGGTGGTATCTCTTCAGGTAAAGATGCATTAGAGTTTGGTAAAGCTGGTGCAAGCTACGTGCAATTATACACTAGTTTTGCCTATAAAGGACCAGGTCTAGTGAGCAAGATCAAAGACGAGTTGACCGCCGAATTGAAGAAGGAAGGTAAAACTTGGGAGCAAATAGTTGGTAGTGATATCTAATATGTAACGTGATGATGAAAGGCTGGTGACAACGAATTTAATAGTATTTAGGAAAATCCAAAAAATTAATAATTGACAACCAAAACTAATGGTATTATCTACGTTTGAAATACTATGCTAATTGTGATATAGTACGGAAGCCCCATGGCATGATAACCAAGGGCAAGGGCCCGGGAGGAAACCGGGGGGGGGGGGTTCCGGGGAGTAACCCGGATACCGCTGAACTGAATTCTTGACTCCTTGGCATGGGAAGTTGAAAACTAAACATTGAACTTTGAACGTTAGGATTCTGGATCTCCCTGTGAATGTTGAGTGATCTTTTAGAGCTCGTATTGTGGGCTGCTTTTTAAACTCTCTCTTTATCAAGTACGCCGGCCTTTTTCTCTCCATTTTCCTATTGTAAAATCACTCGATTAGGCAATATTTATGAATTTTTATAGGTTTGCGCCATACCAAATCTTAAAAATTTCTTTTAGCGTCACTGAATAGACCGATCTAGGCAAAATTTATCGAGAGAGGAGGATTAGTTTGAGTATTTTCCCTTCACATTGAACAAATTTTAATATCAGCCATAACTGAAGAAGTGTGGTTCTTTATTGTCAATCATAAAAAGAATTTAAAAGGAGAGACTAATTTCCCTGCTTGTCTGTGTTTCTTTGATTCTCAATTAGTTAACAGCTGATTGAACAATGTCCCTGTCACAAGAGGCGCAACCCAATGATTTGTCTCTTGGATCAGAGAAATTGGAAGCAACTAGTGCTGCTCTAAGTGAAACCTCGTTTAATGATGAGTCTAATGACTATGAAAATGAAGATTATTGGTTAAAAAGAGACCCTCCACAAACCAATTGGAAGAGATTTTTGCCAGAGTATTTCACTTCTAATTCGGAGCATGCTAAATTCATTAGAAAACTAGATATTCTGGTGTTTGGTTATTCAGTATTGTCCTCCTTCATTCAAACTTTGGACACTCAAAATATTTATAATGCTTATGTATCTGGTATGAAAGAGGATTTAGGACTTTATGGTAATGAATTGAATTTAATGCAAACTTTGTATTCTTGTGGTGTTATTGCTGGTACAGTCCCATTAATTTTGCTTACCTCCTACATTCGTCCTTCACTTATATTACCAACTTGTGAAGCCTTCTGGACTATATTTGTGATGGCTTGTGCTGGTGCAAAAAATGTTGAAACTATATACGGTTTAAGATTCTTGATTGGTATTTGTGAATCTATCGCCTTCCCAGGTTTTACTGGTTTAATTGCTGGTTGGTATTTACCTGAAGAATTGGGTAAAAGAACTGTTTTTTATGAAATTTCTGGTAATGTTGCTTCGATGTTCTCAGGTTACATTCAATCTGGTTTGTATGCTCATATGAACGGAGTTCGCGGGCTATCTGCTTGGAAATGGTTGTTTCTGTTCGATGGTATTATCTCCATTCCAGTTGTGATCTTTGGTTATTTGATGATTCCAGATGCTCCAACTACTACCAGATCTAGATTCTTGAGTGACAGAGAGAAAAAATATGCTGTTAAGAGAATGGAACTTGCTGGTCGTAGACCAGTAAAAAAGTTGAACAGCAGATTGATCAAGAACACACTATCCACATGGCACTTATATGCATTCGTGTTATGTTACTATCTATACGGAACATTTTCTTGGGGTGACTCTTATTTCAACTTATGGTTACAATCCTTGAATAAATATTCAATTGAACAAATCAACAATATCCCTACCGCTTCCCAAGGTGCAGCTATTGTTAATTCATTCATTTCTTCAAACATTTCAGATTACTTCCAACACCGTCCTTTGGTTATTGTTGCCAATATGGCTATTTGTATGATTGGTAACTCATTTCTTGCTAGCTGGAAATCCCCACAAGGTTTGAAATTCCTTGGCTACATGATGATAACAATGGGTTGGCCTGCTCAAGCATTGACTATGGCTTGGGCTAATGAAATCTGTCAAGGTAATCCACTAACTAGATGGCTGATTGTTGCGGTTGGTAATACTTTTGTATATGCTACGAATGCCTGGTTACAGATTGTTATTTTTCCTGCTTCAAAAGCTCCTCATTACAAGGCCGGCTACCAGGTTTGTGCTGCTTTCTTAGGTTTTGCCATTGTCTCTGTTGGTATCTGTTACTACTTATTACAAAGAGATTATAAAAGTGGACGTGCTATCAAGAACTCGAAAGGTCTTCCAGAATACCCAGAATGGGAGAGATTCTTTGATGAGGAAGATAAAAGGGCTGCCGAAGAGGAGCAAGCTGCCAAAGAATTTGACATAGCTAAGTAGCCTCACTAATAGACATTAATTGTATTTATGATACTCTCTGAAATTCTGTAACGTTACCTAAACCATGTCAAACCATGGCTTGTTTGCCTTGTGGAGACTTCCGCTCCAAAGACCTTCACGTGACTTCACGTATAAACTTCAGAGTCATATCTGAAATGCAGTAAATTGAGGCAAAATAAGACAAAAGTTGAAAGCAAAATTTGAACAAGATTTTGATATTGAAAATTATCAGGTTGTTGAAGTGTGCCAGGGCATGAGTGAGTCGAAGAAAGTGAAGAGATCAAGAGATGGTTGTCAAAATTGTAAGAAATTTAAGATCAAATGTGACAGGAATAAGCCCACTTGTAACGTTTGTAGAAGGAGGGGCTTCGAATGTGATTACACTAGGAAGATTGTATGGATCAATACTGAAGCATTTGATGCTCGTCATCCTTCATTCAAGAATATGAGGTCCAAATCAAGCTCCAACAATTCCACCAAGATTGAACCATCCGAAGCAAAACAGGAACTTGTTCAATTAGGCAAACATGAAGACGAAAAGAAAAAAGGTGATGAAGAAGATGAGAAAACTTCACTCATTTTGCTAAATGATCCAATGGCCAATACATCTGAAGATTATGAACAAATTGAAGAAATCTCAAATCTAGGATCACAAGCTTTAGATCAAAAATTCTTTAATTTTATCAACTTCTTAAACCCTGACATCTCTAAAATCTTTTACACTAGAGACTCTGCAACTATTTATGATCATTACTTGAGAATAACATGCTCTTCATTAGATCCTTTCCATGGTTCTGGATCGGAGAACATTTCACAAAAATTCTTCCTTCCTGTTGCTTTAAATGATCCTTCTACATTACATGGAATTTTATCCATATCGTCGAGTCAGTTATCAAATTCAAACCCTTCATATAAGGAACTTTCATTAGTTCATAAATCACTGGCTTATAAGCATTTATACAGTTTACTAGCATCGCCCAAAAAATCAATAAGTCTGGAAGCATTATCTGCTATTATATGTCAGCTATCAATTGAAATTATTCAATCAGGAGTCAAAAACTGGAGAGTACATATCCAAGCGCTCCGAAGAATCATTAATGAACGTAAACTACAAAATATTAAAGATGATCAAACTGCTTGGTTCATATATTTAAGAGTTGCAAGATATGATAATTTTGCAAGTTTAACAACAGGTGATGAACCTTTATTTAAATACGTCGATATCAAGAAAACTTCTGAATTCAAAACATATCATCCAACAATACAGAATATTGATTGTATATTTGGTTGTCCTTCTGATGCATTGTTTTTTTGTGCTGAAATGTCACATATTTCTAAATGGTTATATTCTGGTGGTTCCTTAAGTGATTTAGATTATTCCAATGATTCATTACAGTTGAAATTATTTGAAATATTGAATAATGATTATGATGTTATATTGGCTGATGATTGGTCATGTTTAAGAAATATTTGGTGTTCTGCTATGGGTATTCATTTCTATCAATGCTTACAAGACACTAATCATTCAGAATATACCAATATTTATATGACAACTTTTTTCAAAGCATTGGATTACTTCTTAACTTTAGATTCTTATTACTGTGCTAATTTACTATGGCCAATACTAAAGATTGGTACAGTCTTATCAGAAGAGTATTCTCATAGAAGACAGGTTTTGACTAGCACTATTGATGTTTTCTATGCAAAAACGAATATAGGAGCTTTTGTTCAATTGAAGATTTTATTAGAAGAAGTTTGGGGACTGATTGATGATGGGAAGTATAATAAGCCTTCAGATTGGTGGAAATACCAGGCAGTCAAAGACTCATGGAATATATATTTGGCTTAGAGTCCGTATTATAGAATTAAAAGGGCCATCAAATACTCATTGAATCAATTAAAAAAAAATCTTCATCTGGTAAATCATATAAATACCCATCTACTGTTCAACTAAAAGTAACTATTCAAATATCTTATTACAATAATGTAAATAATTGTCACAATTTCACACATCTATTCTATAGTATAATATTTTCCACTTTTTCAAGATCTTTATATTTATAACCGTAGGCGACATGATCTTTAGCAATTCTATCTTGTCCCTGAACTTGAGATCTCAAACTACCTTTTTGGTTTGGGTAATCTTTCCAATAGACCCCTCTTTCCTGTAATTCTGGTATCAAATATTCAACAATATCTTCATATGAAGAAGGGTTATTAACAGGAGTTATATTGAATCCATCAACATCAGATATTCTAACAAACTCCTCAATATAGTCAGCGACTGTCTGTGGGCCACCAACAACATAAGGGCCATTACCGCCGATAGAGAGCTCTTCAGCAACTTTTCTAGGAGTCCATTTGATATTAGATTCTTCGCTGAAAAGATTCTCAACCGCACTCTGAACGACTTGGGGAATCTTGGAGTCTTCAACATTAATTTCTTCATCAATATCATATTTAGATAAATCAATACCAGTCAAAGCACTAAAAAAAACTAGCCCACCTTCTAATGATCTATATTTCTTAACTAATTCAAACTTTTCTTGGGCATCTTTGTCATCTTTACCAACAATAGGAGCCAATAATGCCAAAACTTTGAGGGTATTCGGATCACGACCTTTCTGTCTGGTTTGGTCTCTTAATTGAGAAACTTTCTTTGCAAGTACATGGGGAGAAAGACCTGCAACAAAAACGACTTCAGCATGAGTAGTAGCAAAATCAATGCCAGCTTTAGAAGTACCAGCCTGGAATAAGAATGGAACTCGTTGAGGAGATGGATGGACAATGAAAGGAGTATCAGCTTGGAAGTATTTACCATCATGTACAATTCTTTTCACTTTTGAAGGGTCAACTAATGTTTTTGATTCTGTATCATTGACCAAAGCATCATCAGAAATTGACGATTCCCAGAATTTGTATAATAAGTCCATGTATTCATGTGCAATTGTATATCGTTCATCATGAGCTGTTATTTCTTTATAACCGACAGCTTTCGCTTGAGAATTATTCCATGAAGTCACAATATTCCAACCAATTCTACCTTGGGTCAAATGGTCTAAAGTTGAAAATCTTCTAGCCAGTAAAAAAGGTGGTTCAAATGTTGTGCTAGAAGTGACACCAAACCCTAAATTTGAAGTAACATTAGCCATAGAAACAACTAATTGGAAAGGATCTAAGACAGGGAACTCGGTTCCAATCTTTATAGCAGCATCACGAGAATCTCCAAATACTTCAAATCCACCAAAGGTATCAGCAATGAAGTACGATAAGAATTTACCCTTCTCTAGTAATTTAGCATTGGATTCCCAAATTTTAATGGAATTGACCTTTTCGAGTGATTTATCTTTTGGATTTGACCATTGTCCTGGATTGGAATGGCCAGGAGTAAATGCTTCAAATGCACTGAAGTAGACTTGTTTTTGAAGCTTTTGTTTCTTTGTTGGGGGAGTCATAGGTGGTGGTTTATTGTTTATGGATGATGGATGATGGATAATAATAATTGATAATTAAGAAAATGAGCTAATAATAAGGGTGATATACTTCAGGACTTGAGAACCCAGACTAGCTCAAGATGGTCCTATTCTGTGAAATGTGCCAAACAGACAATTAAACGGCGTCGAATTTACTTTCCAAATTAGGTGCTACGCACATTTCACAAACATTTCCCAAAAGGGTAAGACTAATGGAAAAGATATTGTTAACTCTGTGACAACATTGGGGAGGTTTCTTAAATACAAGTGCTTTTCATCTACTCTCATTCTCTTTCTCTGTTTCTCGCTGATGATGAGCTCTGGGCCTTTCTGAACCAAGTTTTCATCTGAAATTGAGAGTGTCAGTTGTAAAATGTCCCTTAGAATCGGAATCGATGTGGGTGGAACTAACACAGATTGTGTTCTATTGAATCCTTTTTTGAAGAACGATAACTCAAGAGGTATCATCGCCTGTACAAAGACACTTACTACACCTGATATCACTACCGGGATTTACACTGCTATTAAGAAAGTGCTTGATATTTCACAAGTTGAACCAGAAAAGATTAAAATAGTCACTGTTGGAACAACTCATTTCCTGAATGCTATTATCGAAAGAGACGCCTCAAGACTAGATAGAGTTGCAATCATTAGACTGTCATCAAACTACACACGCTCTATCCCGCCATTTAGTGACTTTCCAGAAGATCTAAGTAGAGTTCTCTATGGTCATACTTGTTATGTTTCAGGTGGTCTACAGATAGATGGCTCTTTAATAAGTGCTATCAACGAAGAGGAGATCGTGAAAGAATGTTCAAATATCCGTAAAAAGCAGCTAAGAGTAGTTGTGGTTGCTGGTGTTTACTCTCCTATAGATACAATTTATAGGCAAGAAGAGAGAGTCAAAGAAATAGTTTTGAGGGAGATACCTGATGTGAAAGTTGTATGCTCACATGATGTTGGTACTATAGGTTTCCTAGAAAGAGAGAATAGTGCAATACTGAATGCCTCGATTTTACGCTTCTCTGAATATGTCGTACATAGCTTCCACAAATCCTTGAAAAGGTTGAACTTGAATGCTCTACTTTTCCTAACACAGAATGATGGTACAATGATATCTAGTGACCAGGTGAAAGAAACTCCTATTGTTACCTTCTCTTCAGGTCCTACGAATTCAATCCTAGGAGCAGCTTATTTGAGTCAAATGGAACAAAATTCCACTGGGGCCATCGTGGCTGATATTGGTGGGACAACAACCGATATTGGTATCTTACTTCCTTCTGGGTTCCCTAAACAAGCAAGTGCTTATTTAAGTGTTGCTGGTGTAAGAATAAATATGATGATGCCTCAGATATGTTCGATTGGGTTGGGTGGTGGTTCTATCATCAGAACTAACAGTAATGGTGATGTCTTGACAGTAGGACCTGAGTCTGTTGGATATTCATTGAGTGAGAAATCAATGGTCTTTGGTGGTGATATCCTTACGACTACTGATATTGCAAGTATTGTGAATGGGATAGCATTGGAGAACTCGATAAAACGAGATCAAGAGTTGCAAATAAATCCTATTGAAGTTGTTCATAAAGTACATACAATTCTCGAGAAGGCAATTGACTCCATAAAAACTTCACAAGAGGAGATGCCTCTCCTGTTAGTTGGAGGTGGCTCTATAATTGTGGGTGATAATCTTCATGGAATAAGTACCATAATCAAACCAAAATATTATCAGCATGCTAATGCAGTAGGTGCTGCGGTGGCTAAAGTATCCCATGTTATTGATACAATTATTAATAAAAGTGATTCAATCACACTTGATGAAATCTTGAAAGAAAAGAAAGAACTTGCTATTGAACATCTTGTTAGAGATAAAAGTGCCCTGAAAGAAACCTGTTACATTGTTGATATCCTCACGCTACCTATTCAATATTCTGACAACCAATTAAGAATTATAATCAAAGCAGCTGGTGAAATCAACTTCAATAAATCTTTTAAGGTCACAAGTACTGTATTGAGTGAGACCAAATTCGAATATGGGTCTGGTTCTAAATTGGGAAGAATTGATACAGCTGATTTAATAGATATAATTGAAGAAGAAACAGTGATGAATTATAGACCAAATGTCACTAATGGTACATGGGAAATCTCACAAATAGACTTGAAATGGCTCGCATATGGTTGTTATGTCCTTGGTTGTGCTGGGGGAGGTTCCCCACAATGTGAATACTTGGAAATACGCAACTTATTGAAAGAAGGTCACAAAATTTTCCTTAAACAATGGGAAAAGATAAAAGATGATGAGATTGTTGGTTGGGGTGGTATAATGGGTTCTCCAACTGTTTCATATGAGAGATTAGGCGGGACTGATACAATTGATGCTTTATCTGAAATCCTTGATTATACTCAAAAGGAATTAACTGCATTGATGTGCCTGGAAATTGGAGGTGCTAACGGATTACAAGCACTGTTAATGGCATGTACGAAATATCATAATAAACCACTACTTGATTGTGATTGGATGGGAAGAGCATATCCAAGATATTACCAAACAACACTAGCTGCACATACTGAAAACAAGCTCACTCCAGCAGCGATTTCTGATGGTTTGGGAAACTCAGTCCTACTTACTCGTACTACTACCCCACAGAATGCAGATCATCTATTAAGGGCTGTATGTTCTGACCTGGGTGCTAGGGTAGGATATTCTGGAAGACCAACTGAAGGTGATTTAGTTAAGAGATATTCTGTTAAGAATACTTATTCTTTGGCATGGAGAATTGGTAGGCAGATTGCTTATTGTCAAGAAAATAGTTGTACAAACTCTATTGCTGACCGTATCATTAAAGAAGTTGGAGGTTCTAAACATGCAAAGAAACTATTCTGTGGTAAAATTGTTGCGGTTAAACAAAAGTTATCAAATGCAACAATGTTCGGTGAGATCGTAATTCAAAGTTTTAATGAATTGGAAATTGATGGATCTCAATCCAATGTTCCATTTGAAGCTGAAGGTGGTATTTTAAGAATTCCATTCAAGAATGAAATTATTTATGCTGAACATGAAGATTCAAAAGGTGTGAAAAAAGTTATGGCTTCAGTTCCTGATTTAATTAGTGTTATTGATTCTCAATCAGGTCAAGCTATTGGAGTTCCTGAGTTTAAGTATGGTTTGAGAGTTGTTGTTATCGCAATGGCTTCATCCGCACTTTGGAATGACACTGATAAAAGTAAAAGCATTGGTGGTTTAGATGCATTTGAGTTAGATATTGATTTTGATCATGTTTCGATTGGTAGTTACATTCAAGCGAAAAGTGTGATTGAAGAATACAATACAATCGTATAGATAAATCATATATGAATATATAAACGACACTTAAATTATACTAGAATTTAACCTTCTTACCAGTAGACTGAACAATAGCAGCACTGGCTCTTTGGGCAGAAGCTAATGCAACAGATGATAGTGGTCTTGGTTTAGGTTTGTTATCTCTTGAGAATGATTTTTTTGGCTTTCTATGTTCCTTTGGAGTGTATTCCTGTTGATGTTGTTCTTGTTGATATTGTTGTTGTGGTCTTTCTCTAATAGCTCTTTGTGGTCTTTCAAAATTTCCATCTTCATCATCTCTCTTACGATTATATTTTGGTGCTTTCTTGGATCTATCTTCACCAAATTCCATTCTTAATGGTCTATTTATAAGCTTATGAACAGATTTATCTTTTAAAGCTTTAGTTGGACCTTCTTCATCTCTGAAGTCAAGGAATGCGAAGCCTTTACATTTACCAGAATCTTCAAAAGTAGCCATTCTAATCTTCAGAATTTCACCACAATGTTGAAAATGTTGAGTTAATTGTTCTTCAGTAGTATCAAAAGATAAATTACCGACAAATAAGATTCTAGAAGGTGGGTTTTTAGATAATTGAGCTTCAGCTTTAGAAGGTCTTCCATCAAATGAAGTTGAATCTTTGATTAATAGATTTCTACCATTCAAGTTCTCTTCGCTCAATTTTATAACAGCAAGTTGATGGTTCTTAGTCTTGAAATCAATATAAGCAAATCCTTTGATTTTCTTATCATCTTTTCCTTGAGTTGGTAAGTTAACTCTTAAGATATCTTGTTCATTAACTTGAGCAGGATCAGTTTCATTAAAATCAGAAGAATATTCTTTCAAGTCAACAGTTTTATTAGTAATAAATCGTATTAAATCATCTTTAGAAGTATCAAAGGATAGGTTTCCAATCCACACACCGAATTTTTCTATTTTTTCTTTAGTCTTTTCGGATTCGTTAGAGTCTTGGGTTTGTTCTGAAACTTCACCCTCTGGTTTAGATTCAGGTAATTTACCCTTTCTCAGTAAACGTTTTTGTTTTTTCGAAAGAGGAGCTGATTGTTTTAGATCAATTTCAATCTCTTCTTGATCTTGATGTGATCTCTTCTTTGTTTCCTCGGTATCACTCATCTGTTTTTAGTGGGTATTATGAAAGCTTCTCGATGTTTTGTTAGCTCATCGCATAAATATTTTTTTTTCAGTCTCTTGAAAAAATTTCCTTTTGATAAAATGAGCCAAAACAAATAATTTTAGGGGGTTCTTTTGCAATGGGTACTGATTAATGGAGCAAATCCAACACATCTCTGTGCTTGTGTTGAAAGTGGGAGAAAGTAGAGAGGCAAGCCAAAAGAGGGAAAAAAAAAAAGAAAGTCTCCCGGGTGCGAGTCGAACGCACGATCTCCAGATGTCTAGAGAAACCTTTACAGTCTGACGCCTTAAACCAACTTGGCGACCGAGAGGAATTTCGGAAAAATTTTCTTTTTGTAATATTGATCATCCTTTTGCTGACATAAGCGTCCATTAAGGTTCTCAAGGAATAGTGAAGTCATTAGCATGGAGAAACATGTCTAAGAGACATTTCATTAGTTCGATTCCGGACTAATCAGTTAATAAACTGACAACATTGCACTTGATAAATAAGGCTTATTAAGCAACATAAAAGTCCCAGGAAGCAAAATTATTAGGTGGTTATAGTGGGTATAAGGAGTTCCACGCTGTTCTAAGGTCTTAGGTGGCTGGTAGTTCGTGCATAAAGCATTTCGCCATTGTGAAAAATCGTATAAACATAAAATCATCGATAAATATTAATGAGTGGTTAGGACGAAATTGGTTAATATGAAAAGAAGATACAGATAAATAGATATCCAAATATTGAAGTAGCTTTGAATCCTTGTTCGGATACATGTTGGTCAAGATATGTTAAGTGGGTGCATGTGTTATCTAATAGGAAATTCACTTCATGCAATTCATGCAATTCATGCAATTCATGCAGTTCTAGCAACCATTCAGCAGGAAAGATAGAAAGAGAGAGGAATAGAGACAGAAGGGATTAGCGGTTATGGTTTCACAGACCCATTTTGCTGGTTAACAGTTTATGATATATAGCTAGTGTAGTCAAGTCAAATTTGTCGAAAAAAAGGTTAGTTGCTTAATAAATATGTAGGTATTGCAGTCCTTGACAGCTATCGACAGCCAATAACAGCCAATAACAGTACCTTCTTTGCTGCTCTCTTATTTTAGCCAATTTGAGCTGTCGGGAAACCCGACGTAAAGTTCCCTAATTAAAGGGCCTAAGAACTTGAATAGCGGTGAGACAGTTAGGCAGAGATATCGGGCCAAGCTGTCAAAGCTCACCTGTCCAGAAGTTGGTACACTGACCGGAAAATTTGTTCCGGGGCTAGTAATTTGCGTCCCTGCCCCCTGTCGGTGGTGGTTAGTGGGGCCTTGCTCCTTCCAAGTTGTACAAGACAAGAAATTTAGGGGGTGCAAAAGTGTGCAAAAGCTTGACAAAGACGGGCGGGACAGCCTTGAGAACGGCGTTTATTAACTATCACACAATCTCGATAACAACCAAAATGCGCCATACAAAAAAATCGTTCCAGTGAAAAAACATCAAAATATAACAATTTCCACCAAACACTCCCAGCAAAGCAATCCTACCATACCCGCAGTTCCAATATTCTCAGTAATTCACAAATTTTCCGAGACCAAACAATCTCCCTATACCCATAATACCATCTCTATCCTCAAACCCCTTCAATGAACACAGTCCAATATAAAAAGTCATCCATACACCATCTTTTAGCAGATTCCAAGAAGGAGGACCTGATATTTATAGAGCCAAAAACTATCAAGACAAAACGGGGAAAGAAGCTCAGAAAAGTCGTTAAGCCCCATAATCCACAGCTATCGCTTGAGATACTTCAGCAGCCTAAACATGCTAAAGTCACGCCGCATTCGAACTCACGCGTGTTCCCTCCCTTTGCTGAGCACAGACCGATTCATCCTCCTCCAATTCTTCAGCTAAAAGTTAATGGTTTCACACCCAAAGAAGATCCAGCAGCTTTAACACTGACAAATTCCTTCATTGATAGTATCACGAGAAGAAATGACCATCGTTCAGTGGAAAGAGCTGATGAACTAAAGATACTCAATGAGTTGAAAAAATCAAGGGTCCCGACATGGGTACACTATTCAACTTTCTTTGTTGTTGCGAGCATACAAGTACAAACAATTGGAAAAGATGGTAAAGAGCTTTTCAGAGATGCTGATCCTACTGAGGGGCTTTTAACAGGCTCCACTGTTTGCTCGGGAATGTCTGTTTCTCTTTCTACAACATCTCCTGCAAATTCTTCTTTAACAAGATCACTCCCAAAGGAAAAGCAAAGAGCTACAAACTTTGCAGTCATGTTTGTTCTCTCTGATCTTACTGTCACTAAAACCGGTAACTTCAGATTGAAATTTGATCTGTTTGAAGTCTTTAAAGGGCAAATACAATGGAAAAATATGTCTTATTCCGATAAATTCCAAATATTCACTCCAAAGAAATTCCCAGGTTCATCATTTTCCACTCCTTTGACATCATTTCTGTTTAATAATGGTGCAAGGTTAAGACAAAGAAAGAGACCTTTCGTAAAGTCATCTATGAAAGCTGAAATAAACTCTTCGTCACCTTATTGTCATTCAGCTATATCAATGAACAATTCCAATCAAACTTCCAAACGTTCAAAACTATCAACAGAAAAATCATTTTCTTTTTCACCAAACCCGACTAACATCCCTGTTGAATATCATCATCCAAATACTCGTCCTATGTTACAGAACCCTTTATATCAAAGTCCTTATCCATTAACACCAGCTGCTATGGCTGCATCACAATATATTCATCCCTCTTATCAACAAAACTTCCCACATCAGATTTATGGTCCAACCATCTATTCCCCAGTTATCAACCATCAAAATGTTATACCTCCTCATAATCTAGTATATCAATACTCAAATTTACCTCATGGTAGCCCACAATATTCACCATATACACCTAGTCCCGGTCCTGAGCCTGGCTCGAACTTTATCCCCACTCACAATGTTACTCCAAACT
The DNA here is from genome assembly GCA_030562945.1 of Wickerhamomyces jianshihensis. Lineage (NCBI taxonomy): Eukaryota > Fungi > Ascomycota > Saccharomycetes > Phaffomycetales > Wickerhamomycetaceae > Wickerhamomyces > Wickerhamomyces jianshihensis. The sequence goes on from JAKUAH010000233.1 coordinate 433,711, forward strand.
CTAACCACACTCCAAGCATTAATATAAATCATAAAGGCTACTACGAACCACATCAAAATCAAAGTCAGACTCAGTCAAAGGTTCAACAACTACCTGGATTCACTAGTCTTTCACTAAATCAACAGAAAGATGAAGAAAAAAAAAATTAACAATTCAGATATAAATGAAAACACAGCCAGCACATCAAGATCCAGATTCAATTCAGCTAAATTAGTAATGAATTAATGAATTTCTTATTATTATTTTCTAACACAAAAGCTACAAAATATCTTGTGTAATTAAATTTATTATTACAACAATAAAAAAAAAAAAAAAATATTTCCACAAATAAAAATCATTCATATCTACTCTCTGCATCTTCTTTTGCTGCCTTTCTATCCAGATCATCCCAATCCTCTCCACTTTCTTCTTCACTTCCAGATCCAGATCCATCGCCAGAGAAGTCACTACCAGAACCACCATCACTATAATCACCACCGTCACTTTCAACCTCTTCATCACTTGGATCAAGATCACTAGCTTCAAATTCTGATTCTTCTTCTTCAGTTTCACTTTGTTCATCTGCAGAATCTCCAGCAATAAAAGACCAACCACCATCCAAAAAGAATTGTTTGGGATCTGCTTGTAATGTCTTCATAATTGTAGGCCAGTTCAAATTGATGGTACTTTCTGAAATTGGAATATCAACATCAGTTAACCATGATTTAATATCTTCTAAAGATTCCATTGGAATTGTATTAATATGAACAACAGGTTTTGCAAAATCTTTAAAAACGAAAACCAAATCAAAATTCTTCAATCCAAATTGAACTCTTTCTAAATGAGCAATTTCAATTTCTTCTAATGTAACAACTAAGAATGGTGGATCAATTAATTGAATCAAACAATCTCTAGTTGGCATTAAAAATGTAGAAGCTCTAAATGGAACACCTTGGAATCCTAATTCTCTGAAAGGGATATCTAAATCGATTAATCCATTGGATGATTCAGCAATTAATTCACCAAATCTTCTAAATTCTTTATCCAATGCTGCTTTTCTTCTTCTTTCTTCTTGTTCTTGTTCAAGTTCATCATCATCACCATATCTTCTCTTTTGACCACCTCTTCTATTACCATTTGTTTCATCAATAGTAATATCAGTTGCTTCTCTATAGAATTGGACATCAAATTTCTTCTTCTTAGCAATAATTAATGGAGACTTTAAGTGAACATGAATTATAACAATCAATTCATCTTTTGATGGTTGAAAGAATAAATGTTTAATATTTGAAAATAAAATATCAATTTTAGAATCTTGTTTTAATGGAGATTGATATCTTAAACCATTTTCATGAATAGATAAAGAACCTGGAACTCTTTTAGTATCAGGAGATGGTCTTACAAAAACATTATCCAATCTTCTTAATCTACCAGGTTTAGCTTCAATCAATTTGTCTTGTTTAACAACATCTGCTAAATTTTTTCTTTCAGCATCTCTTTTAACACTTTCTTTCTTTAAATCACTAATTTGTTTGAAAACTTCATTAATATGATCATGATCTTTTGATCTTAAAGTTATAGAACGAACAAATTCTTTTTCTCCATCATCTTCATATGGTAATTCTTCCTTTTTTGAAACATTACCACCAACACCAGGAGAGTTGAAATTTAATCTTAAATAAGTATATTCACCTTCATCATTTTTGGAACCATTTTTATAAGAATTAATATGAAATGGAACTGGTCTTCCAGAAATTGGAATTAAGATTGTTTGACTTTTTGCATCAACATGAATCTTTAAATCTTTAACAAAATTTGGAATTTGTGATTCTCTAATATAAGATTCATATTTCTTAAAAACAACTTTACGTTCATTTAAATTTGAAGCATCAGCATCACTAAATCTTGCTAAACCTTCTCTTTGTCTCTTTTCATGAAGTTCTTTTTGATTTTGCTTTTGACGTTGTTCTTCATTTTCATCATGATTTTTAGCTTCAGTTCTTAATTTTGATTTCAAGATTTTAGAATTTGGACCTTGGGCTTGTGGAGTAGAATTTTCTCTTTTAGGTTTTGATTCAAGTAAATCTTCAACTTCCTTTTTAACATTTTCAGTATCATCTTTAAAATAGAAAGAAATTTCAGATCTTGTTCTCTTGTGATCATCAGTTAAAACGATTATTTCATTATTTTGTATTTTAATAGTATCTGATAAAAGTAAAGAATAAGTCTTAGATTTTGGATCTTTTGAGGATTCATTTGATAAGTTATGGAAACCAACAGTAATATTAAAAGTTGTTTTATCATGAATAACACGTTGATTCTTAGCATTTAGCAAAAAGGTAGAATCTCTAAAATCTAAACCAATTAACCAACCAACATTTTTAACAAAATGTTTTTCCAATTCTGGTCTTTCTTTTTTAACAAATTCTAAAGTTTCGTTATAAATACTTGAACCAGTTTTACCAACTTTCAATAAAGATAAAACTTTCTTTTGGACTTGAAGTAAAAAATCATAGTTTTTCTCAATCACAGGTGTAGGATCAATTAAAAAAGTACGAGCAACATTAGAACAATATGAAGTGTATCTCACAGCCAAAGAAGAAACAACAACTCCACCATGTAAATTATCATCATTTGATTGAGCACTTGGTTTTAAGTCATACTTACCACCAGATTGAACAATTGGACTATAGCACCAGTCCAATTGACCAATATCTAAATCGGATCCAATTTTCTTCTTTAAAGTTGCCAAATATTTATCATTATCGATTTGGTTTTCAACTTTTTCACTAAGTTTAGAATGTGAAACTTTTTGTTCTTCATCAACAATTCCAACCATCTCATTTTGAAAATAATCCATAAAGATTGAACTTGCCTTTGAAGCATATCTAATTTTCTTCAATTCATCATCATCTTTAATTTCAATAGAATCTGATAAAGAAGCAGTAATATCAATCAATTCTAATGATTCTTTAGCATCATTAAATAGAGGTTCCCATTCATTCACAAATTTTCCTTGATATTTGTCTTTTGGTAATATACCAATCTTTTTTGAAGATTTTAATTCAGAGATCAAGTTCTCAAATAGTCCTTTATTATGATCAGCATCTTTAGTACGTGTCCATATTTCAATTCCATTAGAATTTATGTTTTTCAGATATTTAGCTTTACCAGCAGAAGTAACAAAGATGATTTTATCCTTAGTTATAAATAATGCAGTAGCAGGAAACTCATAACCTAATATCCAATTATGAAGAATTGTTGATCTTTGATAAGGGTTTTCTTCATCAGTGGATCCAATCACAACTAAGATTGAATCAGCATCTGAGAATTCATTTTTTGATAATTTTGATTGAAGAATTGCCACTCTTCTTTTGAAAGCAAGAGTATCAATCTTTGGTTCACTCATCGCGTTGTTCTTCTTTGAAAAAAAAAACAAATGAAATTGACACAAGCAAAAGAGACTCAATCTAAAGTCAAAAGTTTCTGCACAGATCTTAAATTGGACTCTAAGAAAAACTTCAGCTTCAAATCGTTTGGATGCTTTTTAATAGTTTTCCAACTTAATAAATTCAAATTGTCAAAACGCGTTAAATTTTTTGGGAATAGTTCGCGATACCTTTCGTTACCCGGCTTGCTTTTTGAAAAAAAAAATGATTATGTAATAATTATGTAATATTCACGTGATCAGCGAATCGAGTGTCCAGAAAAGTCCAAAAAAAGATGAGAAACCACAAAAAGGCGATTGTTTGGCTAAACGAAAGCAGTGATTTTTCCAATTTGAAGTTTCTTACAAAGTTTTAAACTTGTTCTCACTTTGAATTCTATCTAAAAGAGATAAATACAACACTTACTTCTGCTGCTTGATATCTCTTTTATCCCACTCTCGCATTCCCTCTGGACTAACATTTGATATATCTCCCCAGGAAAAAAAACAACACTTGAAATAACCAGTCTCAGAAAGATGACAGAAGCTGTTGACGAATACTCTTACGATTACGACATTCTTTTCAAAGTTGTGCTAATTGGTGATTCTGGTGTCGGTAAATCCAATTTACTTTCGAGATTTACAAGAAATGGTTTCAATGCTGAGTCCAGATCAACTATTGGTGTTGAATTTGCTACAAGAACTATAGAAGTCAATGGTAAAAAAGTGAAGGCACAAATCTGGGATACAGCTGGTCAAGAGCGTTACAGAGCCATTACTAGTGCGTACTACAGAGGTGCTCTTGGTGCGTTAATCGTTTATGACATTTCCAAATCTGAGTCTTACGAAAGCGTAAGTAAATGGTTGAAAGAATTGAGAGAAAATGCTGATGATAATATAGTTATTGAATTAGTTGGTAATAAATCAGATTTAGATCATTTAAGAGCTGTCCCAACTGAAGAAGCTAAACATTTTGCTGCTGAAAACCAATTATTATTCACTGAAGCTTCTGCTTTAAATGCCTCGAATGTTGATTTATCATTTGAACATTTATTACAAGCAATTTATGAGTTGGTTTCTAAGAACCAACTTGATTTGAATGAGTATGGTGGATCTCGTGCTAAACCATCAAGTGGTCAAACCATCTCTTTAACTCCAACTCCAGGTGCTGAATCGGGTAAAAGTAAAAATAACTGTTGCTAGACTTGAACTACAATGACATTGTTTTGGATAATGTGGTTTTAATGTTTGTTGTTTGTTTTGTTTTGTGGTGTTTCTTTTTTCTTTTGTTGGAAGCCAAAGGTGATACAAGCCCATTCCAGGTGCTTACTACATATAGATTTCAGTTTTGCATGTTGGATGATGGTTTCACACTTACTTTATCTTTTATTAAAATGATTAACTGATCTTTTCAAGGAAATGTTTCATTTCTGGTTTTTATTTTAGTCTCTTTGATGAACAATTTCATATTTATAATCATTGTAATTAAAGATCAAAGGAAGAAGGTGTATATTAAAACTAGGAAAGTTTACGAATTGAATTTATGGAAGATGATCGTTCTCCATTATTTAGCAGCAGTAGTAGGTTCTTTAAATTCAGTATCATCATCATTATCTTCTTCTTCTTGTTCAGTTTTACCACTTTCAGCATCCAATTTTTCGGCAGCTTTAACATAGTCAATAACTTTACCTCTAGTTCTTCTACCAGTGGTGATTATATTGGAGGAATCAATTTCTGCCAAATCGTCTTCTTCATTATCATCATCTTCTTCTAATTTTGCATCCAATTTAGCGTCATCTTCTTCATCTTCCTCTTCCTCTTCTTCTTCGTCTTCTGGAACATCATCATATTGTCTACGACGTCTCTTTTTTTCCTTTTTATCAGATTGTTCACTTTTACGTTTTAGCTCTTGTTCTTGTTCTTGTTTTGGTTCTTTTATTTCATTTTCAGATTTTTCTTGGACAGATTCAATTGCATCATCAGCAACTTGAGTGTCTGGTGCATTTTTAGTTTCAGATTCTTTGACTGGTTCAGTGCTGGACATTTTCAACTGCTCTCTTTTTATCTAAAGCTTTATCTTAAAACCCCAAAACGCGTCTGGAAACATTTTGTCTCTTCGGAAGCCCAAGTGTTGAAATGGTTACCCGGAATAAAAGCCCAAACTGAGCAAAAAAAAAGTTCAAATTTGTTATTAAACACATCAAAACAGTGGTTCAACAAGAATTATCAAGCAATTGGACAAAATGGTATGTGTTTCTTTCGCTTCTAGCCTGTTTACTGAAATCTCCATGAAAGGTTTATACTAATATTCTTTCTACCTAGGCTTCCAAGGCTTCTAACAAGAAATCCAGATTATCAGACATCATCAATTATAGAGTGAAAGTGATAACGATAGACTCTCGTCAATTTATTGGAGAACTGCTATCCTTTGACAAACATTATAACTTAGTACTGGCTAATACAGAAGAATTCAGACTAACAAAGAAGTCTCTACTATCACTTAAAGACCGTGCTAGAAATAAAAATGATGAACAATCAGAAGCGAACTTAATCAATGAACAAAAAAGAACATTAGGGCTGGTCATCTTAAGAGGAGAACACGTTATATCAGTCACTGTTGAGGCTCCACCTATTAATCAAACTCATAGAATAAAGAAATTGAAGACTGGTTCAGGTGTGATAAAACCACTGAAAAATACATCAAGCAGTAGTGTTACAAAGTTGAATACTCCTGTACGTACGTCTGCACCAGCTGGTTTCACTGGTGCTCCTAAGGGATTTAATCCACCAGCTGGGTTTAAGAGATGAAAACTTAAACTATGAAAAAACATTGTGCTGATTTTTTTGGATCTTTGTGTCAAAGTTATTCTTATTTTCTAATGGAAAATAAAATACCATTAATAGGAATATGGGAACACCTAAAACATCACGTTTCTTTACTGCTCTCTATGGTTAGCACGATTAGACTATGAAACTTTAAGAAAGTATCGGATGAGAGTAAAAGATAATCAAGACTTGCGATTTATCATTAACACTGTCAATTTAATATCTAGAGTACCTCTAATGCTTAATAACGTATGTAGTGAACCAGTTATAAAAATCCAATATCATGTAACTGTAACTCAATAAAAACACGGTGTTATGAAAAGTGGTATCTTCAAAAAAGAAACCACTCAGACGTCATCACAGCTGTTTGGACTTATTCTCTATCCTTCTTTTATGCTCTTCTGGCTATGGTTATAACAGAGGTACATGAGCGACTAATTCCGGGTAAGACGGCCTGTTCATCACGAGGCTCAAAGGCGCAAAGGCTGAGACAGCAAAAGAAATGCGGTTTCCCCAGCCAGCAGCAGCCGAGGGATCTCTCGTTGTCTGGGACTATGCGCTTCCCGCTCTGAATTCCATCCGCGCACGCCAGCGGTATTTCCTATTATGACACCCCCAGTCGCCCCCAGTCGCTCACACCCCCCCCCACGACCGCCAAGGGAGGTTATGGCCTTCGATAATTCATGGAACAATGTTCTAAACACCACATGCGATTAAGATGCAGATCATGATAGAATTGAAAACATTATACAGCTCACTTCCTCCTAGCAGAATGAGCCCAGAATAAGCTCAAGTTGCGGAAGTTCACGTCACCACCTTCCCACTTCTCACAATCGTTGGCGAAAATTCTAGTCACTTTCGATATTTTTACCGGAACATTAACGTACGTGTGCGTGTCCCAAACCAGAAAAGTTTTTCCGTAATTCATTCCCACAATAATGAAAAATCATATAAAACTCTTTTTGTAGCCAATTAATTTACTGTAAACAAAACTATTTGTATCAATTTCTTCAAACTCAACTTTTGCATTTTTTTTAGGATGGAACCTGAAAGAAAACCACAATATGATGACCCTTCACGTCCTTACATTTGTACAGTTTGTAAGAAGGGCTTTCATCGTTTAGAACATCAAACAAGACATATGAGAATTCATACTGGAGAAAAACCATTCCAGTGTAACTTTTGTACTAAGAAGTTTAGCAGAAGTGATGAACTTACAAGACATACAAGAATACATTCAAATACAAGACCAAGAAAAAATGGGAAAAATAATAGTTCTGGTTCTTTGACAAATAATCAACCTGTAACTTATTTTGTTCAACCTCAACAAACACAACCTCAACAGCAACAGCAACAACAACCTCCAAACCAAAATAATCAAACTTCTCAGAAATATGTGAAAATTCAACCTAATATCCTCACACAACCTATTAATATTGATTCTTCATCAACCACACTAGACTCCTCCGTACAATCACCAACCGGATCATTATTTCAAACTTCAACAAATTCAAGTTTAAAGAAGGTTATTCATCTACCTAACATTCAATCACCACCAAAGATTCTGAAATCAAATTCATCACAATCATTCCAAACTGTTAACTCATTATTTTCAAGTAATAATAATTCTTCAACAAATCTTTCCGGATTATCATCAAAATCAAGTTCAACTACTTCATTACATTCCTTGCAACATAATGGTTTCAATGCACTATCAAATTTGAAAAGAATGACACCATTAGTTTCACCAAGTTCTACTACTAATATATCATCATTATCTCGTGGTGGAATGAGTTCTTCATTGTTTAATATAACACCTACAACTTATATTGATTATCATGATCCTGGTCATATACATAAAAGATCAAGACCAAATTCACCACCTTTGAATATCACTTCCAATCATACATCAAGTTTAGGAACGAGTACACCAATTTTCCAATTTAATGATGGTACTCCATTATCTACACCTTTACAAAGTCCAAAACTGAGTGCGGTTGGTTCGAATAGTGTTACTTTACCAAGTCTGAAGAGTTTGGACTTGCCAAAATTTTGAGATTGTACAATTATTTAATGTTATTTGGGGAATATTAGCTGCAATTTTTTTTGATGTGTGTGTGTGTGTGTGTGTGTGTTGGTTTTGGTTAACTTTAAGAGAATGTTAATTGGTATGTTTTTCAAAGGGATTATGTATTTAAAGATATTGGATTATTTTATAGAATAGGGTTTTATTATACGATTTATGATTTGGCGTTTTTAGTGGGGGTTTACTTCTGTACTATATTAACATGTTTTCTATAAGGAGTGAGTCTGTTTGTTTGTTTGAAGCTCTCTTAAACTAACCTATTTATATAGTATGTACTAGATATTACTTGGGTATGCTTATTGGTTGTTATTCGGGATCTAATAAGTGCATAAATCTCAGACTGAAATTTGCTGTCAAAGACGTTGGCGATCCGAGCATTTTTTTTCTGGACGGTACTGGGCTGTCATTCGCGCACCTTCCACTCCGGCTTAAACCTTGGGCCGCACCTCCCAACGTCTGTCTGGCATCTGTCTGGCGTTAGCGACATCTGCACCAACGGCCATACTGCTTTTGGTACCTGGTGTACAATGCCCGATTAAAAAGCTTAAATATTTAATGTTTATTATAGCCTACAAAACAAGTCAGGAAAGATTGTTATAACAATTTCAAGAAATAATATAATACACATGAATTTAAATTAAAAACAAACAATTTAAGAATAAGATTAAGAATAAGAATAATATAATGCATAGGACATATGAAATATCTCCTGTTTTAGACACCTCCAATTTAAGTACTATAACAAAAATCATGTTAGGTAACGCAATAAATGATAAAAATCAATTAAATTCCTCTTCAGATACATTGTTGTTATTTGTAAAGAATATTCAATTCATTTTTCTTTCTCTTCATATTGTGGGTTTTGATATTGTGGAACATAGCCATAACTATATTGTGGATATTGATATGATGGTGTGGTTCCAGTAGTTTGTGCATAACTAGCAGTTTGACCAGATCCTAAAGAGATTGATCCATTACTTCCAGCACCATAAGCGTATTGGTATTGAGGATAGTATGGATATTGTGAAACACCACTATAATAGTTTTGTTGTGGTGGAGCAATACCTTGAGGTACTGAATAAGAAGATTGTGGAGCTGTTGAACTTGATTGTTGAGGTGGTTGAGGTTGTTGTTGTGGGTTAGAACTGTTGAGTGATTGAGCGCTTGGTTTTTGATCAACTAATGTTGAGTTATTTAATGAATTTGGAGTTAGATATGGTGAAGTCTTTGTAGGTAATTGTGCTTGCGATTGTGATTGTGATTGAGTTGTTGCAGCTGTTGAAGGATTTGAAGAACTTTGTGATTGATCTTGAGCTTGGCTCAACGATTGGGTTTGGGCAGTAACTGGGGCGTATGTAACTTGCGGTTGATAACCCCATTGTGGTGGGACAGGGTTTGTTTGTGGTTGGGTAGTAGAACCTTGTTGAATCACTTGTTTAATATCTCTAACAAATAATGGATATAATATATCAACAATTCCTTCTCTTTGAGCCATTGCTAAAGCTCTATCAAATGGAATCCAAACACCTTTTAAATGCATGGAACCAATTTTAACAACATCACGAACTTTTTCTGATTTCAAAATACCATCTCTACGACCTCTAGTCATATGAGCAACGTTCAAAAGTTTTGTACCATTGATCATATCATTATCAGCCCTTCTAACAACAGAAACGCCATTGGCGTCAACTTGATAACATAAAGTTTTTTCATCTTCCCACATTGTTGTTGTAACTCTTGGTCTTGAACCTACTGGTTGAACTTGACCAACAGCAGAAATTTGTTGATTAGGTATTGATTGAGTTGAATTAGCTAATACTGGAGCTATTTGGGGTTGAGATCCATCTGGTACAGAGCCTTGGATACCTGCACCATTCGCAGCTTGAGCACTAGTTGAAAAACTTTGACCTTGATAAGGTGGAGCATAACCAGCTTGAGCGTAATTAATTCTTGAGAAATCTTGATAGTTAGGGTATGTACTCCCATTACTCAATTGAGAGCTATGTCCAGTTCCACTTGATTGATAGTATGGATATTGTTGAGGTTGTTGATAAACAGGAGGATAAGAGTAGTATAGGTATTGTTGTTGTTGTGGTTGTTGTTGTTGTGGTTGTTGTGGTTGTTGTTGAGTTAATGGTGCTTGAGATTGTGCAATCTGTTGGGTGTATCTGTATTGGTCTTCTGTGGTAGATTGGGCTTGACCTTGGCCTCTTTGTTGTTGTTGTTGTTGTTGTTGCTGTTGAATGGCATTTGAATATGATCTATCTTGAACTTGGGAAAGATTATTTGAATCTGATTGGCCTAATTGCTTAGGTTGAGTATCTGATTGGGTACCAGTAGCTTGTGTATCATTGTTTGAACTAGCACTGTTGTTGTTGCTATTACTGTTATTGTTTGATTCTTGAGACTGGTCATCTTGAGAATCTAGTGCTTTAACCGAAGGCAAGGACATGATATGATAAAAGATTTTCAAGTTAACAGCAGAATGAAAAGAACAAATCAGTTAAATTTCAAGATAAACTTTTTATCAGGCTTAAGATGGATTGGTTGATTAATTGATAAACTTTGATGATTCAATTTCGAAATGAATCTGTGGCCGGCAAAGAGATTTTATGACGTTTATAAGATTTGTTGATATTTTTTTTGCCCATTCTAATGATCATGCAGTAAGATGTGCAATGCGAAATAATTACATCTTTTTACAGAAACTCAAAATACGATGTAAGGAATATGAGCGAAAGTTTCTAAACCAATGACGAAAAAACTTACCTGATGTGCGCATGTTGGGAAATTTTACTAAGCCAAGTGGCGTGGACGTGTCGCGAATTTGCGTTATTATTAAACGTGAAAAAAAAAGATAGCCCTGATTTGTCCTAAAGTTGATGCGATTTAATGTATTTGAATGTAAAAAGAGGTTGAGCATATTATTGTTGCATATATTTACAGACACAAGCAGGAAAATCCAGAATTTTCTGCTGATCAAAGAAAGTGGGAAAAGAAAAATGCTGGGAATACGTTTCAAAAGAAACTGGGTTTTGACCAATAAATATTAAAGTAGATTAAATATTTGAGATGATAACAACGTGATTGATTTTGGTTATATGAAAAATCTCTAGGCGATGTATCTATAAGTGTCAAAATTATGGAATTGGGGTAAGAATTGATCAACTAAAAAAAACATTGATATTTCTTTCTTTTCCAAGGCAGGGGTAACAGTCACCCTTTCAAAATGATTTTAGCACAAGTTAGAAATTTGTTGACTGTGAGTGCCTAGCGTTCAACCTTCGGTATTCAGTGTACAGCGTTCCAAGGTCCAGTGTCCACCCCTGCCTGGACCACCCGGCTTTATGTGGAAGGAAAGAATAGTTACATTTATTGTCAAACGCACGACTTGGAGGCTCAAAGCCCAAAAGAAAAATTCACAGCATTGAATTCCATTGCATTTCGATACAGAAAGGATTTAAATTAAAGAAGATATCTATATGTCAATAAACTTTAAGTTTGGAATGGTTTCTGTTAAGATTAAAGAACAACCTCAGAACCCCAATCATAGGGCTAGCTAATTGAAGTTTGGTCTTTTTTAAATTCTGAATTGTAACCATTTCAGTTTGCGTATGCATTAGTATGCAATTATCTGCATGTATTACAGAATTTCCATTTTTTCTTTTTTTTCTTAGTTACCTATACAACAAGAACAAAAAAAACTTTAAGAGGGCTTCCCGTTTGCAACCACAAATGAACATATTGAGGGGTTACGATTGGTTGTTCTAGAAAACTAGTTTTGGTTAGTTTTGTTAGTTTTTGACGAGAATGAACATATAAAAATATATACAGTTATGTTTATTGATGAGGGGGTTTGACGCACAGATGCTACTACATTTAATATTATCCAGTCATGATAACTGAGAGTGAGGAGATGTCAGTTGGAACAATAGAACATCAAAATGTAAAAGTAGATGCTCACAGTCACTAACATTAGATCTCTGCCTCTTACAGTGTGACTTGCCTAGTACTTTTCCTGGTTACCGAAATAAATCGGACTTGTGAAAAGAAGCTGCAGTGGTGCACCAAACAGGAATCACTTAATCAGTAAAGCAAGACCCAGAAAGCAAGCCAAAGGCAAAAAGCAAGAAGTAAAAGTAAGGGCAACTCTTTGAACTTCATTGGATCAGCATTCTCTGACAGGTCAGGTGCTCCTACCCCTCCCCCTGGCAAACATCTTGGATCAAAAGTTTAGACAAAGTTCGTAATTGTTTTTTGGTGCTAATCAATGCCTACAAGATACAAGATATATATCGACAAGGGATTTTCATCAGCCACCAAACGTATAGTTCATCAGTTTGGTGTGTTTGTTTCAGAATATACACAACAATTGATGATTCTCGATATTCTGTGTGTAAATGAGTAAGGACTCGCGAGTCAGTGCGTTTGTCCCTCCATTCGGTATTTTAAAGCCCGGCGGTTATAATCCTTTTATGATTACGCCATTTTACCAAATAGTAGGCAGTGCTAAGCAGATGCTAAAAGGGACGCCAAAGGGACGCCAAAGGGACGCCAAAGGGACGCCAAAGGGGCGCCAAAAGGTGCAGACAAAGGCAATAGAACATTGGAAGCTCTTTGATAAAGTGGGTCCCAATTCTGCCGATTATGATAGTAAAGGCATGTTTTAGGCACAGAACATTCTATTCTCAGTCCACTTTAAGAGTCATTGCCTATAGCCCATAACAGATACCTTCCACTAACATCGAAAAGTAAGGAAGACCTATTCATAGTCATACCATTTGAATGTGCAATTCAACATTTCTAGAAGCTTTTCATTTAATGAGATTACACCATTCTCTTTATAAAATATGCCATTGGGTAGAATCCATGTTACCCGGATTTAAAATGAAGACCGCGTTATTCAAAATAGACGCGTCTTGTTTTTTATACTTTTTCTATTTCATTTGACATAAACAACACACCAGAAAGAACAAAGAACAAAGGATAACGGAAAGAAGAGCTTCAATATTACTTTGATATGTTCAGACAAACGAAAAGAAGAACTGCTGGCCGTAAAAATTTTGAAACTTCTGTTATTCAGAGCTCACAAGATGATTCATATTTAAATACCGTTTTCAATCAATCAAAATTATCATTTTATAAATTACCTCCATTGGGTGAAATCACATTAGATGAATTTGAAACATGGGCTATTGATCGTATAAAAGTTCTTAACGAAATTGAATCAGCTTTAGTGAGAAATAAGAATATTAAAGAGATTGAATCAATTATTATACCATTATTACAATCAACATTACCATTAAATTCTTCAAATATTGAGAAATTAAGTAAAGAAAGACAAAAAGATTATTATTCTCATTTCATTCTAAGACTGTGTTTTTCAAGATCAAAAGAATTAAGAGATAGATTTCTTAAGAATGAGGTTATTTTATTTAAAATACGATTTAATCAATTATCTATACTTGAACAACAACAATTTGTTAAGAATTTAGAATTACCTTGGGAATGGATTGATGAAAAAGAGAAACAATCTTTAAATAAACAATTATATGATTCAATTAGTCCTTCATTATCTTATCAATTAGGTATAACTGATGAACAACAAAAGAAAAAATATTTCCAAACAGAAGAATTTATTAGAATTCCATTTGAATTTGTTCCAGAATTACTTTCACAACGTGCTGTTTTCTTAAAAAATGGTGATGCTTATGTTCCAAGGTATCAACAATTACAATTATTAGTTAATGAATTCCAAAAAAATCTTGAAATTTCATTAATTAATACATCTCATTCATTCCCATCATTAGATGAAGATGATAGATTATTACCTATTTTAACACATTTATCATCAGGTTCTTCATTAAATTTAATACCTGATCAATATGGTTCAAATGAATCAAATTCTGATATTAATTCAACATCAATATCAACTAAAGAAATAATAGATCAATTTCCTTTATGTGATCAAAATTTAATGAATTCATTAAAAATAAATCATCATTTAAAATATAATGCACGTCAACAATTTTCATTATTTTTAAAAGGTGCTGGATTATCATTAGAAGATGCATTAATCTTTTGGGGTCAAGAATTTACAAAAGGAATGTCTCATGAAAAATTTAATAAAGAATATAAATATAATATTCGTCATACTTATGGTATGGAAGGTGCAAGAATAAATTATAAACCATGGGATTGTCGTCAAATTTTATCTAAACCAAGACCTCAAAAGGGAGAATCTCATGGTTGTCCATATAGAGATTTTAGTACAGATATATTAGGTACAAAATTAAGAGAAATGGGATTAAATGATGATGATATTTCTCAAGTTTTAGAAATCTCTTCAAAAGGTGAATATACAAATGCTTGTACAAAAGTATTAGAAACTAAAATTGGTGATGAATTTACTGAACATATAACACATCCAAATTTATACTTTGAAAGAATGAGACAACATACTAAAAGATTAGCAAGTGAAGCTTAAAAGAAAAATCAAACATTATTTTATTCATTTCTTATTGTTATTTGTTTATATTTTTGTGTTTTTTTTTTTTTGTTTCTGGTGTGTTTTGGTCTTGTTTCAATTAGTTATAACACAGTTTCAACATCACCTTCAATTTCAACTTCGTCAAACCCCATTACCCATTGATCAAACCATTTCAAATTTCCAAGTAAACTATCAACATTTGTGAAATCAAACTGTTCAGGATTTTGTGATTCAAATTCATTCTGTTGTTTTGTCTTTCTTCTTTTCTTATTTGGAATAGTTTCTTTTGAATCATTAACTTTACTAAATTGATAAAAACGAACTTTATTAACACTCCCTGGACCATGATCAATACCAATATGATTCAATTGTTTAATTGAAAAATTCATTCTTCTTATACAAATATGATTCAACATCTTTAAAACCCAAATACATTCTTCACTCATTTGAGCTTTTGATTTTAATTTAATTAAGAAATTCAATGCTTTAAAGAAATTTGCAAATGCCTCATTTTGATCATATAAACCAAAATTTATTAAAAATAAATTGATTAATGAAGTATTAAAAAGTAAAGCAAGTGTATGCCACCAAGGAATTAATAATTCTAATCTTTCATCAATAGATTCAAAAATTTTTAAAACTTGTTTTGAATGAAATATTAATAATTTTAATTTTGAACCTTCATCTTCATTTCCAAAATTCTCTTTATCCAAAAATTTAAACAAAACTTTATTGTTAAAATTCAATACAACATCATGATAAATCAAATTAGCATGATCCACCAGTAATTTATCATAATCATTTGAATTTAAATCAAACCAATCTTTCCAAATTTTTAAATCGTTCAGAATTTTTTTAGTAAAAATATCATCATTTAAATAGTTATTAATATCAAATTTTTGAATTTCACTAGATATTTTTGAAAGATGGATTAATCCTAATGAAAGTTTAGATACCCAAGAATCATTTGAATTTAAAGAAGGTAAAAGATGATTTATAGTTTCATCATAAATTTCAAAATCTTTACCTGATTGGAATGATAGTAATTTATCAAAAGTATAAACTAACCAAAAGATATTTTTAGCCCTTTGTCTTTCATATGAATTTTGATAATATTTCTCTGGAAGGATATTAAGATTTAATGACATTCCTTTTGTCATTCTAATTGCAGTTCCTAAAGCCATATAAGAAGAATTTTGACGATGAGTTGTTCTTAAATAAAAAGTAATTAAAACCCAACTTTGAATAAGTTCAAAAGATTGCCATTCAAATGAAAGTTTTTGAACAACATCATAAGCTGATTCGAATAAATTTTCTTCAAGATCATCTTTAATTTGTTCTTTAACAAATGGTGGTAATGATGGATCATTTTCTGAATATCTAATTGATATTGATAATATCAAATAAACAATTGAAGAATATAATCTTGTTGATTTAGATATATCATTAATTTTTAAATCTGATATGAATTTATCATATTGATCATAAAAAATCTTTTCATGAATAATTGAGAATAATGGATTGATTTTAGTCATGAAATATTTTAAAAGCCAATCAACAAGATAAGTATCTTCCACTAAATCAACAAGATTCACCATTGGAGATAATGAACGTTGTTTTAACCATCTATTATTTGACATATTCCAGCCATAAAATTGGATTCTTGGAACTATTAAATCTTTAAATTCTTCAATTGGAAGTGCTTCTTGGATTGTTTCAGCTAATCTTGTTGGTAAAATATTTTGATATCTTCTCATAACTCTGTATTTATCCTTTGACATTGTAAATTGATTTCTTTCAAAAGATGTTTGAAGGATGGTTGGAGATTCAATCTGTTTCAATTTATTTTCCATTTCAAGTAACTTATTCTCCAAATATTTAACATAATCTGATGAATCTGAATTTGACTTTGAATTTGACTTTGATGTTACTTTGATTGTTGGGTTTATTGAAGAAGAAGATATCGATTTTAAGGGTTGAGAAACATTTAAAGATGAAGCTCTTGAAGTTGAAGAAACATCTTTTCCATCCTGTCTCAATGTAGTGTAATGACACGGATGATTGTGTTTAGAACATCCATAACATGGGTAATCACCATTACACTTTGTTTTTTGTCTCTTGCATCTATCACAAGCCATTTTAACTCGAACTCTTCCAGTTCCGTTCTTCTTTAATTGATTGCTGTTCAAAGAAGTGGGTGTGCTAATCTGAGTATGATTATGAGCAGGGATCTGCAAATGGGAGAACTGCTGCTGATGGTTTGCCAATGAGTGAAGCGTAGGGAAATTCAATTGCGCATTCGAGTTTGAATTTACAGCTGAGCTACTATCAACGACAGGTGGAAGCTGGATTCTATTCTCATCGTCGTTTCCTTCCATTTTGACCGGCAATTTATCACTTTATCGATTTATTAATTATCAGTTTCGCTTGTTTTGGTTTATTTTTACACTTTTAGGCCCTTTTTATAAACGGCTAATCAAATAGCGATCAATAGCGATAAACAGCCAAAGATGAAAAATTTCTGATTACTTTTCAGTAAGAGTTATGTATTGACATTAATTTGTATTTACAAGTTCGTTTCCAACTTCATTTCTTTTCCACTTCGCCCGATTTCTCAAAAGGTGCTTCATCTCTGGCTTCTTCCAGCATTGGAAGTATTCCCTGTTTAGCCAATGCTAACTAAATATATAGCAACAGTCAGTATGTCGAGCAAAAAACAAGAAAAGAATCAAAACAATATACATACGTCGACACAAGCTTTATAATCATACCAGAGCTCATCACATTCATTGTATAAACTTTTACCTTTTAGAAATTCTATTCAATTTCAAGCCTGTATTAGTATTTATTCAATTCAATCAATTCACATGAAAGGCACTTACTCTCTGTGTACCAATTATTGAAACAATCATCATATTCCTTCTTAGCAGCTGTACACTCTGGTGCAAAACTTGAAGACATAGTATTACCCATCACAAAAGGAATGATTTGTTTTACTTCTTTTATTATTTCTTGAGTGTTAATATTTTTTTCACACTTTGGATTTTTCCGCGAATTAATCTATATTTGCCCTGTTATAAAGTACTAAGTGTACCGATATAATTGGCATAGCAATGGCAAAAGATCAATCACTCCAATCACTCTGACCGTCATTTGCACTTGGTTTCTCTAAATATGTGTCAAAATCGTCAATAAGTACCTCTTTTTCCTTCTCAGCTTTGGCTTCATCTCTTTTATCCTCATTATCCTTCTCCTCCACTTGTTTAAAGTCTTCAATGACACTACCAGAATCATTTATCCCACTAACATCTTTTAAAATATCCTTAACAATATTTTGTGCAGCTTCTCGAACTGGTGTCTTTCTTAAAGATCCCATCCCATCTAATCCTAATTCTAATCCTAATCCAGTAGCAAAATTCAACGTCACTGGTGGTGAAATATTGGGCGTATCTTCAGAATCATCCAAATTATTATCATTCAATTTTAATAGGTCATCTTCTTGGAAATTATGACCACTATATCTATGTACAGTCCTTGTAACTTGTCCTGGTGTATGAAGTAAATTACCACCTGCCCCATAATGAGGTGTATGTGGAAATCTTTGTGCTTGGTTTTCATCATCAACAACTTGTGATATAGAATTAGAATTAACAGTTAATTGTCTTCTTAATGGTGTGACTATCGACCTTCTTTTACCAGGACTGAATTGAACATCTGAATTTAATACTGGTGGTTCAATTTCAAATGGCGATGAATCAAATTTTTGTTGATAAAATGATTTTCTTTTCTTTTTATTTGGTGTAATAGAATTCACAACTGATGGATGTTTCCTCTTCTTTGGTGAAACTTCAACTTTATAATTAGTATCAAGATTATTATGCATCAAATATTTTTTAGTATTCAAATCTGTTATGGTTCGTTGTAAAGTTGGTGTAGTTTGATTCACATCAGTTCCATTTGTATTTGTATTTGATAGATTAGCACTAATTGGAATTGGTGGTAATATACTATCAGTTGTATCAAACCCCACATTTCCTTTATGAATTTCTGGCATTATTGGATTTTTTTCCTCATCAATTCTTTGTGTACTATTTTCATTAATGACATTAAGATTATCAATGTATCTTTTTTGAAATTGTTGTTGTGTATGATTTGTACTTTCCATCAAAATATCATCTTCTCTTAAAATCTCACCGGATCCTCCAACTTTTATTGGACTTAATTGTTCATTAGAGTCTGGAATATTTTCATCATCTGATAATAATTGATCTTTATCATTGTAATTCAAACTATCATTCAATTCATCTTGATTTTCAGCAGCTTCTTCATAACCTCTTAATTCAACATTAGCACTAGTTTCAAGGAAAGTTTTCCAGAAATTTACACCAGACCAGATCTTTTTAGAATTACTATGATATTTCTTCACCACAGGTATCAACTTTTCATTGATGATCTTGTGTGATTTAGCAAATGATTTATCTATCGATTGCAATGTTAACGTGATCTCTTGTTCTATTCTCTCTAATTCAATAGCTTGTGCAGATGCCTCACTTAAATTTGAATTATTCAGATTCGGTGCAAAAACAGACTTCCTTCTACTGGATGATGCATCACCACTTGTGATGGAATACTTTTGTGACATATTTAGTTCTATTCACACGATCTCTCTCTCTCTCTCAAGCTTTATCTTTTTGTTTGTAACGCGTTTTGTTTATTGTTATGGTTTCTGGGATGGCTCACGAATATGTCACGTGATCATCACGTGATAATGCAAGAGCATACCGAAGAACGTCATTACAAGTTTCATCAAAATGCCTTTTGAGAGGCTAAGCAGAGAAAGATGGTTGAAAAAGATTAGCAACAGGCCTGTTTTTGTCTTGTTTTCACCTTTTAGATGCTTCGCCACTCTGATAAATCCCAAGAACTTCAATATAAATCCAATCAAATACACTGAAGATTTTGGATTATTATTTCAAAAGCTTCTACTAACCAAAATTTCATTTAAAAAGTTTTATATAATTTGCTTAGGTGTTTTTAAAACATGAAGCTACCTAAAAACTACTACTTTCTCATTCCAATCATTGGCGGAATACCATGGGCTGGTATGCTAATAGCAATGCTCTCAGCTTGGTCCTTACAAGGCCATCCAATTTACTGGTTTATTCATAGTTATCAATTCCCGGTATATATTTCACACATTGGTGCTACAAATTTAAAACCATTATTTATTAGTTGTGCATCATGGCAAGGAATAATGTATACCTTAACTATTATCATTGAATATTTCTTAAGAAAGAAAGGAATATTACAATTCTGGTTTAGAAAAAATGAGAGAAATTTATTATTTGCTGCTGTTATATTGGGTATAATTGGTCAATTAGGGTTAATGTTTTGTTCAATCTTTGATACAAAAAATTTTTCAAAAGTTCATCATTCAATGTTAGCTGTTTTTGTCGTATTTGTATTCCTTTCAATGGTTTGCTTAATCACTCAATATATTTTAATGGGTATTCATTATAGAAAAATCCATGTTAATCAAAAGTTTTGGAACAAGTTTATGGTCTCTGCATTATTAAAAGCTATATGGACATTTTTGGCTGTAATATTTGCAATTCTATTCGCAGCTGTGGATAATAATAGTATTAGCAGTTGCTTTGAATGGACTCTAGCCTTTTGGTATTTGGTTTTATTTTGCATTTTTTCATGGGATTTATCTTCAGCTTCAAAACATAAACATAAGAACTATCCATACATTCATGATTGGAATGACCAAGGATATTACCTATATGATAAACACTTTGGATCAAGTAAAACTGGTGCTGGAACTGGAACTGAGCAAGATTCTACTTCCAATTCTGAACAAGTGACAAATGTTAATCATTCAGATGAGAGCACTATTTCCAATCAGATACCCTCTGGTAACGAGTTGCATCAAAACCTTACCAATAATGGAACCAGCTAAATATCCCCTGGCTAGAGATGGTCAAGCTATTGAATTCTCTAATAACCATACTGATACTAATCCCATTGTCGTTCAGTCTCAACAAACACAAAGGGTAGACTTAGAAAAGGTTTGAACAAGGTTTATTTGAAGTCTAATTTAGATGTGGTACAAGTTCTTCTACTATATACACGTAAATACACTGCTACAAGTGTTGTATACGAGCAAAAATTATTTATTCTTCTAGTGTAAGCATTGCAGCGCCTGTCATATTCCAACACTTCATTACCTTTACTAAATATTCGAACTTCACTACCAAAGAATGTTTGTATACCCATACAGAAAATTAAACATTTGATTAGGTAGAATGAGCCAAGTCTCAATAATTGATCATTTGTCACTTCCTTCACCTGAAACCACATTATCAAGCTGATCGATCTTTGGTGAAGAAGAATTTGGTGTAGGTGCTTCTGTGGTATTCGCTTGAGAATCTGAATGATCAGAAATTTCATCATCAGTAATTGCACAACTTGGCACTTTTCTTACTTGAGCCATCTTTCTGGTAACTAACCTTCTTCCATTTGGCGAGGTCGATGAACTTCTACTATTAGAAGCAAATGGGATAGTCACATTTCTTCTATTCCTAGGCTTTATTGTCTTGCTCCTGCCTCTTGGTAAGTCTAGTGTAGATATTGGTTGGATATCACATACTCCAGTTTTTGCTCTGGTCCTGGTCCTGGTTCTGGTCCTGGTTCTAGTTCTACCTCGACCATTGCCACTAGCGGACATGGAAAGATCCAAATTGGATTCATTTTTAATTTCAGGTTTAATAGAAGAGCAATGGTTCTTATCATCTGTTCCAGAGAGTTCTAGTGAAATCGAAAGGTTTTGAAGCGCATCATGAAAGTGAAGAATCCCCATCTGAGGGAGACCCATTTCATCATTTAAGCCAACACTTTGGATATTCAAGCTATCTAGTTTCAAAGTGAAATTCTTATTACTCTCATCATAGCACCCTGGTTGGCAATTATTGATAAATAAATTAGTTGTAGATACACCAGCACCATTTTCAGGAATAGTTTCACTAGGAACTAACTCGAAGTTCATACCAGAAATGGGTTCAGGAGGAACAACTTTTGTAATGGGAATAATAAGCAGCGCTCCATTCGGATCACTATTTGAGTGTTCACATTCGTATGACTTTATAAAACTTTGACACGATTTGCATGCAAATTTCAAAACACCAGTTTGTGACATAATGTTCAGCAGTACAGCAAAACAGTTGCTGTGTTTATAGCAACAAATAAATTCTTCAGAGGAAGTAGCGATAGCAGCACCTTGAGGTTCTGAGATTAACCGTTTTGCATATTCAATTGATCTGAATTTTTACACAAACACATAAGATCTAAGAGTAAGACCACAAAACCAAAACTACTTATATTACACTAAATAATGGTAGTATATCAAGCACAGGGAGATCAAGATAAGTCAAATAATCTATAATTGACCTAAAGGGTAAATCCTGACATTCTTCAACTAAAGCAATCACAGCAGGAAATATATAATTTCTCTCTATTTCAGTGGTTTTGTTTACATTTTAAAATAATTTGACATGTGACATGAAACCCCGGGCTCATAATTTCAGACCATAAAGGATATAGTGCTCTTTTTTATCATATTTCAAACCATTTGTATCTGATCTTTCAATAGGATCTGGTTCCGATGTTTGTCCTTAATTGAATCATCTTTTAACTTGCATTATTGTATTTTTGGTAACTTTTGGCTGATTTTGTGGGTATTCAACTCAATCACTCCCATGAAGTTAGTGAAGGTGGATACTTCCTATAAAATGGTCTGTCTCTTACGATTGAAGGTGAAGGTAAAGGACCAGCCAATTTAGTTGGATGCTCAATTGCCTTGCTAGAATTAATTGCGAGATTTCCAACCAAAGCTTCCTCGGTTGGCGACTTAGATTCGAAATCACTGAACATCTGGAGCTTTAGCTGCTTTGGGGATTGTGTTCTTTTGAATCGAACCTGTCGACCAGTCTGCTGAAATTTCTCAGAAACTCTCTTATCAGTTTGGTAAAGCCAGTTGTTTGAAATCAGTTGCTCTTTGACATGACTACAATATTGACCATTTTTGGACCAAAGACAGGCTTCACAAGAAACCAAATTAAAATCAAAAATGATCATTATAAAAGTAGAAAAGCGAACTTTATAAGTGGAGCAAAGTACGTTGAGCTAGCAAAATGAGCAATTTGAATTATTTTCAGAGTATTAGCAAGAAAGACCTTTACTTTTCATGTGATTTTAATAAAATTAAGCATTATATGAAAAGATGTTTACAACATTACTTATTAAAATCAAATATAGATATATCTTTCATCTTCCCCTCCTAAAAACACTAAGTACAACAGGACAACCCAAATAGTAAAATCAAACTTCCTTTCCCATATACTCTTTTCTCTCTCTAAAATAAACCGTATATATACACACCTTCAAAACACATGAAAACAGTACTTTTTGAATAACAAAAACAATTAACCAATAATAAGAGTAACACCATCTTTTTTGAATACAGCCGTGTATCTTAAAAACAGCTTTCACAAAGGAAACCATCCCCCCTAAACTTATGCCAGATACATGAACAAGTTAATAATTAATAGAATAAATGACAGTAAATAACAATAAATGTCTCCAACTAAATCAAAATCACGCCCAAACAGAAGCAGAGCTTTTCGAGTACTTGTTGTTTCCCCAAATATCACCCAAATAAGAATCCTCATCCAAAGACAACTTGTTCTCAATGAAGTCTGAACTTGAAGTTGGTGTTAATGGAGCATTAACCAAATCAGAATTCATACCAAATGATGAACCAGTACTAGATACTTGATTCAATGGAACAGGGAATGGTGAAATGGTATTTTGTCTACCAACAGTGCTCAAATTTTGAGGAGATGCTGGACCATTTCTCAATCCATTAATCAATCCTGAGTGATTCAAGCCAGGTTGGGCAGTTTGGTGTTGAAATGAATCATAATTAAACTCATTGACTTCACCATAACCATTCAAAGTTTGGTTAACTTGCTGATTAGCAAATGAGTTAAGTTGCTGTTGTTGCTGTTGCTGTTGCTGTTGGCTGTGAATTGGAGGCATTTGCTGGTGGCTCTGTTGATGTTGAACCATGCTCAATTGTGAGGGATTCATCGGACCAGCAGTGCTGAAATGTTTCAAGCGTGCGATTTGTTGTGGATTAGCATGAGCCAAAACAAACTGTTGTTGCTGTTGTTGCTTTAATTTCGCATTCATAGCAAAGTTCCCAGGTTGCTGAAATCTATTCTTGAAGTTATTATTGTTATTGTTGCTGTTATTATGATTGTTATTATTGCCATTACTATGATTATGATGTCTATTGTTATTATTATGGTGGTGATTGTGAGATCTATTAACATGAACATTTGGAGCATAATGATGTTTGAATGGTTGATGCTTGGTGAAATTTGAGATAGCATTATCAACTTCAGCGAACTGATAACCGAATGGCAAGCTCTCTATCTCACGTCTTGCTATCTTGTCATATTCATGAACCGGCAATGACGAAGGTGGAGTAGCTTGGTGACCTTGTGAACCAACAACATGACTTGGATCATTGGTAAAGAATGACATGTCGGTTCAGAAGATGCAAGAAATGAGGTGGATCTGGGTGAATGAAATGATTTTGATTGCCCAAAGAGCAGTGGCAGTATCAAAGATCACACAGAGATGAGGTGACAAAGGTAATAAAAACTGACAGGGAAAATGCACAAAATAAGTTAAAGAGCAAATAAAATGATCAAAGTTAATAAAACAAAGGACAAACTATCCAAAAAATAGCAAATGATCAATTTTTGTACAAGTTATTCACCAAATTAGCTCTTTATTGAAAAGTCTTACCCAAATTTTTCTTTAGGTTTGTCCAAAGAAAAAACGTAAAAAAATTGGTGTGTCCTCGGAATGTTCACCTAGTCACATGATTCATAGTTGATACCGCGAAAACAATAAAGTACTGAGCCTAACGATGAACTAGCCGCCAAAGTGGAAACTTTGCCCTAATCTCAATGAAACAATTGGAGCTGAGCGATCTGTTCCAGTTTTCTTTGCGCAAAGGTGCTGCCCCTGTGGTCTTCAGTGGCTTCGTCGAACAATTCAATCACAGGCAGGAAATCCAAGTTAATGAAATAAAGGATTTGATTAGTTCTTCCAATCAGCTTCACCCTTTGAAAGTTGTGTACATTGCCACAGCTTCCCTTGTCAATCAGAGTACTCCTTTCCGAGTTGCCAATATCATCTCTTCCTTAGAAAATGCTACTGAACTAAACCAGTCATTGCTACTGAGTGCTTTTATCTCAGAACTTGATGATAATGCTTCTAAATCATTCGAGTCTTTCAGCCATTTTGAAGTGAATGAACTTATCTCTGCATCTTCCAATTACATTAAACATTTACTTATAGATCGCCCTATCAATCTTTTAGAACAATTTGCCACTCTTTTAATCTTAACCGTTCCCCATTTACCACACGAATCTTTGGCAACTATATCTGATGAACAAAATGAGGTTTTGTCAACCTTTATTGAAGAGCTAAGATCAAATAACTTGATTGTCTATCAAGAACTAGAGAGAAATTTGTCAAAATTTGGGAGAAAGTCCTCAATTGCTGGATCAATAAGACAATCGATCTCCTCAACTCAGAATAACTCAACCATTACCCATCTAAGTTTTTTAAAATCAAATAAAATTCCAAGATATTTATGGCTTAGCTCGCTAATACATAATTGGAAAACAAGTGCAATTCATTTCCTTTCTGCATTTGAACAATTCTCAAGAACCAAAACTGCACAAAATACCTTGAATGAATTGCTATCACTTTCTTTTGAAGGTTATACTATTGCCTGCCGGTCACACCAACCAAATTCATTCTTCTTATATAACTGGAAACTTTTTATCTTGAAACGTCTGCCTATTTTGATTAAATCGTTAAACCTGAAGAACTTGGAATCATCACTCACCAGCGCAATGAATTTAATTGATCCAAAAATTATCCAATCAGTGAAAATTGTAAATGGTAATGAAGCTGATACAACAATAGATGACATGTTTGCCTCTTTCCCATCAACAACTATTGATATTAGACATGATTTTTTGAGAGATTGTATCACTTTGGGGTTATTAAGTCCATCCTCTTTTAGTACTATCCTTAAACAAGACGCAGCGGCTGATAGTAGACCTGTACCATCAATCAATAGTCCATCTGATTCCCAAAATATCACAGAGAGATTGACCCAGACTCTAATTGATATCAACCCTGAATTTACATCCTTAGAAGATTCTGGTCTCTTGGACTTCTTGAAATCTTTTACTGAAATGGATGGATCAAAACAGAACGAAGCATCTAACTTGATCTTGCAGAAAATGAAAAAATTTATTGATGATGATGATATCTCTCAACTTTATAGATTGTCATTAGGACTGGGACTTGTTAAAGATGCATTGCATGTTGTCTTGTTTTACGTTTCCCCAAAAGCTTTCTTGAAGCCGTTGATGAATTATCTGGATGCATGGGAGGCTAACAGTGACGAGGTAAATCTCCAAGAAGCGTATTCCTCTTTTAGTGGCGTGTTTCTGTTGTTTTTACTTATTGTTAAAAGGTTCAACATCTCATTAGATGACTTGATATCTATCAAATCTAATCCGGATAAGCCATCATTTTCTATAGCATATATCTCAAAGCTAGGAAGTTATGTTGAAATAGACCCTCAAGATTCATTTAAAACAGAAGTTTTAGATAGCTGGATAAATGCTCTTTTTGATTCTGGTGGTATCTCAGATGAACTGATGCGTATTTCGACAGCACAAGAGTACTTTGATATTTTTCCAAATATCTTCATCCAAGCATTCATTGGGTGCAAACAGGAAAATATTGATGTTGAGGTAGTCAAGGGCGGCTTGGAATATTTTGTTCAACCATTTTTAGTTGCCTCTACCGTTGGTATATTTGCTTGGTCTAATTCGTACCTTTGGAGGCAACAAGATCCAAGCTTGCTACTTGGCCTTTTAAAACCATTAATAAACCCAGGTGATATCAGTGGTGAATCATTATATCTTCATGAGATACTTCTATCAATCTATGGTTCTGATCTTTACAAAACTTTGGTCAACGTGGACAAAACTGTCCTCAAAGTTGACCCGCAAATATTATTGGCATTACGTCGTTACTATGAGACTGATTCTTCATACGGATTTTTTGAATTTGGTGATTTGACTATCGAGTCAAATGGTGAATCTTCAATTCTGGAGATTTTTCATAATTCATTCTACACTTTAATCAATTGGAGTCAATCATCAAATACACCTGATTTCGATTATCAAAAATTTGTTCATTTTATTGACCTATTTGGTGCCAATGCTGTCATTGATTATTTTATTGATCAAATCACTATTTCTCAAATTACAAACTCCGGAAAGAGTTTTCAATTGGTTTTAGAAACTTCTGCATTCGTGCTTACTTCTCATTTCATTGGAAGCTCGGATTCTGCAAAGCATAAAAGCTTGAAATCTTTAAAAGTATCAGAAGAAATTAATGATACGGACGATTTGAAGCTGAACAGATTCTTGAATGCATTGATATCTAAGAAGAATAGAGCATCAAATGATGAGCTCTATACTGAGATCCTTAAAGTTTTCTATGATAAAGTCTTTGAATCTATTGAGACAGTCATATCCTTGTGATAAATCACTTAGTTTACAAGAAAATATTCTAAAATTCCAAACTACGTAGCAGTAATAAAAAAAGTCAAAACAAAAATGTCTTTTGTTCAATTCCCTAAATCATTAAAACAATCAGTTTCTAGAGACTTGGTGTCATAACTCTAGAATTCGAATTGGTAGAATCATCGAAATTACCTTCATTCTCATGGTACATATCTTCTAGGTTTATAGGCTTAGCAGCCTTTTTAGAGTTAACAGCCGCAGCTTTCTTTGCCAGTTTGTTAGCCTTTTTCAACTCATTTTCAGCCTGTTTATTTTTCAAAGCATTGGCAGCTTGTTCGTCATCTAATAGCCATAGGGCAACATTAGGACCCTTTTGGAAGCCAACTGCTTCATTTTCTTGTTCGTTCGTAGCTTTACCTTCCATAACAACCTGTTGAACATGTTCTTTTTGCTTGGCACGATCTCTCATTCTTTCTTCAATCGTACCACGTACTAATAATCTATAAACTGTAACTTGACGGGTTTGACCTAGTCTATGAGCTCTATCCATGGCTTGGGAATCAATAGTTGGATTCCAATCTGAATCATAAAATATCACAGTATCAGCGGCTGTCAAATTGATCCCTAAACCACCAGCTCTGGTAGATAATAAGAAAACAAAGATTTCAGGCTTGGTTTGCCAATCACTGACAAGATCACGACGATCATCCAATTTGGAGGAACCATCTAATCTGATAAATTTATATTGCCTGTAAGTCAAATATTCTTCCATTAAGTCCATCATTTTGGTCATTTGGAAATAAACCAAAACTCTGTGGTCGTTTTTCTTCAAATCGACTAATAGCTGATCTAATTTAGCCAATTTGGTAGAATCACTAATAAATCTATCCATTGAAGGCATTTTGATTGAGTTATAACCAACTTTATTATTCAATGCAGGTGGCAACATTTCAGCTTTTGGAAAATGAGATAGCGGAATGTTATTTTGAAGTAATTCAAGCTGCTTATTGAGTGAAATAGGTGATAAAGCCTGTCTAATCTTCAAATCAAACAATGTATCCCTCTTCTGGTTTTCGAATGATTTATCAGAGCAAATGATTTCTGCAGGTGGTGCTGACGCAGGGTTTCTAGCAGCAGATTCCTGGACATTCAAGTACATATCTTTGTAAACAGTGTCTTGAACTTTCACTAATAGAGGTGAAATCTTCTTTTGCTTTCTGGTCACTAGTAAAAAGTCTCTATCATCTCCATAATCATCAAGATCATCATTAGCATAAGTTCTCAGATCGAAAGCATTCTCCAATGTCGTTTTTCTCGATATTTCGGATGCTTTGGAAGCTGTAACATCAACAAATTTCAGCCAAGAAAAGGCATCATTCTCTTTAGAGTTTTCTGTGATATATTTGCTGCTCCAAATGTTTAGCAAATGGTTCAAAACATGACTTTTGGTATCAACTTTATTATTAGCATTTGGCGTTAATAAGTCTGTGTAAATCAATTTTGGTAGGTAAAACTTCAATTTGCTTGAAGTCGAATAAATATATTCAAGCTCGTTCCCTTCTCTCAAAAAAGAACCAGTTTCAGCAAACTGACCAAAAGAGAAAGAATTTTTGACATCATCTCTCTCGAATAAATCAGGATGGTTACAAACTTTTCTAAATTGCATAACCAAATTAATCAATGATTGATTACTATCATCAGAACCAGAAGTAACCTTTTCAATCAAATCAATAAGAGAAATTTGAGATTTCAACATCTTGTAAAGCTTCTGTTGTCTTGTAGTCAAATTGCAATATACATCAATTTCAATCTTATCACCCAATTCAGATTGAACATTCTTTTTAATACGACGCAACATAAATGGCTTTAAAATAACATGTAAACGACGCAATTGTTGTTGATTTAGTTGAGTATTGGATTGAGCATGACTTTCAATATCCTTTGAGAACCAATCACTGAATTCATCATGACTATCGAATAAAGTAGGCATAATAAAATGTAATAAAGCCCACAATTCTTGCATCGAGTTTTGAATAGGAGTACCAGTCAACAATAGTCTATTACGACATTGCAATCCTAATAGTGACTTCCATCTTGAGGACTGAGAAGATTTGATTGCTTGAGCTTCGTCCAAAATCATATATTGCCATTTAATTCTTTGGAAATATTGGATATCAGCGACAATCAATTGATAAGAAGTAACCAAAACATGGAAAGGAGAATCTTTTGTGTAGGTGACTTGCTTTCTATCCCAAAACTTTCTTAAAACTTTACGATCTTTTGCGCTACCCCAATATGGAAGCACTTTAAAATCTGGCACAAATTTAGTGATCTCTTGTTGCCAATTGTGTAGAGTGGAAGCAGGTGAGACAACCAAAAAAGGCCCCCAAATATTATGAGTTTCAGCCAAATAAGCCAGTACAGAAATAGATTGAACAGTTTTACCTAAACCCATTTCGTCTGCCAATATACCATTGATACCTTGATCATATAGATTGGCTAACCAATTCAACCCTTTAACTTGATATTCTTTCAAAGTACAATTCAATAACTTTGGTTGCTCAATAGAAATATCACCCAAAGAAGTTGGGTTTTGGAAATTCAAATCATCTTCATCAATATTTATTTGCTTCAATTCTTCTTCATTCTGTTTAGGCCCATTGAATTGTTGAGCTCTTGCCTTTGCGTCTAATAGAGCACTTTGTGCATTTGCAGCAGCAACTTTTTGGATTTCTTCTTCATTGTCAGAATCAAAGTCAAGCTCCATGACATCAGTCTTTTTAGCATCTAAAGGTGCTTCAATACCATCATGAACATTTCCAGAATTTGATGATGTACCCTCTATTTCATCAGTTTTAATCTTTTTGCCGATGAAATGCGAGTATAACTCAGTTTGAGTAATCAAGAAATTCAATTTTCTGGCCTGTCTTCTGCTTTCTCTCTCTTCTTCTTCCTTCTTAGCTTTATCCAAGGCTTCTTTCTCTGCCTTCTTTCTCAAATCGCGTTCTTCTCTTTCATTTCGTTTCCAGAAACTGAACATTTCTCTCATTCCTCTTCTAGCTTTAGCTTGTAAATCTTTCTGGGTTTTGTTGGTACGGACTTGCCATTTCTTAGATTCTCTAGCGCAAAGAATGGCTGTTTTTCTGGAATTTACTAGTCTAGTTTGGCTAGCCTGTTGAACTAGTCTATGGATCTTTGGAGCATCTTTTCTTGACAAATCCTTCCAGATTGTAAAGTAAGTGTTATCGTATTGTCTTTTGATGGCTTTTAGCTCTTTAGCAGACACGCTTAATTTAGAATTTGCTGATCTCTTAGGTTTAGATTCTTGGATGGCATCTTCGATCTTCTTTTCAGCTTGGAGCTTTGCAACTCTTGATTTTGATCCATTTGCTGTTGCAGGTTTCTTCTTTGCTGGTTCATTGACTTGCTCTTCATTGGTTGTAGAAGTTGAGCCAGTACCGGAACTTGGAGCTGGTGCAATAGCGATTAACCCGTTGGATTTGGAGAATGATAGATCGTTCGATGAGGAGTCAAAATCATCAGCTGTTTTTCTCTTTCTAGAGCCACGACCCTTCTTTGGTTCTTCGGCAACTTCTTTGAACCCCTTTTTGGATCCCTTTTTTAGAATATCAACAGCTGATAATTGTTTCAATAGCTTTTTGACTTCCAATGTTTCAGCAGATGACTTGTTAAGAAACTCAAACTCTTCTTTGTTTAAGAAATCCCAATTATCTGATTTGAGGGCCAAAAGATCAAGGGTTGCCATGTGAGCCAGGTTGGATTTGAGTCTGTGTAAATAAGAGTCCTTCTCTTTGCGATATTTCAATTGGTTGGCTTGATGTAACTGCTCTATGTAGTCCTCAGGAACAAGTTCCTTGTCGATGAAGTTTGCTGTGTCAGCTCTAGAGGCTTTCTCTGAGTTACCATTGGTTTGCTCGGCGACAGGGGGTGAAGACAGAATGGATGATATTGCCATCCGCTGATTCGAGTCTGTTGGTGTGTTTTGAAGCCTGTCAGTCAAAGCGCTGCTCAGCTGAGTGTTATCGCTGGGCGTAAAACTCATAGCGCTAGTTTAGCAATTTGGCTGTTGTTGACGAGGCAGGTTTTACCAAAAGTGGGCGGTAAAAGAAATGCTTCTGAGCTCAATTCAGTTTTTCACCAAAATTTGTCCTTTCCTTTGGGAAGCTTGGTTCTGAAGACTGAAAAAAAAAACAAAAAGAGGCTGTCGGCCAAAATAAGTGGCACTTGCTCAGCTCAGTTGTAGCTATTGAAAGATCCAATATTAGAGTATGCTTAGGGTGAATAGATTGAATCGTGTTCTAGTGGTTTACATCTCTACGACTCCTTTACAGGTTATTTATCATTTCTTTACAGATCATCAACATATAAAAGAGTGTTCAGATTTATACATTTCACGAGTTTCAGAACTAAATCGATGCTCCAGTGATATTGACTTATCATGAACGTATCTATTTATGTTACCATCTTTATAATTATTGCTTTCCGCATAAAATGGCCACTGTTAGGGCAATTTTGTGGTGCTTCAACCACTTTTCTGTTTTCTTCGTCGGCTTCTCATTGGCTGAAACATTTACATCAGTCATAGAAATAACAAAGTTATAACAGAATTAAAATAGCCCCCATCAAAAAAAAGAACTACGGTATAAGGTCTTTCATCGGTTACATTCGAACTGTATCTTTAATCTTGCTTCTGTGACACGATTTCTCCCTTTTCTAACCATAAATAAGACTACGCGGTTATGAAGCCCCTGTATATGACGCGTATGTTTAACCCATTTTAACTATGTACAAGCTTTTATTTCGTTTAGGGGTTTAAGGTCTTTTGTATTAACAATGCACCAGCAACACTCACATTGAGACTATCAACTAAAGGATTGACGTTCGAGCCGCTATCAATCTGGACGATAAAATCACTTCTCAATTTCAAAGTCGTTCTGATACCTTCACCTTCCGAACCTAAAACCAAAACACATGGGCCCTTCTCAAGCAATATATTCAAGTCATTCAAATGCACAATTTTAGATTGTAAGGTCTGTTGAATCTTTGGATCTCTATGTTCGTCTTCAATGGACCCGGCAGAAATAAATGTCCAGCCATTTTCTTTACTTTTTTCAAAAAACTTCAATGGCTTTGAAGCTGTCATGATTGGTAAAAATTCAGTGGCACCAACAGAAGCTTTGGTGACTACTGGTGATAAAGGAGCACTGTTCTTCTCTGACATTACAATGAAATCAGCGCCTAGAAAATAAGCTGATCTGATAATAGCACCAATATTATGAGAATCTGTCACACCATCAAGGTATACACCTAAAGGATTGATGTTGTTTGTTTTATAGGGTTGCTCCAACAGATCGCCAAAGTTATCTTCTTCAATAATATAATCTTGATCTATGACTTGACCTAATTGAGAAACTGGAGTTGGTGTTAAAGGTTTAGTCTCTAGAACATATCCATTATGAACACCATTGTTTGTGAGCACATTCAACTCATTTTTTGAATCAACTATCTTTGTTCTAACTCCTAGCTTTGAAGCCAATGCCATTATTTCACGATCTTTCGATTCTGGATTATGTATGAGTAATCTATTAAAGAACTCTCTTTTGTTCGAAGTCAGAGCAGCAAGAACTGCAGAAGATCCATAGATGAATTCAGATAACGGGTTTGGTTTTAATGACCTGTAAATATCTCTGGATCCGAATTTTGTCTTGTGTTGATATCTTTCTTGTCTGTCTTTGGATGAAATCTCTTTCTTTCTTGCCTCTCTCGCATCCTTATAGACCTTTCTTCTCTCAATAGAATCATTCTCTGTACTTTTTGCATGCTTATGGGCAAATCTCTTTCTGAAATATTCATCCTTAGGCTCCCCTGCTTTTTCCCATGATTTTTCTACTTTCTTACGAGGCATATTCTTTTCAAAAGATGCGCTGTCTCTATGGCTCACATTCGTTTTGAAAGGAGATTTTATTTGAGCGACAAAAGCACTACTGGAGAACGTTCTCTTTGCAACAAAACTCATGATTAGCACTCTTGATAGATCAAACTTCGCAGATACTTTACTATTCTTTAGAAACCATCTGGAAAAAATTGTATATCTCTAAAGCCAAAAGAACCGCGCTCATAACGTTTTCTCACCCTCGGAACTTGTCATGCTGATGGACCGGCTTCGAGGATTTAGGAAATTCAGGTTACCCTACCTAATATCGTGGCCGCCGGCTTTGGGCAAAGTTTGTTGATTAGCTGAGTCATAAAACTAAAAATCTAATCTTCAATAACTACAGAACAAGCAACATCTAACCCAAACAATGTCTAGTGGAACTTTGCCTGAAAGAAAGGCTACTGTAAAGAGAATCACAAATGAAACTAAAATCCAGATAGCTGTCTCTTTAAATGGTGGTTTTATCACCTTAGAAGAATCAATACTGAAAGACAAAGTTTATCAAGATGAACATGCAACTCAATCAACATCATCTCAAATCATATCTGTGCACACTGGTATCGGTTTCTTGGATCATATGATCCATGCTCTAGCAAAACATGGAGGCTGGTCTTTGATCGTAGAATGTATTGGTGATTTGCACATTGATGACCATCACACCACCGAGGATGTCGGTATTGCTCTTGGTGAAGCTTTTAAACAAGCCCTAGGTCATATCAAAGGTGTTAAGAGATTCGGTACTGGTTTTGCACCATTGGATGAAGCTTTGAGTAGAGCTGTTATTGATCTATCGAATAGACCATTTGCTATTATTGAACTTGGTTTAAAGAGAGAAAAAATTGGTGATTTATCTACTGAGATGATTCCACATTTCTTGGAAAGTTTTGCCACTGCTGCTCATGTTACTTTGCATGTTGATTGTCTAAGGGGCTTCAATGACCATCACAGAGCCGAATCTGCTTTTAAAGCTTTGGCTATTGCTATAAAAGAATCTATTTCAAGTAATGGTACTGATGAAGTTCCATCTACCAAAGGTGTTCTCTTTTAAATATTTATTAAATTGTATATATAACATCTACATTTTTTTTGTTTTGTCATTTAACCTAATCTGTTTCATGTTATATACAAGGTTGTGTATTTTATCCTAAATCTAAGCTTGAATATCTTTAATGAATTTCAAAACATCTTCGCTGTTAGTTCTATGTTTATTAGGAGATCTTGCCTTCATAGAAGGTGTTGAAATAGTAACAGCATTGACATCAAGTTGAACTGCACCATCACTTTCAATTGTAGCATTGCTAACGTAAACTGGGACAACGGTCTCTCTTGGAACTTTACCAATTGATATTTGAGAAAACTGGTTAGAAGCAGATGAATTTGCCGCACCGACAAAACCACCGATAGCTGTCAAAATTCTAGAACCAGATCTGTCTTCATTCAAGTAACGTGCTGGAACAATTTTTTCTTGAACATAACCATTTGGACTATTTGTTATTCTACCTTTTAAACCATATGATAAACCACCCAGACCGTTGATCTTATAAGAGCTTTCACCTTTGGTCAGGCTAGAAACTTGGTTAAATGATAGTTTTTGTTCATATTCTTTTAAAAACTGGACTCCTGCTTTTAGCAAACTTTCATTAGTAGATGCTCTTTTATCTTGTAGTAGTTTTGGCTGATTTTGTAATAACCAAGCTCTGAATTCTGATCTCAAAGATTGTAATTTTGAAACTAATGTTTTAATTTCTTTTTTGGAAGAGTTTGGATCTAGTTTGAATACCAGTTCAAAAGAACGTTGTACTGATTGTTGATTTCTTAGAGTAGCATTTCCCTGTTTTTGGAAAAGAGGATTAGTTCCTGGTTGTTCGAATTGTGGAACAACGCCTAATTCTTGAAATCTAAGTCTTTTCCAGTGATCACCACCATTAGCCTCAAAATCCACAAGACGTTCAAGGTTATCAACTTCGTTAAACGTTATGTAACGAGATTTAATTTTAGATGGTAGAGCATATTTCAGACCCCATTCTTGTCTTGCCAATGCAGCACTTCTGGTTTCGATAACTTGGTGTGTTGGTGTTCTTTTCCCTTTGTTTTTCGATAGGGGTTTAGCTAAAGACGCAAATCTGGAGGTTTTCAAAAGTTTACCGAAGTCAGACATTCCGTTCTGATTGGTTTTGCTTAACTGAATAAATTGATCTTTCCAATTGAAAAGAGTTTCGATGTTTTTTTTTCACGAAAAAATGTTTTATCACGTGATAATCGCGAAATATACCATAAATGGCCATTAAGTAATAATTTATTCGAGCTTAAACACATTATGCAACCAGTGGTCAATGACAGTTTTACCCTCGTAGAGCTCCTCATCGTCGATATTCCGTACAATTGCAGCGGAGTGTGTGCTTTTTGTGTGTCTGATGAGTATTGGGTACTTCTGCCACTCCAATTTGTTTAAGCTTTTAACAATCTCAAGTTGATTTGGGTAGAGATCGAGTGTGAATCTCTTTAGAACCTCATTCCGAGATTCTGGTGAGTCTTTTTCAAAGAATGAAAGTTTGTTTATGGACTCAATTATTGTGTCTTGTATGGAAGTAGATGTCTTCAAATCGCTGAACTCTGGTATTATATCGTCAGGGCCTGTTGAGATTAGTTCAACTTCATGTAATCTGGCAACCTCATTGAAGGTCCTTGACGTCATGGCATCCCATACACTTTCCATCAACGTATCTGCTCTATCTTCTAAGGTTTTTTGGATATTAAGTTCTGCTTCATCCCTCATTTCTGCTATATTACTTTTTAGGGAATCAGCTATTGAATTAACGTCACTTGAATCAGTTTCCAATGATTCATCTGGAACTAGTGGACTCAATTCAGAAAGCATAGAAAATATAGGTTTATTATTCCTCAAAGTGGTATCAATGCGCCTATGGGATTTATATGATTCCAAAACATTAGAAACAAGAAACCAGGCAACCCATAATGGTGCAAAGAATACCAAGTTAGTAAAGACAACCACCCAATTCCATTTTCTTCTCCAGAACGTTGAGTTCTTAGCTTTTAATGGTTGAGTTTTGGCTGAATTTTGCTGGATTGGGATGTTTGATATGTTAAATTTAGCATTTGCATCGATCACTATTGGATCAAAACCTTCAATATATTTAAAATTAAGCTCATCCAATTTTGAATTCTCATCGATATTTAAAAAAGGATCAACGACAGATATTCCAGAAGTCCACCATGACGTTCGTTTGTCATTAATTGCATTGGCATATAAGCTTCTATATTTGAATCTTTTTAAACTCTTATAAAAGATAGACTTCTCATTAGCCATCAATGAAAGCAGTGAAATCTTATCGGAGACACTAGACTCATCTTTTAAGAACATTTGTCTACCAGAAAGGGATAAAACTTTTGGGATAAAGCTATTAAAAATCTTGACGCTTATCTTATTTCCAGGTGTCAATACGCCAACATGGGGCGTACAAAAAGTGGTGAAATTCACAGCTTCGATAGATTCAAAGACATTTTGGTGCTCAAGAATCCCAATCGCATATCTTGAGATTAACCCTCCTAAAGAATATCCTATAATAGATAATTTAGCCACTTCTCCTCCTGCTTCTCTAATTTGGTTGATCTTCTCCTGTATCTCACTAGCGACCCTGAAACCACAAACGTCAATACCATCTAGAGTCTTATAACCTTCATATTATGTGTCAGTCTAGGGTGCTGTGTTTTTGAAAATAACTCAATGGTATGGATACTCACCTTCATTAGCATTGGTACGGTAAATCACGATTTTCTCAATATCTGTCGATAAGTCACTTAGCTCAACCTGCTGTGAAACATAATCAAAGTGTGAGGGATTACCCCAAAGTCTGTCTTTCATTAGCATTTGGTCGATAATGCTTATCAGAAGTAGATTAAAAGACTTACCCGTGCACTAGAACAACTAAGTGGTGTCTCATCTGTTCCTTTTGCCAGGTGGTCTCAGTGAAAGTAAAGAAATCAAATTGGCGTCTTATCTCTCTGCCTCTTTATCTTAACATGCAATTCACGTGACTGGAACTATTAAATCACGTGATACTGCACTGGAAAGCCCTCTTGGCTTGAGACTTTCGTTAGCTACATGCAACCCAATTTTGCCATTATCTTCGAAGTAAACAAGGCTTGTATATTAGCATAAACACGGTTGAAGCGTTATGGATTGGA
Source organism: Wickerhamomyces jianshihensis (assembly GCA_030562945.1). NCBI lineage: Eukaryota > Fungi > Ascomycota > Saccharomycetes > Phaffomycetales > Wickerhamomycetaceae > Wickerhamomyces > Wickerhamomyces jianshihensis. The sequence goes on from JAKUAH010000233.1 coordinate 471,373, forward strand.
ATTGAAAAAAAGTGTTTTCAGATGGCTTGTAAGCATCGAGCTAATTCCAAAATGTCCTTACTCGAAATGAACTTGACGGGTTTGCATAAGCTCCTTTCAACCTCAAACTCATGGACAGCAACGTCTGCCATTTCTTCAACTTTTATGGATGTCCCAACAAGGAAGGAAATAGTTCTCTTGTATGTCAACTGAGCGATAATACTGGACAATAATGTTGTTATGGATGAATTAAACTGGCCAACTTGCTTTCTGTCACCAATCAATGGACCTGGTCTAAAGATTAACGTTCTTTCAAATTGAATAGAAATTATCTCTTGTTCTAGCTCTTTTTTGAGCTTAAAATAAGGAAATATTGTTGAAATTAAAGGATTATTGAAACTAGTGACTAGACCGAAGACCTTTGAGCCACTTCTTTTAGCAGCTTTGGCTAATCTCACATTGAGATCCAGGTCAACAGTTTTCAATTCTTTGGCAAAGTTATTCTTTGAGTCTTTATTATCACCAATCTTTGTACCCAAAGAAGAAAACACCAGATCAAATGGCTCATCTTGATCGATGAGCTTCTCCCATTTATCACTATCAGCTTCAATGACCAAAACTACTTTCTCAAATGACTTGAATATATCTGTCTGTTTTCTACTTAACACAGTGATTGAACCAATCTTAGATGAACCATCTGCCTTTTGAATAAAGTGGTAACCAACTAGACCGGTCCCTCCAATAACCAAGACTCTCCAAAATTCATGAACCAAAGTAGGTCTAGTAAAGCCAGAGGTGTCTGAGTACCCCATATTTGGCAGAAAGGTTCGTATCCGGACTCATACTTTGTAAAAAGGGTTCCATTAAGTTAACGCCCGTTTTTTCATTGTACCCTATTTGTGGCATATAAAAAATGCACACAAACACTGAGAATGAAACCATTCAAAAATTATTCCAAGCTAAAGCCAGAATACTCAACCATTAAGCTTATATGTGACATATGAATTTTTCGATACCTATGTTAAAGGATGTCCCAAATCGAGAGTTAGGAGTTCTTATTCGACTCTTTTGAAAATAAAAACAAGCAAAGTTTTATATCTCATTATTAATTATTAAGTTTATTCAGTATGATATACGCTTGAAGTTCAAATTACTTGACCAACATATACAAACTTATAATTTATAAATAATATGGATATTTAATAATTATTTTCTATTATTTTTCTCTATAAGAAACATTCCCTAGTCATGAAAATCAGGCATTAATTTCAAGGGTAGATCAACTTATTTAGATCCTTCACTTACAATTGCGAGGATCTTATGATCATTGAAGAGGATATTAATACCTTACAAGTTAGAGTTTTAATGTGAATAGGGAGTTCAGGCTGGTTTGAAAAGAAAATTAATATTGGATTAGAGAATGAATATTCAAGAAATATGAGAATCAGTATCAACAATTGGATCAATTTCTCCTTCAATTGGTTGGTTCAGTATCTCTTCTTCTGAATTTCCCAGAATGATAGCATTAGGGTTCAGATAGTTACTTTGGTCAAAATGATCATCAGCTCTCAAACCACCCAAGACACAATTGTATTGTTCCCTTGTTTCAGTCAAAACATTTGTCACATAATTGACCCAGTTATCATCAATCAGCTGAGCGTAAATCAATTCGTCAGCTTCACTATCATTAAACTTTGTGGTTTGGAAGATAGAAGAAAATTTTACCACTTCTTCAGCAATCAAAACTAAATGACCCATATAACCCAACCTAACATTGGTTTCTTCTGATGTTTTGACACATAAGTTATAAGAATCAATGATAAGGTTTGTGATTTTGCAACTTTCAAAAAACTCCAAAATCAAATAACAATTGTAACCAAAGTCTAATCTTCCATTGAAAATTTGTTGAACAATATCAAAAACAACATTGTGCCAGAAATTGTTCCATGGAAACCTAGTAAACATTGTAATGATTGATTTCAAAATTTTAGACTCAACGAGTTGAATTTTGAAATTATCACCAACAGTAGGGTTCAATTTTAATTGATCACGTCTTGATATTACTATGGCATCATTTTCTTTATCATCTCCGTAATTCCCATTCTCTTCAGCATCATCTATGTTTGTATTTTCATTTTTATTTTCATCATTATCATTATTATCATCATTAGTGTTGTTAATCACAACATCATTTTGTTCATGATCCAAAGGTTCAATTCCTGGTAATTCACCTTTAGTTGAATCGAATTGAGGTGAAATCGTTATGTTTTTGGAGCTAATAGCTACCGAAGGCTCAGATGTTCCACCAATATGCAAAGAAGATATGTTCAATGCTGTTTTTTGAGGTTGTTCAGAGGAAATTTCATCGTTTAGAGCATTTGCAAGGTTTGATTCTTGATCTTCAAGAAAACTCTCTCGCTCAAGTATAATTTTTTCTGTTAAATGATTATTCAGTAATCCTATATTGGAGCAATGTAGTAGTTCTGCAATCAACTCACATAATTTGAATCTCTCGAATCCTAAAGGTTCAACCAATTGATTAATTTGGTTTTTAATTCTTTTGGAAGTTAATGATTCGTCAAATAAAATCTCATTAAATTCATTCAATTTGGCAGAAAATCTTTTTAACATCTCTCCCAAGTATATTGGATCTCTTTTATTTGGTGGATTTGAGTTGATAGTTGCGTATAAAAGATTGACAGAATCATAATCTGAGTTGTTTTTTCTGATCAATTCAATAATAACACCAACGACAGTCGAAAGACCATTCCCTCTTTTTAATATTATACTAATCATCTTATCAACAGAATCGCCACTAACAAGCTCTTTTGTTAATAAATTTGGACCTATGGTATTCTCATCAATTGAGGTATTCGCACTGATTGAAATCAAAGCTTTCAAGAAATCACCACACGAAGATTGGATAGATGAATCTTTTTCTGAATCTAATAAATCTAATAATTTTGCAATTAAACCTTGTTCATATAAAAGTTCGATGATTCCAGTGGGCGTATCAGGCTTATCAGTTGTTATAACTCTTAGTAGGAAATCCATGATGATAGTGATATCAATATGTCTAATAAATAAATCAACTAAATTTTTTTGGCTTCTGATGAAGTTCAACAGTTGATCAGGTCTTGATTCAAGTAGTTGTTCATTGATCTTTATGAAATGTTGAATTGTTGGAGCAGAATTCTTGAAATTCATGGCCAAAAATGTCCAAAGTTTAGACAACAAATATTGTTCTTCGACAAGAGTTTCTGAAATGAGCCAAATATTGCAGGATAATACTTCTGAAGCAACATGGATTCTGTGGAACTGCTTTGATATTTCATCTTCGCGATCATCAATTGAATCATCAGCAACGTTAAGCAGTATCTTCTCATTGTCTTCAAACCAACCAACTGAGTCAATTATCAAATCCACCATTATCTCTAAGATAGATATACTGTTTATTTGTATAGATGATGAGTTTGAGTTATTAGCTTTAGTATTTTGGATGATATTGAGGTCACCATCGTTGTCTTCGATATTTGATTCATTGACATACCCAAAACAGATAAAGTCTATGAGTCTGTTATTCTGTCGCTTGATCTCATTGAGGATATTGGGATCATCCAGTAGTTCATAGACGAATTCTCTATCAATGGCTATGTCCGGTATGACATTGAGCTGATCTGTTGACGAAGATGCTGAATTGATGTTGTCCTGAGTACTGATAGCATTGGAAGAATCTCCCTGTCTTTTGCTGTAGTAAATCTCTAGTAGCTTATTCAGATCTGAAGCTGAGTGTGCAGTTTGTCCAAAGGGCCAGAAGGACATTTCTCACTGGCTTGTGCTGTTATTTTGGGGGTTTTGTTGGCGGCGGTTGTGATTACCGGAATTTTTATTGGGAGTTTTATTTTGTGCTTTTGTCGGGCCGTGGCAGCTAAAATAAATGAGAACAACTTCTAGTCAACTCCTCTTTTGGGACGTTAGTTTGTCACTGAGACTGAGCCAACAAATCGTGTATTTTATAGATTGATGATGATCAAACCTGCTTTTGAGTGTGTTGCCAACGTACTTTTGCTATTGTTGTGCTATACTGCATCCGGTGAGCTAGTTACCCGTGTCGTTGAGTTACGTGATGAAGAAGACACATGTAGATAATGTAGCTGCACATGTCGCCAAAGACATATATCGATAAGATAGGGCACTGTATTCTTAATCTGCTTCTTTAGCTTTCAAATAGAATGTTCACAACCTTCAGCTTCCCAAAATAGCGACCACCAAACTTTTTTTTTGAACTGATTAATTTCTTCAAACAAATAAACTGAAAAATTCATCAAAACAAAACAAAACAAAGAATAAACTCAACCAATCCAGTGAAAAAACCTGCCAGATTTATACTTTTGAAGATGGTTCTTGGTATAAGAAAGTTGTATTTCTTTTTTGGTTTGTTTATCATTTTTTTATTGAAAACAGTAGACTTCAATACACCAGAATTCGATCCAATTCATGCACAATGGCAAGAGATAACTACCCATAGATACTATACAAATTACGTTAATCCAATACAAGAACAGATCAACTCAAATGTCATTCCCTCAATTACTAAGGTCAAGAATGTTTTGGCTGATAAATACCATGTTTATCTATCAACTCATGTCCAATCATTGACTGGCAAACTATATTCTGAAATCACAAACAACGAGAAAGTAAACTCTTTCAGAGCAAAAGTTGAACCATACACCAAAGTCACCTGTGTTTACGTACACAGATTGTCTAAAATTTCCTCTTTGAAGATTAAAACTTGGACTCAGTTGACATTTAACAAATTAGCCATTGGAGCCATCAAAACTCAGAACTTTATCGTCAAATCAAAGGACCAATTTTTCACTCTGCTCAATTACTTGAAGTCTGAATACCACAGATTGGAGCCAATTGTCGAGGCTTATATCAATGATACTATTATCCCTTTTTTGAAGCTAGTCTTGAAAAAAGTTACATATTATTTGAATATCGTTTCAACAAATACTTTATCCTTTGTTAAAAAGATCAGTTCCTCCAGCATTCAACCTCTCTACAACGAATACTTAAAACACTATGTCGATCAACTCTTTATTCAAGTTACTAAATATTTCAAGTTGTCAAAGATTGATCAAGTTTTTACTTTATCCAAAAAATACTATAGACTTTTGAAAGTGGATTTAATCTTATCATGTTCAAAGGATTTATTAACTGGAACTATTGATCAAGCTTCAAGTTACTTCAACAAAAAAAAAGATTTAAAAGCTGATGAAATTATTGTTGATGCAACCTCTGCCTTCATTGAAGATGAGCCAACTACTTTAGCTGAAACTGAAACTATTCGCATCGATGAGACTCCAACAAATATCCAAACTGCTGAAGAGACTCAAGCTATCCAAGAACTAGTTGGTACTGAAAATATCGTTCCAAAAGAGTCTGAACACTCTGTACACACTTCAGTTGAACCAACTTTAGCTGATGAAATTGAAGCTTGGAAAAATTTTATCCACTCTAAGATCGAAAGCTTAAATAGGAACTTTGATAATGACATCAACACTTTAGAATCCAGCTTTCTAAGTGAGGTCCAACCAAAGGTCACTAATCTACTACAAAATTTTTCTAAATCGATTCATGATGATTTTGCTGAATTAAAGAAAGATATTGGTAGTATTAATTCCAGTGCTTATTTATTGGAATCTGGTGAAGAAATTGAAATTGACTCACATGATAACATCATCGAAAAAAAGGTTACCAGAGAAGATTTCCGTGCAAAAATTAATGCTAAGAAAGTTTTACCTGGCACTTATGCTGATGAAATATTCAACTTCACAATTAATCAAATCAAAACTTTAGAAAGATTAGTTGATGAAGAGAGAAAAACTATTGTTGACATTTATGAAGAGTTTGCTGAAGTGGCAATAAATGAGTTTTCTAAGAAGATGATGTATTCAACTTTTGCTGGTAGCTTTGCACAGCTTTCTGAAGATGCCATTGATGCTGAAAATTACCAAGATTGGAAAGATTATATCAAAGTTAAAAATTATTTGATTGAGCAAAGAGATGTTCTCGTTTCTAAGAGACAAGAATTGGCCAAGACCAAGTCATATGTATCTGAGATCCAAACTACTTTGAAAACTTTGATACATGAATTTGGCTCATATTATGCCATTTTAAGAGCAGAAGCAAATCTCGAGTTTCAAGCTCGTGAAGAGAAAGAACGTACTGAAGAACAACGCTTAGAAACTGAAGAAATCCCAAAAACAACTTCCACTATTTTGAAATATATCACTCTAAGTACCTCAGATGGCTCTCTTGAAACCAAAGAAACTGAGATTGAGATTGAAATTTCATCTGAAGAGGATATCAGTGATTTGGAATCAAATGAGGGTGACTATGATGTCGGTTCTATTGAACTAGATTCTGGGGAGGCTGAGACTGAGGCTGAGGTTAAGCTTGCCTTACAAGATAAAGTTGGTTCTTCTACCGAAACTCCTGCTGAGCCTTTTGAAGAAACAGTTCAACAAGTTTTATCAGAAGTGGGAGTTGATGAAACAGATACTGCTATCGATGATGAATCGATTGTTGAACATCAAGAAGATGAATCTGAAATTGAAGAAGAGCTTGAAGAAACTACTGCAAGTGAGTCGGATATTACTGAACATCAACCAGACAAGGAAGCCATCACTAAATAAACTACACAAACAGCAGAAGCCTTGTAGGCTGAACACTAAATAGCTTGTATACTAATATTTAATCGCCTTATACCATCCGTTTTGAGTAGCTCAAGTCCCGGATAATGCTCAAAATGGTCTTGGAGTTCCCTAGTCTCATACTCTAGTCTTATTTTACCATTTAAGTCCCATAAAAAACCCTGGCATTTTCTCAGTGCGAACAACAAATCCTGAAACGCGTCAAAGAAAAAAAAAACAAAAAATGAACAAATTTACAAAACAACAACAGAGAAAAACTTCCCAATTCACAGCTCCTGTTCTTTAAATTAGCTTGCTTCAAGTTTGAAAATGGCTTCCACATATGATGTTGGAACGTGAGTATTGATATAATCCGTCATTTATCGTTTTGAAGGATTACTAACACCTAGATCAGCCGTTGTTGGGTACAAAGTGAAACAGAAGGCTGGATTGGTGCTGAAGTCACAAAACACTCAAATGACAACGGAAAGCATCAACTGCAGCTCACAATAGATACCTCTAAAGATATTATTGATTTAGAGACTGATAATTTAGAAGAAAACAATGATAAACTACCTTTGTTAAGAAACCCTCCAATCTTAGAGGCCACGGAAGATTTAACCTCGTTGTCGTATTTAAACGAACCAGCTGTCTTACATGCAATCAAGGTCAGATATTCCCAACTGAACATATACACATACTCTGGTCTTGTCTTGATTGCTACCAACCCTTTCCAAAGAGTTGATCAATTCTATTCTTCAGATATCATCCAAGCTTACTCTGGTAAGAGAAGGGGTGAGCTAGAACCTCATCTATTCGCGATAGCTGAAGATGCCTATAGACAGATGAAAGAAGGCCAAAGCAATCAGACTATTGTTGTCAGTGGTGAATCCGGTGCAGGTAAAACTGTTTCTGCAAAGTATATCATGAGATATTTTGCATCTGTGGAAGAGATTACAAGCAGCAACTCTGTTCTAGGAAATGCTGGTCAAATTGAAATGTCTGATACAGAACAGCAAATCTTAGCTACCAACCCTATTATGGAAGCATTTGGTAATGCTAAAACTACTAGAAATGATAACTCTTCTCGTTTTGGTAAATATTTAGAAATCTTGTTCAACGATAAAACTGCTATTATTGGGGCTCGAATTAGAACTTATTTGCTAGAGCGCTCAAGACTTGTTTTTCAACCGCAAAGTGAGCGTAACTATCATATTTTCTATCAGCTTTTGGAAGGTATTAGTGATGAACAGAAATCACAATTGAAATTGAGTTCAATTGAAGATTATCACTATTTGAATCAAGGAGGTGACCATCACATCGAACAGGTTGATGACAAAGTTGAATATGGATTAACCACCTCGGCTCTTAAGTTAATCGGTATTAATGAAGATAAACAATTTGCAATCTTCACGTTGTTGGCTGCTCTACTTCATATTGGTAATATAGAGATTAAGGCCACCAGAAATGATTCATCCCTCTCATCGGATGAACCAAATCTGATCAAAGCTTGTGAGCTATTAGGTGTTGATGCCTTCAATTTCGCAAAATGGATCACCAAAAAACAAATTACTACCAGATCTGAAAAGATTGTTTCTAACTTAAGTCATAAACAAGCATTAGTTTCGAGAGATTCTGTTGCTAAATATATATATTCTGCGTTATTCGATTGGTTGGTGGCTTATATCAACCAAGATTTGTGCAATCCAGAAGTGCTTGAAGATATTAAAACGTTCATTGGTGTTTTGGATATTTATGGTTTTGAACATTTTGAGAAGAATTCTTTTGAGCAATTCTGTATTAACTATGCTAATGAAAAACTACAGCAAGAGTTTAACCAGCATGTTTTCAAATTGGAACAAGAAGAATACATTAATGAAAAGATCGAATGGTCATTCATTGAATTCAGTGATAATCAACCATGTATTGACTTGATTGAACAGAAACTGGGAATATTATCTTTATTGGATGAAGAATCCAGATTGCCAGCTGGTAATGATGAAAGCTGGGTTGATAAGCTATACCAATCACTCGACAAAGAACCTACAAATAAAGTTTTCAAGAAACCAAGATTCGGGCAAACTAAATTTATTGTCTCTCATTACGCTTTGGATGTCACTTACGATATTGAAGGTTTCATCGAAAAGAATAGAGATACTGTTTCTGATGGTCATTTAGAAGTCTTGAAATCCTCCTCAAATGAGCTATTGATTGAAATTCTAGACAGTCTAGACCAAGCTAACGCCAAAGTTGAAGAACAAGCGGCTGCTTCCAGAAAACCAGGTGCAAGAACTATTGTAAGAAAACCAACACTAGGTTCTATCTTCAAAGGTTCTTTGATTGAATTAATGGCTACAATCAACTCAACAAACGTTCATTATATTCGTTGTATAAAACCAAATGAAGAGAAGTCTGCTTGGAAATTTGATCCTCTGATGGTGTTATCTCAGTTGAGAGCTTGTGGTGTTTTAGAGACTATCAAAATTTCATGTGCTGGTTTTCCTTCTAGATGGACGTACGAAGAATTTGCTTCAAGATATTATATCTTATTAGATTCAAGTGCTTATGAAGATCTGCTTTCTGGTAAAGCTGATGCTGATTCTGTTCGTGGAATTTGTAGTTCGATTTTGAAGAAAACCGTGGAAAGAGATGATAAATACCAATTGGGTCTCACCAAAATTTTCTTTAAGGCTGGTATGTTGGCTCATTTGGAAAAATTAAGAACTGACAGATTACATCAATCAGCTACTTTGATTCAAAAGAATATTAGAGGTGCATTCTACCGTCGTCAATACTTGGAAGCTAAAGAATCTATCATCAAACTTCAAACTTTGGTTCTTGGTTATAATGCTAGACTAAGAGCTAAGAAGCAAACTGAACATAACGCTGCTGTTGGTATTCAAACCTTGGTTAGAGGTTTCTTGGCTCGTAAGAAATTTAATGATGCTACTAACTCTATCATTAAATTCCAATTAATCGTTCGTGGTATTCAAGCTAGAGCCAAATTTGCATCAGGTCAGAAGGAAAGAAGTATCACCATCATTCAAAAGAGCATTAAAACATACAAAGAAAGATCACATTTCAGTAAACTAAGAAGGGCTGCTGTTGTCACGCAATCTCATTATAGGATGGTTTTGGCCAAAAGAGAATTGAATCAGCTAAAAATTGATGCTAAATCTGTTAATAGACTAAAAGAAGCCAGTTTCCAATTAGAGAACAAGGTGATTGAACTTTCCTCTAAACTGACTGCTCAAGCTAGCGAGAACAAATCATTGAACTCCCAATTGTCAGAGTTGAAGGAATCTTTAGAGCAGGCCCAAAAAGCCCATGAAGAAGCTAAAAGCAGAGAACTTAGTTCTCAGAAAGAGATTGAAGCTAAAGGTGATTCACATAATAAAGAAATTGAAGCCTTGAATACTGAACTAGCCAATTCAAAAGCTGATTTAGATCAGTCGATCGAAAAGATTAAAGAACTGACCGGTTTACAAACACAATTGAAGGAAGAAGTGAGAGATACATTGGATAAATTAACAGAGGCTAGAGAGGAATTGGCTAAGCGTGACCAAATTGAAGAAGACCTAAATAAACAGGTTATTAGTTTGAAGAATGAATTGGAAATTTTGACCAAGCAATCTGCTGCAGTGAGATCTAGAGCTGTGAATTCTACACCAAAGAAATCTAGACGCTATAGTCAACAATCTCAAAACTCTGAATTGCAAAATTTCAGTCCTAAACACCCTGGTGCTATTTCTATCTCAAACCAGGAAGAAGATGCTGAATCTACATTAAGTTCATTGTCAGCCATCACTGAAGAACTTTATTCATTATTACAAGACTCTAAGACTCTTCACAATGAAATTGTTCAAGGTTTACTCAAAAATATGAAGATTCCATTAAGTAGTGTTATGAGTGAGTTAACGAAAAAAGAAATTTTGTATCCATCGAGAATTATTATTATTATATTGAGTGACATGTGGAGACTTGGTCTAACCAAGGAATCAGAAGAATTTTTGGGTAAAGTTTTGGAAGTTATTCAGCAAAATTTCAATTCTTTGAAAGATGATGACGTTATCACTCATGGTGCCTTCTGGTTGTCAAACGTTCATGAACTGTATTCTTTCGCATCATATGCAGAAAAGACAATTGTTGAGAATGAAAACATTTCTACAGAAATGGGGGTTGAAGAATATACAGAATATTTGAAATTGGTTGCTGTTGTTAAAGAAGATTTTGAATCGTTATCATTCAATATTTACAATATGTGGATGAAGAAGATGGAGAAAGATCTGGAAAAACAGGTTGTTTCTGCAGTTGTTTTATCACAATCGTTACCAGGCTTCATCACTGCTGAATCAATCCCATTATTCTCCAAAGTTTTCTCTCAATCTGTGCAATACAAGATGGATGATATTTTGAGTTTCTTTAACAATGTCTATTGGGCTATGAAGACATACCTAATTGAACCAGAGGTTGTAAATGAAGTTATTGTTGAGTTGTTGAGGTTCATTGATGCAGTTTGTTTCAATGATTTGATCATGAGACGTAATTATTTATCATGGAAACGTGGGTTACAATTGAACTATAATGTCACCAGATTAGAAGAATGGTGTAAAAGCCATGATGTTCCGAATGCATCAAACTATCTCCAACACTTATTACAAGCTGCCAAGTTATTGCAATTGAGAAAGAATTCAAGTCAGGACATTGAAATTATTTTTGAAATTTGTTATGCTTTGAAACCAGTTCAAATCCAAAGATTGTTATCACAATATGCAGTTGCTGATTATGAAACACCACTCGATGAGACCGTGTTGAATGCAGTTGCCACTAAAGTGAAGGATCTGGGTGCTTCGTCGGACGACTTCTTCGAGCCTATCAACGTTGATAACCATTTCGAAGATCCATTCCGCAAGACACAAATTAGACCGTTCTCCAAAGTGGAAGCTTACGTTCCAGCATGGTTAATTCTGCCAAACGTAAGAAGAATTGTTGAATTGGCCACCAGAAATGCAGCAGCTCAGGACTACCTCAGCTCGAGGGAGGATGCTGCACTAGAGGTTGCTGCCTAAATTACCCTAACTACTCGAATTATATAATCATATGACCATGCTTCTATATCTCTAAATACTCTGATCACATGTAAACTTAAGATAGTGGGCACGGGTCGGCTAAACGAACGGAGATATCCGGGTAACCGCTCGGGTCGTTTGGGAAAAACTTTCACGTGCCAAAGAAAATTTTTTTTATTTATAAAAAGAAAAAAATTGGTTGAAAATCACTTTTTAATCTCTTTTATCAACACAAAAAGTTTCAATTGCAAAATGGCCACCCCAGCTGTCAACTACAAAGTCGCCGATATCTCACTTGCCGCTTTCGGTAGAAAAGAGATTGAATTATCTGAAAATGAAATGCCTGGTCTTATGGAAATCAGAAGACAATACGGTGAAGAACAACCATTGAAAGGTGCTAGAATCGCCGGTTGTTTGCACATGACCATCCAAACCGCTGTTTTAATTGAAACTTTGGTTGCTCTAGGTGCTGAAGTCACCTGGTCTTCTTGTAACATCTTTTCCACTCAAGATCACGCTGCTGCTGCTATTGCTGCTGCTGGTGTTCCAGTCTTTGCTTGGAAAGGTGAAACTGAAGAAGAATACTTGTGGTGTATTGAACAACAATTATTCTCTTTCAAAGATGGTAAGAAATTGAACTTGATCTTGGATGATGGTGGTGATTTGACCTCTTTAGTTCACGAAAAATACCCAGAAATGTTAGATGACTGTTACGGTTTGTCTGAAGAAACCACTACTGGTGTTCACCACTTATACAAAATGGTTAAAGATGCCGTTTTGAAAGTTCCAGCTATTAACGTTAACGATTCTGTTACCAAATCTAAATTCGACAACTTGTACGGTTGTAGAGAATCTTTGATTGATGGTATTAAACGTGCCACTGATGTTATGTTGGCTGGTAAAGTTGCTGTCGTTGCCGGTTTCGGTGATGTTGGTAAAGGTTGTGCCATGGCTTTAAGAGGTATGGGTGCCAGAGTTATTGTTTCTGAAATTGATCCAATCAATGCTTTACAAGCTGCTGTTGAAGGTTACCAAGTTGCTCCATTCAATGAAGTTGCCTCAATTGGTCAAATCTTTGTTACCACTACCGGTTGTAGAGATATCATCACCCAAGAACACTTTGAACAAATGCCAGAAGATGCTATTGTTTCTAACATTGGTCACTTTGACATTGAAATTGATGTTGCTTGGTTAAAAGCTAATGCTGTCAGCGTTGTTAACATTAAACCACAAGTTGATCGTTACTTATTGAAAAATGGTCGTCATGTCATCTTATTAGCTGAAGGTAGATTGGTTAACTTGGGTTGTGCTACTGGTCACTCTTCTTTCGTGATGTCATGTTCTTTCTCTAACCAAGTTTTGGCTCAAATTGCTTTATTCAAAGCTCATGATGAAGCTTTCCAAGCTAAACACGTTGAATTCTCTAAAACTGGTAAATTAGAAAAAGGTCAAGTTTACGTTTTACCAAAAGTTTTGGATGAAGCTGTTGCTAAATTCCACTTGAAACATTTGGGTGTTAAATTAACCACTTTGACTCCAGTTCAATCTGAATACTTAGGTGTTCCAGCTGAAGGTCCATTCAAACCAGACCACTACCGTTACTAAGTGGATTCTCTCAGTTTTATTATTAATGAAATTGCATCAACTGCTTTTCTAATGCTCATGAAAATCATAATGACCTTTTATTGTTTGCTTTTTTTCCACTTTTATATATTTGTTTGGGGAATTATTGGCTAGATATCGTTTTAATACATTTGGAATTAGAATAGAGGAAAGTCCTCAACGGATTTTCTTTACATTTGTTAAAAATTGTTTTAATTTTTTGTAAGATGGTTTGATTTTCTCTTTTTTACTCTATTAATTAATGTATACTGTTGGTAAGGTCATTATCTATTTCTTGCAATAAGTAGCGACCTAATTCCTCACCAAAAAATTCAATAACATCATCCTTTTGATAGTTAGTAATTCTGTCAAGTTTATCTAATAAATCATAATTTATTAGGCTATTGACTTTTGAATCTTTTTGGTAAGTTTCATGGTTCAGAACAAACTTTCTAATAAAAGAAGCAGCCGTTGGAATTTCACCTGAAGCTCTCTTTTTTATTAATTCAAAATAATAATAGAATTTTTTATGAGGACCTTCAGAACTCAATTCAATTCCATAATTTTTCAACAAATGAGATCTAACTATTGGAATCAACCCAATAAAGTTTTCACCACCATTAAAGATTTCATTTATTCCTAATTCAATAGTTTCATAAGTTTCAGCTCTGACGTCTTTTTTGAAATGAAATTTCTCAACCAAAGTTGAGTTTCTTAAATGGGCAGTTTTCATATTAACTTCAACTTTAGATAGTGGAATATAGAAATTGAAATCATTATCTAAAATTGCTTGAGCCAATAGAGCAATGAATACGGCGAATGCAGCATTTTCGAAATCAGTTAATTGAATTTCCATTGGTCTGAATTCGACTCTCCAACCAGGAATAGATTTATTTTCAGGTAAAGCTTGTTGGGTTGGTGGTTTGAATCTTAAAGTTTGCCAATTTGTTGATTGAATGTTTTCAAAATGATCAGTTTCAGTCTCATTATCTTGTTCAATACGTTCTTCGAAGATGACAATAGGATCTCTGATGTATAAATGAGCAAAATGTGCTGATAAAGGGGCATCGAATCTTGGGTTTTGAACCAATTGATCAAAAACTTTTTGATTAATTGGTGGATTTGTATCATTCAATTCTGATTTGAAAAAAGTATAAGTTGGCTTGTCTCCATTTAATGGATTGGTCTGTAAATCACCCAAGTAAGAATCAATAGAATCATATCTTGATTTAGGGATTCTTTGAACTTTTGAATAATCTTCAGGTCTTATACCTCCATATTCTGTACCTTGTCTTAAAGGTTTATCATTTCTCTCGTATGGAGTTCTATCATCAACTGAACCACTTATCACATTCCATCTAACATCTTGATCTGATAGGTAACCTTTAAAAATTGGAGCAGCAGATGTTAAACTTAAAAAGATTGGAGCAAAATTTGCTAATGAATCATAAAGATATCTAGCTTTATTAATGTTTGGAGCCTGAACTGTAATTTGTAGACATGAATTACCCATACCGAATCCCATGGCGTCAAGATAAATATGACCAGGTTTTGCCGCACCTAAGTGAGGTTCTTCATCACCAGGGAATAAATCTCTACCAATTGGAATAGAATCATCAATTTCTGAAGTGTTTACATCTTGAAATAATGGGATATTTATGGCAACTTTCTCGCCTCTTCTCTTACGAATGTTTGCAGTCAAAGTTGGGAATCTTGCATGTCTGTTCGTAATCTCATCTGGTAAAAATAATGAATTTGAAGCTTCACCATTAGCGATAGAATCTGGGACAGTGAAATGACCAACACCCATTAAAGGATATGAAGTTAGTGTGATTGGTTTTACGTTACTCTTCTGTAATGATTCATTTGCGACTACCCTTCTATCATTCATGTTTTTTTCAACATATAAATAATCGTTTAAAGATTCACCATCATAGGGCCTCAAAGGAGTGGCTTCTAACATAAATCTACCATATTCTGGATGGAAATTGACATTATTATCCAAGGCCAGTTGATAATACTTACCACCTTGGTTGAGCTCTGTCAAGATATGATCCTCATTGATTGCAACCTTGGCCTGTTTCTGGTCTTTATCGAAATGAATCAAAGTATATTCAACTTCATCACCCCATAGAAACTTATCATTGTTCCTCAAATAGGCAGCTTTGAACATGTTTTGTAATTGCTCTAAACCATTTTCTCTGACATGCTCATTGTAGTCTCTAGATTTCTCCCATGGCATAGGAGTTCCTAAAGAAAGTAACCCCATTTGTTGACTTGTTATCGATAAGAAAGAGTGTGTTTATCAAATCGTTGTCAAGCTTTTGAAACAAATCAAAGATCAGATTTGAAGAAAAAAAGTTACTTAGAAACCAAAAATTGCAAAACCAATCTAAACGCTTGAGCCAGATGCCTTTCCACAGTATTTTCAAGCGTTCTAGAAGGGTTTAAATTGAGAATATCTCTGAGTTTTCGATTATTTTAAAGGGAAAAAAATTTCAAATTTCTTTGATGTTTGTTTCGGCGGCCAACAAAAACGCTGGTTAAACTGTGGATGACTGTGTTAATGATGGTCAATTCCTCAAGTATTCCCTTGTGGTAGGCCAATTGGAAGAATCTAGTCAAATGAAGCAAATCTAGAGCTGTCTGTCTTGAAAAAATTGAGGAATTTGGACAATTTGTAATCCTTTTAAATCGCTTTTTTATCTACAAACAGAGAGCCTGTGTCCGATTAGTAATGGTCACGTGATATTCGATGTTTTAACAATGGAAGGTCGAGCAAATTAGAGTAAAGTTATTGAGAGGTCTGTGACTTCTCTGTGGTTGTTTATTGTATCTCTATTAGTCTGCAATAACACAAGTGTCCTTATTTCAGCCAGGCATCTACAATCTCAGAATCAATACTATACTTCTTACCGGGCTCAAAACCCATAATAAATGATGTATATATTAATGACAAGATTCATTAATTCTATAAACTTAGCAGGCTATTCATTTCTCAAAACCCGAGGATAATGAGTTCGCTTCACCAGAAACAGCATCCTTTTCTTTAAGAGTTTCTGAACCCGCCAGTTTATATTGTTTCTTAATCTCTTCCAAGTCATCACCTTTTGCAGAGTTATACAAAACAATACCGTTATCAAAACAGCGCTTTTTTTCTTCAATCTTATATTTGTATAACAACCCAAAGGCAGCTATAATCATTGTAAAGGCAAAGCAAGCGACTGTTGGATAACCCTTCAAGTATCTTGGAGCTTCAACAGTTGGCCAAATTAATCTATTAATCCAAATAGTCGTAGATTGAGCAAATGCGAATTGAAAGATGAAAATAATAGCACGAGTGTTAACATCATGTCTTAATATATCATTAATCCATGCATATCTAACCGAAGCAGTTGACCAGCCGGCGTATTGGATCATAAATGCAAACCATTTGGCACCTTCTGGAACGTTCCAAATGGATAAAATAACATTACCAACGATGTTTAAAGTTTGAGATAAAACAACAGCACCATATCTTGATCTTGCACCATCAGCAAACAAACCGAAGATTAAAATCAAAATGAAACCAACACCTGCTGAAGTTGCTGATAAATCGTTTAATCTTTCAGTGGAAAATCTTTTTAATGATTGCATCCAGAAAACAAATCCAGAACCACTTGAATTGGAAGAATTCCAACCAGATATATCAAAAATAGTACAACCCCAAATTTTCCAATCAAATATAATTCCTTTCCAAAGTTTCCTTGAAAAGAACGCTGGCTTTTCCTGGAATACTTCAATGGTATCTTTTCTCAATCTTCTTCTAGCCAATCTAATTTCATCATCAGTTAAGAATATGGAGTAACATTTATCAGGAGTACCTGGAATAATCCAAAAAGCACCTAAACCAATTACTATGGTAATTATACCATCGATAATAAACATCCATCTCCAACCTGAAATACCATTATGACCATCATAATTTTTATAAATAGAAGCTTGGAACAAACCAGAACTAATAGCACCCAACATATTACCAAAATACCAAATCTGAGATCTTCTTGAAGATTCAAAAGATCTATACCAAGAACCAAATAACCAATGAGCTCCTGGATAGAAACCAGCTTCAAAAATAGAGACAAAAAATCTAAGACATTGAACTTGACCAACAGTATTGGTTTTATATAAACCTAGAGTGAACAACCCCCAAAGTAAATCCATAATTGGAATCAAATAATGAATGGAAACTCTTGGAAATAAGTACATGAAGGGAAATTGAAAAACAACTAAACCAACGTTAAAGACGGTTTGAGTATTGATATAATCATTCCCTTTGAAATGAATTTCTTTCTTCATTCCAGAGACATAAGCTTTTTCAAAATTTGATTGATCTAAAGATTTCAACCAAAAGATAACCATACAATAGAATACAACAATGAAATCCAATTTTAATAAAAGTTTCTTTTCAGCAGAAGATGTACCATCTTCAAACCAATACCACCACTTATGTCTAGATTTTTCAAAAGAGTTTAAACGATACTCATATTCATCAAAGAATTTCCACCATGGCCTATTAGCTTCATCTCTAAACTCCAACTGTCTCAATTTTTCAAACTTAATCTCTTCAATTTGTTCAGGGAGTTCCTCAACTTCTCTTAAATGAGGGATGAAACTCCATATACTAACCATAGTTGAAATGAATGATTTGACAACGTGTGATTCGGTGCATTTAGAAAACTAAGGGAATAGTAGATGTTTAAGTAGTAAACGGCTTTATAAAGAGAATCTGATTTGGAGAGATTATCCATGACAGTGGCGGACCATCAGAGCCTAAAGTGGTAAACTGTCAGGAGCTTGAACAGATTAAGAGCATTAAAAGGCCGCTTGATGGCTTGATGAAATACAAATATGGTAATTATCACGGTGGTTGATCACTCGCCACAAATTGAAAAACCGAGTTCAGTGGATC
Source organism: Wickerhamomyces jianshihensis (assembly GCA_030562945.1). Lineage (NCBI taxonomy): Eukaryota > Fungi > Ascomycota > Saccharomycetes > Phaffomycetales > Wickerhamomycetaceae > Wickerhamomyces > Wickerhamomyces jianshihensis. The sequence continues at coordinate 489,672 of JAKUAH010000233.1, forward strand.
AATAATGATCAGATAATTAACAGGGCGGAGGATGTTCTTGGCGGTGAGTCCTAAAGTGTTTCTGCGGAATCCCCTGTGGACTTTTGTACTTTTGGCCAGAGGACAAGGTTTGTGTTTTATAACGGTGCAAACCCGCCCAAATCAATGGTTTCATTTAGCCCTTTTCATTAAATGAATAAGTGAACGCTCTTTATTGTTTGTGTGGCTCTCAACCATTAAAGCCTCGCAATAAATTTGAAGATTGCAAGCTCACAAAATGAAAGCCTCTCGGTTAGACAGTGAGGAAGCGCTGTGATTGGGGGGCCTTGGATATCATGAAAACTATGTATTCATTCTCTGTGTGCGTGTGTTATTATTGATTTGGTTCATAATTTGTAGAAGTTTCATGGAAATAATTGAATGTATGAAATTGTTGAAATCTGTGTGTTTTGCTCAGTTGTTGAAACTCATTTGTGTGCACTGGTTGAAGACATTTAATTGTTTGAAGACATTAATTGAAGTCATTTAATTGGCCTTCATTGATGTGGTTGGTTGAGGCTCATTATTATTATAATCGTGTTGAGTTCACACTTCAACCGGGCCGAGCCGGTGCTCTGCCTGTCCTCTGCCTGTCCTCTGCCTGTCCTCTGCCTGTCCTCTGCCTGTCCTCTGCCTGTCCTCTGCCTCCTCTAGCTAACTTTAAGCGCCCATTTCCTGACAGTGAGCCCCGCCTGGCTTTTCCTAAAGAGATTACATAAGCGCTCTTCTCTCTTTGAGAGGCACAATCACACGTGACTTCTACTGGAGAAATTTAAATTACGAGGGTTTAAACTAACTATTTATCGTTATTAATACAACTCAGACACACAAAAATAGTACAATTTGGAGTATAAAGAAGTATGGTCAAGCACTCAATCGCCATCACTTCAGAAGTCTCTTTAAAAAGACAAAAGTTACCACTTAATTTGGTCAATCTTCCAGAAGAAATATTACTTAGGATAACATCTTATTTAAATCAAAATGATGCTTATAATTTATTACTATCCAATAAGACTTTCAATAAACCGTGCAAAATAAGACTTTATAGAAAGATTCTGATTTGTGAGAAGTATCAAGATACTTTTTTCAATAATTTAAGCAAATATCAACATTTTACAATACTATCATCATGGACAAATATCCTTAAATTATTCAGATTGATATACACAAATATTAAAAACCAAGAAAGTCTTGATCTATTGGAGTATATTGAAAGTATTGGAAGTTTCAATTATCTTGATTGTGGTAAACTTGATCCACATCGTTATTTACTTAAATCAGATCTTCAAAATATTTTAGAATTCAGACAATATTGGGAAATTGTTCTTAATGAATTTAAAAACTTGAAGAAGTTCCAATTTATTAAAATTCCAATTGAGAAATTATACTGTTTAAATTCTGATATTAGAAATAATTTAACTGAAGTTTCAATTAATTTAGATGGATTTTCAGGTTTAAAGATAAAGAATTTAAAATTACCAAGTTTACTTTCATTAAGATTAAATTTAGAGACTAAAGAATTATCAACTTCAATAATTCAAGCTTTTGTCTCAATATTAAATTCTAATGGTGATGGTAATAATCATATTTTACAGATATTAGAGATTAATGGGAATTTTGGGAAATTAGATCGTGATTTAGAACATTCTTTAAGACATCATGATTGGTTAAACGATGTTAATTTAAGATCAAGTTTTATGAAAGGTTATGAAACAGCAGAAATGATTCATAGATTTAATAATCCTTTAGAATCTCTTATCAATTCCAAAACTTCTAAAGTTGAAGATGTGAATGAAAGTGATGAAGATGATGAAAGTGATGGAGATGAAGTTTATGATAACGTTCAATTAGATGATAGTGATGAAGAAGAAGAAGAATTTGAAGAATTGAATCCTATTTTAAAAGATGTTGAATTTACTATTGATAAATTCAATGGATTTCATAATAAAGATACAGATTCTCAAAACTTTTTTGAATTAATTAATTCATTAGCAACTAATGGAATTGTTCTTCATAATTTAAAGAGGTTTACTTTAAATAATATCACATTGAATGAAGATACTCAACCATTAAGAGATTCATTAAAATTAATCATACCAAATTCATCATTATTAGAAGAAATACATTTAAAAAATGTATATTGTTTACATGGAAGTGTATCATTCTTATTTAATGATTCGATATTAGAATCTTTAAATAAATTAACATTCTTTTCAACTCCAATACCAACAGATAAAGAAACTCAACTTTATGAATTATTCCATTTACAATTAATATTAGAGAATTCTGTTAATTTAAAAGAGATTAAATACATTGCAACAAAAGATATTAAATTGATGGATTTCTTCTTAAGTTTAGTTGAAGCTAATAATTCTAAGAATTGGACAAAGATTGTTTATATTAAACCAAATGAGATCTTATCAATTTGTCGAAGATTATTAAATATCAAGATATTCAAAAGATTTAAAAAGTTTAATAATTTAAAGCTTATTGATGATTATTATTTTGGAATTTCTAAACAATTAATAGAATTTTTTAATTCTGTTACAAGATTTGAAGATTATGGAAATGATCAAGATTCTAATTATTATAAGAATCTTGTTAATGATTTTTTATTTGTTGATGAATTTCGTTATTTATTTAAAGATGATGTTAAGAAATTCTTTGTTAATTTAGAAAATTTGAAAGAATTTGTTTATTTTGGATTCACTTTTTATAGATATGAATTCAGTTTATGATCTCATGATCTTTTATATATTATTTTCCCATTTGGTAATTTAAGTTTCTCTTTGTTTTTATTCTTTTCTTTATTCTTTTCTTTCTTTTGAACACCAATTGGATCATAAATAAATGGTTTTATCTCTTTGATATCTAAATCAACTTTTAAAACTTGTAAAAATTGACCAATTGTTAGGTTCCATAATTTTAATGGGATATTAAATAATAATCCATCTATTAGTCTTGGTTTAGAAATATCATCAACACTTAATCTTAAATATTTCTCCCCATCTTGAAGGTAAACACCATCCAATCTAACCAAGAAATCTTGACCAATCCAATTAATCTTATGATCATCAAAGTCATTCAATTCATTAACAGTTGATGAATTATCATATTCTTTTATGTCATTAATCAAGACATTTAATTTCTTTACTTTTGCATTATAATTAATCTTTAAAATGAAATGATGAGCAATACCAATGATGAAATATAAGAAAAAAATAACGAGACTTAAACTAGGTTTAAATTTAATAAAAGCCCATCTGTTATTTTTATATTTTGGGAATCCATTCTTTAAATAATAATCATATTTCTCTTTTAATTCTGGAGTTTTTAAAGTTGTAGCTATAGCTTGAAAATATTGATAATTCTTTGTAGCTTTCTTTCTATTCTTTGGGCTTGCCTTATCAGGATGATATTTAATTGATAGTTTCTTAAATTGTTTTGATATTTGTTTTGATGTTGCCTGAGTTGTTAAATTTAAAACTTGATAGAAATTCTCATGTTTTGTTGATTTTAATTTAGATTGAAGCTCAAATATATCAAGTTCTTCAGAGGTCCACGCTAAAACAGTGACAAATATGAAAAAAAGAGCCAAAATTCTCATTTTAATCCAATTTTTTTTTTTTTCCCTTTGTTTTGGATGTTTTGTTTGTGTTGACGTGTTTTTTTTCAATATGTAAAAAAAAAATTATCTTTAGAAAATGTGTCAACTTTAACAGTTTCAAGTTAATAATAAAATACATCAAAAATTGGGATATGTCACAAAGGATTAACCTTCATAACAGTTTTCAACTTTATAAGTTCCTTCAGGGCTTTTTTTTCGCTCAAAGTTTTGTTAATTTCGCACTTTTTATTCGAACTTTGATCTTGTTGTTCTTTGTTGGATTTAGATTCTTAAATGGAGGTGTACAATCATTTCTTGAAGTTTATTACCCAACTATATCCCTTGTTGGATTGATCTTTTCCATCTTAAAATTAATCCCTGTGAAATTTGGTTCATTCGCTCTGGATAATTGGTTAAGAATTTATTTGATTTATCGCTTTAAACATAATTTAGAAATCACAAGACATCCAACTTATGCTTATATCATTTTACAATGGTCTATTGTTGATGGGATCCAATACATTTATCATTATTATAAACTTAAAACTTTGAATAGAAAAGTTCCTGGATGGATTGGTCAATTACATAGATATTTAATTATCATCAATTTCCCAATTCAAGCTATTTTAGAATTTGTTTTATTATTTTTGAACTTGAAGAATGATAAAAACATATGGAATCAATTAATTTTGTTGGGTTTCATTCCTATTAAATTCTTTTTATTCAAAAGATCATTTATAAAATACTTTTTTGGTGATTCAAAAGAGAAACATCATCATAATGATTAAATTTTTAAATCATCCATCAATTCTTCCACTGAAGATTTTATTAGTTCATGTCTTTCATCTTCGTTTGGAATTCCAGAAACTTTAT